>OZ010675.1:57964614-58564614 GCA_963932185.1 Troglohyphantes excavatus | reverse complement strand
ATAATTTAAACAATATGAAACTCACAAAGACTGCTCATCTATCAGTTGTTTTATAATTTGTAAACCAGATATTTTCTATTTCATATACTTTCATTATTGCATATTTTGTTTGCTGAGTAGAAAGTTTCGTATTCTCTTATTATTAAATGGCTTTTCTTTCTTTTTTTATTAATGAAAATTTCAGAGCAATTAAATTTTTATCAGTTTCATTATCTGTTCACTTACTAATTTTATTAATCTGTTTTTTTTCCAGAACATTCCAGGGAAAATGTAGGAACCCAATAACAAGGCTCTATGATTTTTAAACATAAACATATATGTTTAATAACTAATATTTTTTGTTTTTCCAGTAGTTTTTTTTATCATCTAGAAGGATTTCACTGGTAAATTTTCTTTTTTATACTTGGAAATAATTTGGTCTCTATGTCAATTTAAAACAATTTTCTTCTTTACAAGAAGCTATACTTGGTAAAAATTGTGAATAATGGAGCATTCTGCCAAAACAGTTTTCAGTACCAGCTTTGGCAAGGAAAGACCAGATTTACCATTTTCAATATCAATGTCATGTATCCGCAATCCAAAAGAAAAACTTAATGAACGGAGGCAAATTCTAAATAGACAACGTGGGATGGTTAAAAGAGTAAATAAAGTGTTGGATTTTCTTTTTAAAAAATGGACTCGAATTTTATAGCATATTTAATCATTAAAGAATGTTATATATCAATACTTTTTAATTAGTTGGCATTACTATTTAATCATCTTTAGTATATTTAATTATTGTTACTATTTGCTTTTCATTATTTTCAAATTGTCATTGTTACTTAATTGTCAATTACTAGTTATGTTTAGTGTCAAACCTATTTGTCAATAACTTTAATGTTATTTTTTTCTCAAATTACAATTATATTTCAGTCATGGTCTGTTATTTTATTATTACAACTTATTAAGTACTTTGGAATTTGTTGGTCTCTATATGTTTTAAATATAGTTTGATTTAATAATGTTCAGTATGAATTGTATTTTCATAGAAAAAATGCTAGCAAGCACAATATTCATTTTGGAATTTGATTTTTTTAAAAGTACTAGTGTGATTTTTATAAAATAGTATTTTATTTATTGTGATTTGAATATTTTATTTGATGTAGATTTTTGAATGTTGTTAATGACTTTTTATTATTTATTTATAGTATGATTTGATTTTGCAGTTTGAAAGAAATTTATCTTAGTATTTCAGAATTAGCAAATTGAAAAATCAAACCTTAATATCTTAGAAGTTTCAAATTTCATTTAACACAATTGCTAAAATCTTAGTAGTTTATTTTCTATCTTGAAATATAAAATATCAGTAATTTTTTTAAATATACAGAATGAAAAACTTTTTGAGTATATTCTTTTGATTACTTTATTAAGTACGTTAGAACTTGCTGGTCTCTATATGTTTTAAATACTTCCTAGTAGTGTTATTTTATAACATAGAAATATTATTATTTATTTAATATTTCAGTATCATTTTTAAAAATATTTTATTTTCTGAAATTCTTAAAATTTAAATTCAATCAAGTGTTTAGTTAACTTTCATTTATATATATATTTATAATTAGTTAGTCTGCATATAAATGTATCTATTTTTTATTCAGTTTATTTTATTGTATATGTATAATGAATATAAAAGTTTGTTTGTATCAGATAAGTTTTCGTTAAACTAAAAACAGTCATTAAAATAATATTCCTGACATTCTGGATTTTTCAGTGGTTACTTTATATTTATTTACTTTTTAATATAATTTAATTCTTATAAGATACACACCATTTATGTTGTATTAGTTTATAATGAATGTTGTAATGTTAAAAGCTGCTAATGTATTATAAATTTTAAGATAGCATTTTTAATTGCATAATAATTTATTTGCATACAAAGTAATTTTCTGCAAACGAAAAACCCATTTTCTTTTTTTATGTTAAGTAAACAAAGTAACTTGATATGTCTTAAAGAAATTATGCTGTCAAACAGTTTTGGATACAGAATCAAAACTTAAAAGTCCAAAATATTAATAAGATGTTATCTGCACTAACGTAGATAACGTTAATTGCTAATACTCTCTGCCTATGTCATTTTCTGATATGTTGACTGACCTTATTTGGAAAACTAAAGGTCTCCATAATTAGCAGCTTGGATGTTACTAAACATCTTAAAGCTTTGAAGGTCATACTAAGTTTTGAAGTTACATAAATAAGTTTTAGCTTTTTTTTTAAAATTATTAATGCACGAGTGACTTGTTGTGTAAAAAAAAATACACTATTTCTCATTTACAAGCAAAGAAGCAGAATAGTGCCAAAAATAACTTTTTATGAGATTGAATAAAATATGTATTTTTTACTTATGATATTAAAACTTGTTTTTGCCAATCAACCCCAAAGTAATGTAAGTATTTACAGTGGCTTTTTTAAAACCCAATATTACCCAGAGCTGGAATGTAAAATAAATGTTCTGCCCAATATCAAATTTTTTTAATGCAAAACAATCCTTTACCCTAACATCCTTGTTCATGTGTAATTTGAACAAATTAACTAAACAAGTTTGGATAAATTTTAAAAACTATATAAACTATCATCAGTTATTTCTAATCTAGTTATTTCACACTGTATCAATTAAAGAGTTATTTCCCGCTAATGACAGCGCATGAGGTGCACATAGAACAGGTATGGAACAAGCAACAAACAATTTCCAAATCACACTTGATTCATATGTTCTTTTCTGCAGGCATCATCACCCTCTTTTCATGCACACAATGCCGTCGTACCTTCACATCCTCGTCAATGCTGCAGAAACACCAAAAGACGCACAGGAAGGATGGCGTAAAGCTACGCCACACTTGCACCCTTTGCCCCTACTCCACGAACACCATCACCCACTTGAAGCGACACTTCCTCATCCACAGCGGAGAACGTCCATATGCCTGCGCGATCTGCGGCAAAGCCTTTACCACAAAGTGGAACATGGAGCAACATGTGAGGACACATACCGGTGAGAAACCATACGCATGTGGCATATGCTGGGTGCGGTTCTCTGACCGGTCTGACTGTTCGCGGCACCAGTCAGTGCACTGCGACCAACGCCCGTACGCCTGCCAGCACTGTGGCCTTACCTTCAAGCATGGGAAAAGCTTGCGGCGTCACGAAGCCCAACATTTGCCAGATGAATCTGTCTAAAAGACCTATTTGCAGGACAGTTTTTTAAAGTAGGGTTTGTACACAGTCCTTAGGAACTGTAGTGCGGCTCTGGTTAAATGGATTTTGCAACATCTTATTGTTGAGATAACGTCGGCTCACTCGAATTTGTTTGGTGAATTGCTAAAATGAGTTTTGTGGGATGTTGCCCAATTGTCAATTAAGTCCCTGCACTATACTTATTTGCTTTTGCTGTTCTTAAGGATACTTAAAAAGTACTTAAGAACTGTTTATTTTTATCCTTAGAGTACTTGTAAACTAAGTTTTCAAGGGTTCTTTAAGGCAATACTGCATATTTTCGATCTAAGTTTTAAATATTTGTTTATGAGTTTAATTTTTACTTTATATGTTAAATCTTCTATTTAAGTAGGCTGTGAATAAGTTCACAAAAAATAGATTAAATTTATTGGTGCTTTAAATTTTTTTTTAGAAAAAAATGTTAACACATGAGTACTTATATTTTTTGTTTATGTTCTGCCTAAAAATACATTTTATTCTGTCATTCAGAGTTTACAAGTTATATCATTAGTCTGATGTAACTAAATTGCTCTAACATAATAGTTATAAAATTAACAGAAATGTGTGAGAAGTAATATTTTCTGTTGTGAAGATTTTATAAAAATACATTACTTTTTATCAAGCAATCAAAATGTTGGACCTGGTATAAAATATGTTATATTATTCAAATATGAAACAATGACAAATATTTAAATGTATTGTTTAGGATATGTAAATAGTTTGCCCCTGTGGTAACCAACCGAGGTTAAAAAAAATATTGTTCTTAATAAGACTTTAGAAACTCTTTATTTTTAATTTCAAAAAATAAAATGTGCAATATTTGCAATCTATATACATAAAAAGAGTGTCTTTGAGTTTGTTTATTATACAAATCTATAATTTTATCCTGAGCTTGATGAAAATTTTCACACCTGACCTTCAAAAAAAGGTCACTGTCTATACGGGATTTCATTCTCTCTTCCTTTCTCGCTCCTTAAAGCAGAAATGATTTCTTACTACTAAAACTGTCAGATGGCACCAAAGTGAGGAAATCGGCCAACACTCTGCATAAAGCCTGAGTAACGCCAGACAATATAACACAAACACAAATATTGACAAACAACAAAAGGCTCAAAGCACAACAAAGTTGGTCTAGCTAGTATCCTAACTATCCCCCAATGGAATATCTAACTTCTTCTTAAAATCCTTTACTCATGTACAATTAACAATATTCATTGGAAAGATTGTTCCATTTGGTTATTAACCTATTATAGAAATCGTGTTTGGATTAAATGGATTTATTTTATATATTTCAACATTCAAATGATAAAGCAGAATTGTGCAAAATATTTCAAAATCAAGAAAGGCTTTTTCATAGAAAAGTTTTTTAGTATTCAAATATGAAAGTAAGTATCTTTCTTTTCTACAGAAATACTTCAAATTTGAACTTGCATTTTTCTAAAACACAAGCTTTTAAATTGAAATGTTATCAAAAATCAAAACATCATTGGTCAGGCGACTATAAATTGCAAGTTTTCTAGTGCTTTTTAAGCTCATGCTTAAAAAATGAAGGGAATGTTTAATAAAAAAAAATATTTCCTCATTTAAAATAAACAAAATTATTTACTTCGAAATACATAATTTTTTTTTTTTACTTATTTATTAGTTAATATTTTTATTTTTGTCATAAAAAATTATCGTGCAATAATTCAGAAAAAAATAATTTGGGCATAGATCATTTTCAACCCACAGATACTAAAGTGATTTTTGCAATTGTAAAGTTGTTTTCACTGTTTGGAAGTTTAAATATTTTTTCTTGTGTATATGATCCTTTCATATTATTTTGAAATTGTAATTAATCATAAAGAGATGGCTTGTAAATTGTATTTCAACTTTTGAATGAGAAAAAATCTGGCAAAATGAGGTATTTTTTTTCATTTAAAAATTGCTGCAAAACCTGGAGATGTTATATCACATCACCATGAATGTCAGAGGTTTGTTTGCTAAATCCAAATTTTTTAGGTGAAAATCGCCTCTAATCTATTACTATTATCCATGTTGATTCTACAACTTTTTCATCTAGAGTGTTTTGTATCACATGTATACCATCAATAATTCACAAGATAATTTTTCCTATTTCTAACATCTTTTGAGTCTTTAATATTACTTTCTTTAAAAAATAACACTGCCAACTACTTCTAATAATTTTTTTTTAGTGAGGAACAAACTTGTTTGTGATATATTTATAGTATTTTATATTATAAATTAACTTTGTTAGTTTATATGTATGAAAATTGCTCTAAAAACTGTAGTTACTAATTTATGTATATTTTATTATATTTAATAATCTGTTTTGTATTAAAAAAATTTAATGTTCAAATATTTTAAAGTTATAGCAGTAAAAACCTTATATAATTATGTAAATCTATCATCCTTATTATGCCTATTAATACAACATATTAATGATTGAGATAACAAAAAAAAATTGGTGATACATTATTTATTAAATATATTCTCTTAAAATATGGAAATGCTCAATTATTTAAATAGTGAGTTGGTTCAACTCTCCTACAAAAAGCCAGTACACAAGAAGTTTGTGCTTGTTCAAACTAAAACACTATTCCAAAATCGCCCCTCCCCCCACAAAAATTATCAAATAAACCATTTTATGTAATATTACACAAGATATTATAAACTTATTTAGTTAATGATCACTGCAAAGATTATTTATGACAAATTGACATACTATATCACTGCCAGCAGTTGTTTAGCAACTACCATATAAATGAAAATTGTTATTCAATTCTAGGTGTGGGGGATCCAGTTGGCTGATAGTAAAAAAAAATCTAAATTCTCCTTTTTAAGCCTATGCTCCACATGCAGAATTAAGTGAAATTGTCAGTTTCTATAGCAACAGAATTATGGTGCTGGGTTTTCAGGCGATTGGACAGTATTTAAAGTATAAATTTTTTTCAGTTTTAATTTAACTTTGAAACTATTTGTCATTGTCCTTTTCATACGAGCTATAGCTACGTAAATGTCATTCGCATAAGTTGAAAAAAGGAATGTTCATTTATTAAATTGTGCTCTTTTTGATAATTTTGTAACGATTCCCCCTGCATCATATGTATGTCTTATCCCCCACCCGTCCCGTGTCACACACATTTGCAATGGAAGGAAGCTACGATTTTAATTTTATCATCTTTTGGAATCGTATGGTTTGATTGAAGTTTTGTATTTAAGCTTTTCGACGCAACGCATTGTAACAAAATGGCAATTTCTTTGATATTAAAGTATTATTTGCCAAAAATGTTTAGCCAGCCTTTTAACTTTGCCTACTGGTTCCAAAAATTGTTTAGTTAAAATGGAACAAATATTGTAATTCTTTGTCCAAAATTGTATTTTCTTATATTTACAAAACTAGGGGGCTCCGCCCGTGCTACGCTAACGCTCCGTGTCAACCCCCGAAGGATTGCTAAGCAATTCTCTTTGGCTTACTTCGCAAACCAATGCTGGCATCATACACTGTAGACAATGTGTCCTAATCACAATACTTTTATTTTATTTAAAACGGCTCAGCCTGCAAGTATTAAGTTCTTTCAACTATAGAAATGTTTCAGCTCAATTGTTTCTGCTCCTTGAAAAGCGAATCGTGTTCCAACAGCATAATGCGCCAACTTTTATTTAAAACTACTAAAATTATATTGACACTAAAAATATTTCGCCAATAAAATATATATTAAATTATGGGAAACTGGGTTGCCATTTCCATTCTACCGTCACCGTTTGAAAAATATTTATAGTAATAGTTACATCTAATTTAATTTTCAGGATAGAATTTTAGTCTCGATACCATCCAAGAAAGGAGGGTAAATTTTATATATTTTTTTGTATGAAAATTGGAAAACAAGTATTCAAAAATATATGATTTTTATGAAATTATGACTTTAACATTAAATAACGTCTAAAATACTAATTGTATGTAAAAAGAAATATATTCACCTTATTTCTCAAAAATTTCTTAACAAACTGCACAATTTCATCATTTTAGAACATTTACTTTTTGAAATGCGAGCGGAACAATACGAAAAAAGTCGCAAATTAAAATTTGCTTGAAATATCTTGCTTCTTCGCTATTTTTAATACCTAGCTTAGTTAATTATACCTAATTCAATTGTAAAGATAGAAATATAATCTTTATGAAATCGAAAAGATGAAGTTCTAACGAACATTAGTATATTTTTTTAAATAAGAAAATATGTATGTCATTTTAAATTACCTATAGCAGTTTAGAAATCACGTTTCAAAAATTAGGATGAAAAAACTTTAAATGAGTGGAGCGGGTTTCAATGTTTAAAAAAATTATAAATTCAAATTAAAAAAAAAATTGTTCTTGGATTTCCAGTTTAAACCTATTCCTACATTCCCGAAAAAAAATTGGATCTCTCCTCTTCATAGTGTATCAAAAACTGGACGGACAAAATTACTTGTAAGCGAAATTTTAGCAACGACATTTTTAATATTAAGTAACTTCTAAATTAATAATCGTATTGAAACAAAAATATATTCTGCTTATTTATCAAACGTTTCTTAACAAATTTTTAATTCTTATAATAATTTATATATTTCAGGGTATACTAGCTTCATACCCAAAATATTTATCAATATAAATTGACACTTAACTTCTTGGAAACAAAACCAAAAAGATTTACTACTTTTTTTTGCTATAACTATTAGGCACATGTTGCTTTTCTCTTTCATCAATGCTAACATGAAAGCTTGAACAACTTTAGTATGTTCTTTGTAAAAAAAAGTATATGGAACGTAGGAAATGAATAAAATTCTTTTATTGAAATGCTACATAATTGACGATTTAAGAAAAAAAAATGCTGCAATTATCAAATTAAAATACTGGTACTGAAAATTAGAAAGAAAAATTAATGTTATTGGGAAAGTTTAAAAATAAAATAGGAGAAAAACATACTGCTGCGGGATCCAACTAAATTGATATCCATTGCTGCACTATTGTTAAATACCCGTACCAAATTACCCACTTGTTCAAAGCCGGATTTAAGAATTTTGATGGGCGGTAATTTTGAAGTAATATATGTACTTCAGAAGTAGCTTCATGTCAGTAGTACCATCAAATTTAAACAGAGTAGAGAGAAAAAAAAAATGTGCGATTTTAATTAGGAAAACTTTTATGAAAAATTAAGAGCCATGCAAAAGTATCGAGTAAATTTGGGTTATTTTACAAATATCGAAATTCTGCAGCTTTGTGGCCCTAAGCAGGTTTACTTTTTTTCTCTGCTACTTTCATATCTACCAAGGTTTAAAAAAATAAAATCAATGATGCATTTATGTAATGCATATTTTACAGACCATTCTGAAGCCATTTTATAAATACCCAGGTTTTTACATATTTCGGACAGTTGCACCATTTGTTTTTTAAACAAGCTTTATTATAAGAATTCCGAAATGTTTACAAAAAAGGCTTGGGTTCAGACGTTCGGCGTCTATAGATTACACAATACTACATTTTAATGTAAAAAGTTTCATTTAGACATTTGACGAAAAAAAGGGTGTCGTGAAAGAGCGATACGAGCCGACTTGTTTGAGTTGATTCGTACAAAAAACAAGAAAAAAATTCGTTCGCTTGTATGAGAAATTTAGATAATACTCAGAGCAGGTGTTTTCGTGGGCCAACAAAAACAAATTAAAAACCATTATAGAAAACATGGGAGATGGTTTTGATTTAGAAAGAACTGTCAACTTATAATGAAGTAGCTCGAAGAGCCATACTACGTTTGATGATTTCCCTTTGCTATCTTTATTTCAAATTAAACCTAACGTGACATCATCGTGTTTATCAACTTAGTAACTGTATCACTCCCTTCCCCCAATTTTTTTTTTTATCATAGCTCTGTAAAAAAAGATACATGTAATTTAGAGTTTGGATCTTTATTTGCCTAGCTACTGTAAAAAAAAAGTAAATCAATCCTCTATTTATGGTAATACAACATTTGTTAGTTCAGTTCAATGACCCTAGGTAACTTGTGATGCTTGAACATATCTACTCAAGTAAAAACAAATTGCATATTCTCTGTAAGGTTGTCAAGTCTGCATTATCAATATTTTTTTTCATTAATAGACAATAAGTAACACCAGGCTATAATTGAAATACCATAAGTTCAATTAACCCGAAAATCACTAACTATATTGATGGATAAATGCAATTGCATCATTGTGCTTTTAGCAATCAATATGCAATATCTTTGGTTTTGCATTTAACAAAAATGTGCATAAGAATTGAACAAAACAATCTTAAACATGACATTTTATTTACGTATTTAATGTACATGTTGTAAAATCATAAGCCGTAGAGCTCTTCCAGTGCCTGTAAATAAATTGATGAAATTATGAAGAAAACACTCAATTCACACCAAAATTAATTCCTAAAATGGCATGTAACTATTTGGGGAAAAGGAGAAACAATTAAGGAATGAATCTAATCGCATGCAATTTTAGAATTAAATTGAATTCTAACTTTTAGATTTGTAAATATGGTTTACCCCAACTTCGTTAACTAAAAATTATAAGCTTAAGATTAGCGAATCTACTTAACTGGAAGCAAGTGCTTCAAAAGCTTTGAAATTAATTTTTTTAGGGGGTTCCAACTGATCCTTATTAGTTTTGTCTCTTGCGAGAGAAAGGGATAATTAACACCAGCAGCAAATGTCCCCGGAACAACTGCTATGCTGGAACCCGGCATTTAATCAGCCACCGGAACCTGGTACAGGATCAGGACAGCACACCACAGGACCAGCACCATGTGACTGCCACAGCTCACTCACCAATTACAGCATAACACTGCGCCTGTGGTTACAGACAATACAAAAAGTTTGTCAGAAATGTTTTTTGAATCAGTCAAATACAAATATTTTCCACTACAATTCTATTACAGGGTTCGCATGCATTTCCCACTAGCAGAAGGGGGAAGAAAAAAAGATTGTTGGGGTGTTCATTTTTTACGTCACAAGCCTCGAGGAGGAGATAATGATAGCTTGACTTGGCAAACTTATGCAAGAATTGAAGTTTTAAGGACTTCTTTTTAAATGCAAAAAGATGAGGGAGAAAGGGAACTGCTAATGTGACACGGAAGGAGCATAAAACAATCAAAAATAGTGTGACGTAATAAATGAACACTTCTTAAGAATGCGTAAGCAAACGATTTCTGGATGTGAAAATTATCATAGAAAAGTCTTAACTTTCCTCTATAAGAACTAAGGAAAAACAAAACATGGGTTTTTAAGTGGTCACCTTGACTATAGATGCAAGACACACTAGAAGTAATTAATGACATTAGAATAACATCTTGCTTAGTGCTAGTTTAACCCACAGCAAAGACAATTAGAAATTTAACTCTAAACAAGTTTCACATTTATATAAATTTCAATAACCTGCAATACCTAATGGAAATTCTGTAGGCTGGTCATCAATAAATAAAAACCTACTTGCACTATAGACTTTAAAAAAAATAAGGAGTTTGTAAGTACCTTCAAACCAATCTATCAAAAATAAGGAATAATTAAACGAACCCTGTATCACACATCTAAAATGTTTTCACAAGCTACCTTGAAAATAATTTTTACACAGCTACAACACAAGGCTTTCTTAACACAGCAAATAAGATGGGATTACAATTCGACAGCACTTTTTATTATTTTTAATACATACCAGCTTCTAATGAATTAAGTGTACCTAGATGAAACTGAGAACAGAGATTCAACTTTAAATTACAAGGATTTAATGATCTATAACACTATAAAAGGTGACAAAGTGAATTTTCTTTACAATTTTTGCTTATTATTGCCAAAAAGTCCTATTGTATGATGATGACATGAAAATACAAAAAGAGCACATATACAAGAAAAATTATAACCTTTAAAAAAGCACTGTAATATTCATCTTTTCCAACAACTATGATGGGCGTAAACTTGTGGTTTCGACAGGTGTTCAACCTTCGACCTCGGCACTTCTCGAGCGACTTCTGCTCCCCAGAACGAAATCCCCTACAGGTTGTTGAGGTGTGCCACTCCTGCTTCTACTCTGCGACTTCCTGTGGTCTTTATCTCCATTTCTATCTCGGCTCACACTTCTGGAGCGACTCTTCGATTTACTCACTCTCTTTTTCTTGCTCACACTTCCAGACCTAGATCTTTAGAAAATATACTTACATTTAGTGAGCAATGCTTACACTTAAAAAGAACATTACAAGCGTTGGTGAAAGCTGTATGAAAGTTAGATAAAAATTAGTTTGTCTTTAGTGAAATATAAACTAAATCTCATGCCAAATAAGAGAATGGTATTAAACATAAACAATTAGTCAAGCATTAGTTGTGTTTTTGATTAGGGCACGGCTATGTACCTTTTATTGGATTTAACGTATCATAACCACATTCACAGTTGCATAAATTTTACTTTAATTTCAATCATAATTTTCACATGCGGTTCACAGACCTATCTAGTGAAGCAAAGAGTGAAGAATTGGAAATCGAGACTTATATACATATAAAAAATTAGAATTACCGGTCATCTCTATGATGGCGACTATCAGATCGGCTCCTTGACCTGCTATGGCGACGTCTTGAGCGGGATCTCGACCGTGACCTTCTAAAAAATAATATAAATGTTTCCAATCGATCCACATAAAAAATTTATTCACTTAATCAAAGAATAATTATATAGAAGATAAGGTAATTTGGCGTGATTAGGAAAATTGGCAGTATTCTGGACGCCAACATGTTTTAGGAGACACAAACCAGTTTTGTTGGTAATTAAAGAACTCTATTTCACACTGCAAGGTTGTCAATATATAAACTTTATGGCTCACCATTTGGAAAGATAAATAATACTTAGCAAATGCATACCATTCCGCATTTAAAAATTCAAATTTGCATTAATTTATATCAAATATTAAAAATAATGGTTAATCTGTCTTTCACAGTCGCCCTGATTTTTCACCAAATCTAGCAAACCGGCACCAAATGCAATGCAGGGAGAAAATAGAAGAATTTTTTGATTGGCAACCAAACCGGTTTTGTCACCAAGTGCGACCGTATAAGACAGATTAACCAAAATAAATATTCTTACTTTAGTGTAAGCTAATTGCAGATGAAATGTAACAACTACCTAATCCAGACACTTTGTCAAATTAGATAACCCTATTCTGCAAAACAGTAGAGAATATTGCCCTCTTGTATAAACATATTGAATGATCAAAAACACCGACTTTTCAGATAAGGCTTACGACCAGAGCTGGCAAAAACCATGATTTGTAAATAAAAAAAATTGGTTTTTGGGTTATTGTGGTTTTTCATGGTTATTGTGGTTTTTGTCTTTTCAAGATTTTTCGCTGTTTTTTTTACAGTCATTTAAATTTAGGTATTTTTGAACATGATTTAATGTTTTGTGGAATTTGTTTGTTTTAACTATATAATTTAGTCACAATTTTCTATTAATACAGAAATATTTAATTTTTTAATCAGTACAGAAATACAATGGCTGCTATGATATTGCAAATGCAAAAAAATAAATATCAAATACCAAAACTTGAGAAAAAAAATTGTATTGGTTTTCCCAAAAACCACAAAATGGAGAAATTTTCTTTTTTTTGGTTTTTCCCAAAAACCACAAACCCTATTTTGCCAGCTCTGCTTACGACTCATTCTTGGGAGTTAATTTTGTTTTACTGGGTCACATTGACTTTTTGCCCAAATCTGGCACCAAATGCTGATGCAAGGGGAAAACGTAGGTCTTTTGATTGGCAACTAAACCGTATTAGTCGACAAGCAACATGAAAGCATTGTGAACTTAAGCTTTTCATTATTCGCCAAGGGGGACCCAATAAAACAGATTAAGATTGGAATAGATTAACTCCAGTCTATCATACATGATTAAATAGACAACGGAAAATAGTTTAATTTTTTGGTACAGATGTAGTATAGGACATTTGGCGCGGGAGGTTTTTTTTGCCGTGTTTTATAGAGGCGATAAATTTATAGTATGGCAACCCAACCTGACATTCTTGGTATTTTCGATTCTTGTGCAACCCTATGACGTCATAGCGCTGTTTACGGGAATTTTTCGTCGCCAAAAACAAAAACGCGCCAAATGTTCTATGCTACAGCTGTTCCAATTTTTTTTACTACGGTCATTCATGTTATTTCTTTACAACAGAATTTAAACAGATTTCAAGCACAGTGACATGCATGCTTTTGAAATTACCGTATATTTTTCTTCCACAAAGGAATTAACCAAAAATTATTTGGCTTAGTCCCTCCTAGCAAATTATTTAAAAACATATTTCAATGTTACAAACAGCCATATGGTTGGAGTAGTAGGTTCATTACATCTTCACTATCTACTTTAGCAATCTGATAGAATTGTGCACCAATTTTTATATTCAGGACTTACTTTTCGATTTGGAAAAATGGTATACACAAAGGAATTATTTTTAAAGAGGATCCAATATTTGAAATATATTTTTTACCTATATTTTAAATTTTTATTTACCTGGATCGAGAATGGGAACGTCGACGACTGCGACTTCTAGAACGAGACCTGGATCGCCTGCGTCGCGATCTGGAGCCTCGTCTCGGGTCCCCGGGACGTCCGTACCGAGCCATCTGTACACGTAATTCACGTCCGTCCAAAATATAGCCGTCAAGAGAGTCCATCGCGTCCTCGGCATCTCGGTTATCATAGAAGCGGACAAAAGCGAAGCCTCTGCTTTCCCTCGTGTAAGGGTGCCGAGGAATATAGACATCTCCAACGTCGCCGTATTTCTCGAAGACTCGCTTCAGGTCTTCCGGAGTAGTTCTATAGGTTAGATTGTCCACTTTGAGGGAAGTCATCCCGTCAATATTAGGAGCGCCACGAGAGTAGCTCATTTTTGAGGTTCTTCGAGTTTACCTCAATAAAAATTTAAGTTAAATCGTGGAATTAAAACTTAACTTAATCAAAATGGCGTGAAGCGGTTGATTTGCGTGAAGTGGAAAAAACGTTGAGGAAATGGCTGGGTTGAGTTGTCTTTTGACTTTTTGTTTGAAGCAATTTAATATTATTGGGATTATTGTAAATTTTTAATTGTTGTTGCAATAAACAAATAAAATAATTTATGCTTAAACGTTAAAAATTACATTTACGTAATTTTATTAACTTAAAAGTAGTTTTTAAACTTAAAATTCAGAAGTATATTTAATAATAGTTTCTATAAATTAAACTGAACTGAAGACATTTATAATTTTGTTGGTTGTTTTGTTCCACTGTAAATTTAGCTATTTGAATATTTTTGTTAATTTTACCTGTTCGATTTTATATATCTTTATATATTTAATGTTTTAATTATACTTGTATTTTCAAAGACATTTATAAGAAGTTTTTGAAACTTCTGTGGGATTTTTAACAATTTGTAAATTGGATAATAATAGTAAATTGCGTAATCTTCCAACTTAATTCTTTGTATTTAAAACTTCTAATTATATAGCACGTTTTTTTTTTATAAAATAAAAAGAAATCTTAATTCAATCATTATTTTTGTTACATGTTATATCCTGAATTTAAAAATTGTTTTAGATTTAATACATGTTCCTAATAGAAAGTCTGGAATAAGTGTTAAACCTAAAGAAATCTGTACGAATTCCTTTCCAAAAGAAATTCGGAACACCTATCTCAATTTTATCAAGTATTTACTTTTACCACGATTTTAATTGTACGGATAACCAATTTCTTTTAAAAATAATTTAATTAACTTGTGTTAATTGAATTCAAATTTGCCATTTTGAAATGGTTGACATGTCTCACTGATATTTTACAAAATTTAATGACCTAGTGTCATTTCCATTTTCCCAAATTCTTTTTCAAAGCATTTGTACATATTTCCAATGAACTTTGGGTTAAATTTGCGTTTAGAGAAGCTTTCCTCCAACTACAGTGATTTCAGTTCTAATTTAACAAGCCTGATACAATGCTTATGCGATGGATATCTTGCGTTTTGGCACATGTACACAATTTTATTTTTAATCACTTTAGGGAATTTTTTTAAAAATCTTTATTTCTTTTATGCTAATCACAGTTTTATTATTAATAGTTTTGTTAAGTTCAGCAATCATGATGCAGCAATAAAAGTTCTATATCCAGTTTTTGTCACAATGGTAAAATGTAGGGATGAACCGGATAGTGGTTTTGCCGGATACCGGATATCCGGCGCAAATTACAAACCAGATATCGGATATCCGAACTGGATTTTGCCGGATATCCTGCAGTTTCTTTTTTATGAAAATATCTTCTCATACACACTAGAAAATAAGGAAATCGGTCAAAAATTACGAAATATTTTTTTATTCTATAATATTCCCCAATTCCTTACTTTAAGGTGATACCAAGATTGAATAAATATTGAAAAAACTTTTTTATTTACAAAAGGTTATTCTAGGGTGCTGCTAGAAATGGGCGTATGTTTTGTACACTTTAAACTCAATTTCTGAATAATTGTATTTTTACCATATGCCCTTTCATTTCAAACATAAAAACTCAAGTTTGCTTAAACTTTTGAGAAATTTATTTTTATTTTAACTTTATATTAGTTGTGAGATGTTATGACCCTCCACCATAACGATTCGTTAAAAAAAAAATTAATAGAATTTTAAAGTTAAAAACGAGAAAAATTCAAGGGAGAATCTGCACACTGTTAATACATTGGTAGAATTTTCAGGAAAATACTTAAATACCATATTCTTAGCAAAGATAATTGACCGACACAAAAAAAATCTTCGATGTATTATTCATCCGGATATCCGGCTTGAAAAATCGGATATCCGGCACTTTACTTCCGGATATCGGATAGTTACCGAATAGTTAAAAATCAGCCGGATATCCGTTTCATCCCTAGTAAAATGTAATGTGTTTATTGAATGCCCCTGATTAGCTATGGGTAGAAAATTTTGCATCATTTGGTTTTTAGATATAGACAGACCTTTTGATAATAAAATTGGTGATCAAACAAGTTCCCCTATACTTAAGTTTTACCTTTAACATTAATTTATATATTACTGAAATGTGAATTTTGGCATTATTTGAGTGTAATGTTGCTTTCTAATAAACAGTGTTTTGATAAGTGCACTTGTTTATTTATAATATGAACTTGTGTTTATAAGTTGAAACTTATCTTGCAGGATTCTTTAAACACTCAAGTGCTCATACTAATTGGAACCTGCAGCAAAGGTTTAGAAAAGCATCTAGACATCCCGGCCAAAAACAGTGCTCGCTTTGCTCTTACGCGGCACGTTCCAACGCTGACTTACAAAAACACTTCCGAACACACACTGGAGAGCGTCCCCACGCGTGCACGCACTGTGGGAAAAAGTTTTCTCTGAAAGAGAACTTAAAACGACACTTTATAGTGCATATGAAGAACTCATATTGAGGGTGTTTACATATTATCTCTACCACCTAGGTGTCTAAAGTTATAATTAAAACACTGAATTCTATCCATGCTTTATGACAACCATGAAATTACTTCAGAAGTACAATAATTTGTTAAACTTAAGAACACGAGTGAAAATTTATCGTTTTAAAATGGATTTTCGTTTTTTTTTTACTTTTGTCCAAGACGGAATGGAACAGAATTTTATTTCATAATGCTATGTGACTGACAATTTTTTAAAGCCAATAAAAATTAGACACAGATCTAAGCAACTCATTCTTTTGTTGAATTTTGGCAGTAAAGTCACATAATATTTTTCACCACTATCCGATCAAGTTGTAGTTCAAAGAGCCATTGTAGATGTAATTTTAAAGGAATTAATTTTTCAAAAATCCTTTGGCATTGGATTTCAAAAATTTAAATTTTTAACAAAAATAAACTAGCTTTTAATTTTTAGAAATTTAATTTCCGTAAAATTAATTTTTTATAATTTTAATTTTGAATAACTATAGCAATGTGGCATATTTTCATGAATGAATTTTAATAATTGGCTAAAGTTTTAATCAATTAGTAAAAAATTACAGTAATTGTTTATAAAGCAAATGTTTATTTTTATTTTCTGTTTGATTAGAGCTAATACAAGGTTAAACTCACTGATTTTAGAAATTGTAACCCAGGATCTTTTCTCAACAAAATTGGCAGAGAACATTGGCTTAGACAAGTGCAAAGTTTTCAAAATTATTGCAGAGGTGGAGTGCCTCCTTATTTATTTCTTACTTGATATTTTGCCTATGGTCATTCTTCTCTTTTACAAGTCACTAAATCTTGCCAAGGTGGTTGATATAATACATAAGTATACAATATTGAGTTTATGTGAACCATATTCATGAAAACTGTTAGCAGACTTGTAAAATTGAACAGATTTTGAGAATCCCATAGTGCACAGATATTTTAAGTGCGTTAAGAGATCATCTGAATAACTAAATTGTAATCTTTTCATACCTATTGTCGTAGGGAAAAAACAATTTTTTTATTTGACAGTACCTTCCGACGATTGTTGTTACCCTTACATTATGATAAGGCAACAAATTTTAAATGGCTGTCTTGAAAAATTAGTGATTTTTAACTTATCCCATCTGTGCACTGAGGCATCAATAGGCATGAAGATGTGAAATATATGCACGAAAGTTGAAGACATGGTAAATAATTTTTTTCTAGCTGAGAATACAGGGTCTTTCCTTTGTATGGGTGCTGTTTAGCATAGTCGCCAGAAAATTACTAAATGCTAAGAAAGATTTTCTACAATTCGCTAACTGGAATTATCCATTTTACATTCCACCTTCAGAATTGAATAAAAACGTCTGTTTCCAAAGCAGCTGCCAGAAAATAGAACTCCGGCGAGAGTCTTTTTCTTGTTGGGATTTAGGTACACATATTGTTTTGTAAGGACTTTTTTTTTTTAATCTCATGGAACAGTCAAACTTAGTTTTGAATGTCTACCTTGTGTGTTTTGAATGTCTACCTCTTAACATTAGATCTTATTTAATATCTACAATGCAAAAGCATAAGCTAGATATGGAAAGCATATAAAATAAAAGTGTCATTTTATTAAACAAAAAGCCATCATTCATAGAATTTTTTTTGGAAAGAAGTTTATTTAAGATTAGAAGATTTAAAAATGTATAATAATATTTGTAGAATAGATTTCCCACTGGATATTTCAAATCTGGATAACTCAGTTTTGTTAGGTGTTTCTGATAATTCTTATTATTGTAATTGGCTATATTGAATTTTAACATCAGAAAAATATTAATTTAGCTTTTAAATATGCCTTAATCTATTTAAAAAAAATTGGAAATTATCAGAAATTTTCTGGGAGATTTTAATTTTTGGCTCTATTGTCAAAATATACCTCATATTTTGCTGTTAAAAATAACTTAAGTGTGTTTTGAGTAGTTCTTACTTGGAAACTATAAATTTTTTTTGAAAATATATTTATTTTGAAATAGAAATATCTAGATCTAACTTGGGCCATATAGGAATATGCTAAACTTGTCCATGTCTTGAGTTGATAGCAATTGTAATACAGTGGTTTTACCAACTCGTATCTACTAAAATGTATTCTGTTTCATAAATTTAATCACAATAATAATGAATTATGTTCCTCAGGGCAAGGACTAAGTATTATAAATATATCTTAAATGAAAATGAGCGAGATATTGCTGTATTTTGAAGTTTCTTATTTTGTGCAAAATACTCTGTGCCTATTTTGTAAACTTGGATGTATAAAATGGTTCTGGTTAAATTTTTATATAAATGTACAATTTTGTTTCAACTCTTAATTATTTTCAGATTTATTACTTTTTTTCTTAAACTTTTGAAGACTATATGATTTAAAACTGCCTAGCAATCAATATATTTTCAGTGACTAATCTTAATTGTCTAGTGCAAGACAGATATTCATTATACGATGTATCATGTGCGACAATAATATTTAGTGTAATGGGAGAATCATTAAAGTCCTCAACGTATAGCACAATTATCTCCTTTTCCATTGTTTCTTAAATACACAAAATAAATTCCTATTGCATTCAGTCATTGGATGATTTTCTGAATTCTGTGAATTCTTTCTCTAAAGGAAAATTACTATTGTATAAGATGATCGTTTGATTTTTTTTGTATCATGTTTATCTTGAAATTTATTGTAGTCGCATACACCATGTATTGTTTTAAATTCATTCATTTAGAATAGTATAATTAACCCTGTAGTAGCACTAAAAATATTTCAATGTTCTGTATTTACCTTTAAATAAAAAGATTAAAACAGCAAAACATTTTTGTTTTAAAGAGTTTGTTGAAATAAATAGGGTCTTGAATTATTTCTAGAGAAAACTCCAGGTTTTCATTAGCCTTATTTCACCAATGTAAAATGTAATATACCTTGATTACATTTAGAGATATAAATATGTTTTAATGTAATAAATATGTTCAAAATTATTTTTAAGTGAAGCATTTTATTATTGCTTGTTAGTGTACCAAGGAATTATATATCAATAGCTAAAAGCACAATCATTATATGTCCATTTTTCTCAAAATCAAGATATTTGTTTTAATGTTAACCACTTAACTGACTAACCCAAGTAACTTGTGTTAGTGTCTATGGCAAATACATGTTATTCCAAGTTAAATGTTAAGGGAAACAGTTAAGGTGGAGTCTAGCTCTCTTTTCTCCTTCACAGACATTGTATGTCATTACCAAATAATAAATTTGTGGAGCAGGTTTTGAAAAAAAAACTTATTTTTTTTCTACAAAATTCAAAATCTTTTTTGCATTTTCCGAAAGTTCACAAAAGTGGACATAGAAAGATGGTGCTTTTAGTCATTGATATCTCTTATATTTATGCAAAAAGAATATTCATTTTGCAAATGGATTTTTTCATAAAGTCGATTTAATTTTACAGGGCATTTTTATGCTGATAGTAATTGGAGCCAACTGAGAGGACGTCAACGTGTTACTACACGTTTCAATCGATTCCAGTGTTCCCAGTGCCCTTACTCAACGTATGCCAATGCAAACTTGAAGAAACACTTACTGACGCACACAGGCGAACGTCCTCACACATGCAGCAAGTGCGGAAAAAAGTTCTCACTGAAGGAAAATCTAAAGCGGCATGTTGTAATGTTGCATTCAAAAAACTAATATAGGATTATTGTCTGCCATCCAACCTGTATGTATTATCCTTAAGTTATCGTACAAGGTGCTTTGTTAAGTAACGTTTATATTAAGTACACTAAAATTTATTCAAGTTTTACTTGGGTTTGCCTTTAACAGGGGCTTCGTTTATGTACGACTAGTGATTCCTAATCTTTAGATGTCCATGGACTATCGAATCCAAAATTGTACAAAGTATGGATTGTAATAATACTAAATAAAATTTTCCTGCCAATTATAACTTGGATACTAATTATAATTATGGTATTGAATAATATATTTTTTTATAAATAAATTTGTTAAATATAAAATCAACCTATTTAACTTACATTATTTTAATCGACATTTAATTTTTTTAAGTCTTGTGTCCGCAGTATGTATAATTTTTTAAGTTAGTGTAATTAGTGAACGGGTATTTTTCCAATTTGTATTGCAATTTAACTCTCTTCTAAAATGTTTTGAATTTGTACATAGTATTTTTTATTTTAACAAACAAAATTTGTTCTACTGAAATTTGCTTTATATAACTATTTTATTTTCCCTTTCAGATAAAGTTTTTTATTTTATTGGTAAGTATTGTTGATTTGCTCATTGTTGATGTCTTTTTGTGAATGTTTGTAACACTTCCTTACATAAGTATGCGAAATCCCCACTAAAATTAGGCATTGAGAAGGTAATAAATAGTATGCAATATTTATTTGCTATCTATAATGTAACAGGTGGGATTTTCCTGATAATTGCCTATTTCGTTACTCAACTTGTGTTTACATTTTATCATTTCTCCATGTATGGTGTCATCCAATAAAGTGTTGTACATTGTTTGTCTCATGGAAAGTTTTATTGTTTTATTAAAGTACTCGCAAGTAGAATTTGTCATTGGCGACAAACTTTAAATTGACAACCCTGCTTAAATTTGTTTTTGTAACAAACATACTAATTATTATTGCTAATACCTTTAATGGGTTAACATGCTTTCATATACTTTATTTTTGTAAAATTACAACTTGAATTCTGTGCAAACTAAGGGATATATCCTCAAAACTAAAAAGTTTTTGAAATGATTGAATTTTCCTTTTTATACTTATAGTTTTAAATGTATGGGCATTTTTAAAAAGTTTTATTGTTGTTGTTGCTGATGAAGTATTGAGATAGTTTTTAGCTTTCTATGACATATATTTAGGTGCACAAGTCCTTCAATGTTTGTATATACTATAATTAAAAACGAAATTGTTTCCTTATATAGTGCAGATTAATCTTATTTGTTAACACATTTTATTCTGTTAACCTATATAAAAGAAAGAATTATAAAAACATTGAGTGGGTCACAAATTTGTTGTTGAAAGTGTTTTTCATTTCTGCATATTTTAAGGTCTGGGTCCAAAAAGTAAAGTACTGGTTTTTAATTGCTGCATGCATGTTTGTGAACAAAAAAAAAGTTAAGGGACAAATAAGCATGGCTAAAAAAACATATTTTGCATAAATGTATGTTACTAATGCATACAACACACAACAGCAAGCAGTTAAAGGTTTGAAAATGAGTTCAAAGGTTATAAAATATATTTTATTTTTATACAAGCTTTCTTTTTCAAATTTGCTGTAAATCATACAACTGAAGCATACAATGAAGTAACAGCATACAAATGAAGGCTGTTATTCTGGAAACCAGATGTTGTGCATTAGATTTTTAATTGGTGTACTTAATAGCTTTTTTTAAAACTGCTTCTCCCATATATAATAACAGTTAAATTTTAAGACTTATTAAAAAGATTATTTTTTGTGTGTTATGAATATATACTCCATTAGTTATTTACTTTTACAGGTTCCAATAGAAATGTAACCATTCATTCTGATTGGAAACCACCAAAAGGATTTCAAGGCATGCCCAAGAGTATACAACGATTCCAGTGCACCCAGTGTCCTTACTCGACATACTCCAAACCGAATTTGAAAACGCACTTTGTGAAGCACACAGGAGAACGTCCTCACGTTTGCACTCAATGTGGGAAGGGGTTTTCGCTGAAGCAAAGTCTGAAGAGGCATGCGATTGTGCATATGAGAAATTAATACAGGATTCACAACTACTTGTACATATTATGCACATTTTTATAATCTGCTGACAGATGCATTCTTGGTGAGTGTTTTGGTAGTGTTCTTGCATTGTCAAGTGTAGAAATTTCATTCTAATCCATTTTGCTACAATGGTGACAGCATTTGTTAACAGGTGTACGTATATATCTATACCCTCCCTTTGTATACTTTATAGTCTATGTCTAAAGAGGTTTTGATTAGGTATACATTGTGCTTGAATTTCATTATTTGATTTGATTTTGTAATTATTTATGACTTGGAATTAATTTGGTGAACAAGACTAGTTTATTTAAAAAAGAGTTCTAAATATTATTTTCGGATAAAGCAAGCTAATAGCATATTTTTAACAATAAGAATCTTGAATCAATTTCTATAATCTGCTGGAATGACTTTTCACATAAAATGCCCCTACACATCATTCTCTTCTTTGTTTTTTTATGTATAATTTGATTTAAATTAGACTCCTTTTCAACGGCTTTTAATTAAAAAAAATATTTCACTAAATATTATAAAAAAAATTGAATTTAAACGCAAAAAGAAAAGATTTCCTATTGCTACTTATATTATTTATACAACAAGCTTTTGTACAAAAGTTTACTTTAGTGTATCAAAAATAGTGTGAAGGTACAAGAACTGGTATAGTTAAAAAAAAATTAAAATCTAGTTCAAGAAAGACTCTGACCCCTGCTGACATAAAAAATTTGCAAAACTGAACTCCAAATAAATCATCAACTTTTACTTAAACTAATTCATGCATTAGTATTGACTCTAAAAGCCATTGTTAGTATGTTAAAGGAATTTGTTAATTGAAAGTTGGAATTGTTTTTCGAAGTAAACTATACATTAACCATGCAACTAGCGAAATATTTAAAAAAATTGTTATCAATAGTGGTATGGTATCTAAAGACTTTGTAGTACATACAGAAGATTATGTAAAGAGTTTTGCACATAGAGTAATGATAGAAATAGAGGGAGAAAAATGCCGATTTACGCATATCCATCATCGAATCACGTGATCGGAGGACAGATTTCCTCGCCCACGCGAAAAAGTTTCTTCCTCCTAATAGAGTTCCAATAGGAACAGCGACGATTCACGGCGATCCGAAACAAAACACAACAGAAAATGGTTCATAGCTGTGCCGCTTATGGATGCAAAGAAAAATTTCGCAAAGGAGGTCCATTACCTTCCACTGGTAAGTTTTCCTGAAAATTTTATTTCAAACCAAATTTTAAAATCATGTAAAATAATCAAAATTACTTTGTTTAACATGAGGTTTACGAATTCTTTTCTTAATTTTTATGAATATAATCTGTTTCAATTGAGTAAATATTTATTGGAAATTAGACTACAGTCTCGTATTTCCCTTGGGTAGCAAATTCGATGTTTCGTAAATATTAAATTTTGTTTTTTTAAGGTTTCTAATACTTTCTGAACTAGTTATGGAGCGCCGATGTTACTTGGCGTGCCTTGGCATGCTTTGGCGACTTTCCAAACTAAATGAAATCAAAAGTATTGTTATATGGTTTTGTGTTTAATTTTCTATTTAAATATCGCTTCTTGAAGAATGATACTTTAAAGGAATTTAACATATAAATTAAAGAGGCCATTTCGAAATTTACTAAAAATAGCATATAGCAGTTGTACAACAAAATTCTGTAATAGCTTTCATTTATATTTTGTTATTTATTTTAATTAGAATTAAATAGTTATTTTTTCCATTTTCGAATGTTGCGTTTGTCTTTGTTATTTTGTAATTAGGGATGTCATATAAATATGTACATATATTTTCAAATTAGTTTCTGCAATGTTATCAGTATAAAATTTACTACATTAAATTTATAATTCAAATGTATTCAATTAACCTTAATTACATATAGTTATTGAAAAGTCAATTATAAATTCGAATGCTTCCTCTTTAAATGACGTATAGCCTTGAAACTTTACATACTTACGTAATACTGATGATAATACGATATTTAGTCAAATATAAAACTTATATATATTAAGTAGAAGATTGTATTTAAATAGTGCAACGTTAACCCGGGTTATGAGCACTATGATCAGGCAAAATGCGCTATTGAAAAGCGTCTTTTGGAAGGACGACTTTATATAGAATACTACGAATTGATACTACTTATTTTCGGACAAAAAACAATTTAATCCTAATTGTACAATAAAAAAAAACGTAGTTTTTTTAAAAAAAAAATTTGTGTGTTCGGGGGAGGTGGGATTACATTTCTTACCTTAAATTCTTCAATAAATAGTTGCAATTTAACATGTTTTTTTTGTTATTTATAATTTAAATATAATTATGTATTTTACTTGTATATTTGTCTGTTTTTATGTAGATGCACAATAAGCGTAGTTCTTTTAATTGTTATTTTGTATATTTCAATAAGAAAATATGAACAATAAAACCTTAGAAAGAGATTCGTTTCTTAGAGCATTGAACACAAACAAAAGGATATTTTCGTTTCGTTAATGCAAGGAAAATATTTAATGCACATTGTTTGAAAATAAGTAAATACCTACATAACTTATGTTTAGAAGTTCAATACCGACGGAACACTCTATCGCCGAAAAGAAGAAACTGCGCCAATTTCGGAACTTCTGCATGTAGGGTGTGGCAGCGCTAAAACCACGTGATGGGCATCGGTTCTTATGTGTGTTGAGAACGCGGTCTTGCCAGAGCCTGACATGGAGAGCGCTCTCTATTATATTTATACTCTTTGGTTTTGCACGCTGTAACCTTTTCAGTCCCAGTTATACCAATTGGAATCAACATTGAGGCTGTGAAAGTCTAAACTTGCACCACTTTTCCGCCAGTTGCATTCAGTAACCACCAAAGATTGGATTGTTAACACAACTGTCAGAAAAGTTGTGTAAGTCTGACTTTGTCTTGCGCCACTATTAATTGGAAAAATAAAATTTGGGACGGATAGGGTTAAATGAGTTTCGAAGTGGACAATGATTGGGCCTTTTGTTCTTTTTTTGTTGAACTGTTTTCAGTGAATTTTTTTTTATAGAAGGTGTTCAACATTACTAAAAAATAAATCTATTACGACTACTCAGTACTTTACACATCTCATGTAACACCAGAAAAGCTATAGTCATGCATACGATATCAGCCTTGTATTCCTTATGAAAATTTACTGTTGAGTGTGAGACAGAATGTACACATAGTCTTGTACTTAGAACTGTATTAAAAAATTGAAAGTACATAAAAAAAAGCTACATATGTATTGATTGATTTTGATGTATTGTTTTAGCTTTGTAGTCGAGACAACTCAGCTGGGTATAGTTTTGTTTTTTTCTGCTTTTCCATTAAACTGAAGTATTGCTTAAAACTTAATTTAGCTATTTACTTTACTTAATACTTAGTAAATAGCTTAGATAAAGTAAATAGCTATATGAAGTTGTGTGTTAGTACATTTACATTTGAAACTTGTTCTATATCTACAATTGTTTATTGATGGTATTTGTTAGAATCTTGCAGGGCTTTGGGGCCCATTGACATCTAATATATCTTGTTCAATAATTTTTTAAAGGTAATTATAACTTATTGTACCATATAGTTGATGAACCTGAATGTTCCATTTAAGTGTAATTGGGCATTGATATGTAAAGCACACTGCTCAATGATTCTGTACATGCTGCAGTATTCAGAACTCATGTCCTATCTCACTTTTGTGTATTTAAACTTAGTCCACTAGCTTAAGTTCCACCCGATTAATTTCTTGCATTTTGAATACACAGTCTTAGCAACTGTTTATATTAAACCCATAACTATTTTTCTCTATATCAGCCATTTTCCACAATCACAGATGTTGAAAATATCATTATTGTATTAAACTCTAAAATAGACAAATATAAATTATTACAAAGGTATTCATTTTATGTCTGAAATATAGCAATAGTCTATTTATGCAAATGAAAAGTATTTCATTTGAATAAATTTTCTGTGATTATTTTTATTCTTGTCTCTTTATCCTTAGAATTGCAAAATATTTGCTTACTTCTAAGAGTTGTGTTCAGTTATAACTTAATCGACTACTTTTTCAATAGCATAATAATTTTTTTTATTAAATATGTTTAAATGTGCTAATACCTTTTATATAGTTGTTATTGTTTATTATTATATTAAAAATATTAGTTTGTATCTTGGGAGTAATCTCAGTATTTTTGCAAATAATTTGAAAATGATTTAATTGCAAGGAACCAAAAAAGCAGTTACAGGTCGATTTTACTGAAATGTTAGAATAGGCTTTTAAATGAGGCATGTTATCTAATATTAACATGTCAGATTTTTGCCCCGGGTCAGAAAAGTCGGATTACATATTTTTTTGGATAGTGGTGCCAGTGATATTGTTAGTGTTTTTGTGTTGGTAAGTGGGACTTTTGAAATGGAACATCAATGTTCTATTTCAAAATGGGTGTGAAAGCAAATAAAAAGTTGGTATTTACTATGGCTACGGAAATTTTTCAAGTTATTTCGGAAGTAAACTTAAGCATTGTACTCTCGAGGGGAAGAGGTAGTTTATTCAGTGAAATTTGTCAAACTAAGTTATATTGGGGGCTTGGGATTTAAAATGGAGATATCATCCACCTGGTACTACAACTATATAACTAACAAAATTGGCATAACAAGAGTTTGTATGGAGTTTTGTAAAGACAGTTGATTTGTAGTTAACTAGTTATAGTATTGCTGAAACAATATAGGACTTCTGGTAATAAGTATACAAATCATAGCTTAATCGGGAATTTAAAATGCATTAGATATTTAGTTGAGTGTTTGACGTACGGAATACTTTACCTGATAATGTTGTTACAGTAGTAGTTAGTTTTTTAAAAAATGTGTATGTTTGTGAATCTGCAATGGGGATTTGTTAGTATGTGTTACAAAGGAAGAAACTGATTTTCATTGTTAATGAAGGAAATTATAATATTTACTTTTATTTAAAATATTAATAGTAAATCATACATTGAATTCTTTTTAATTTAATTTTGAATATATTTGTTTATCTGTGGTATTTCTTATTTTATTTTACCAATGCAATGTGCACTACAATTTGTTTAATTTTTTTATTGTTATTAGCAATACCCCTTATGAATTTATACACCCAGTACCTACTAGATTTTGCCAACAAAATGTTTCAATTAAAAATTCATAAAAAACATTTATTAAAAATTTTTACTGTGTATTTTTCATGCATTATTTTTAATAAACTTGTGTGATTTGTACTGTTTGAAACAAAAGTAAATCATTTTTAAAAAATATCTTTTATTTTGTCTTACTAAAAATATTAGATATTGATTAAAAAAATCAAAACTTCTTCAATTAACATCCAATGTTTCTTTAATGTTGATTTTACTTTTTTGCAAGAAATGTCAATACTAATTTAGGATTACTAAATTGTTGTGTTTTTAACTTTTACATCAGTAGTCTTGATTATGATGATTTTTTTGGTTGTCGATGATCTACCAAAAACAGCCATCTTACTTTGTACGTTCATAGCATTAGAAGCAGGTCGGATAAATAATGTATTGTTACTTTCATTCTGAAATTGTTAAGTGATAATTTTAAAACAGCACTAAGGCTTCCTACTGAAGTATATGCAATCATCAGTGTCTATCAAATAAAATCTTATTGTTAAACATTAAAGATACTTTACCTCATAACGTTGCCAATTCTTCATTGAGTGGATAGTTTTAAACAAAACAATCAATTTGCATTGTGTGAATCATTAAAATGTGTTAGACAAGACCAACCTTGCTGGGTTTCTAGTCTGTATCCGGTTGTCATTATATGTAATTATTACTTATTATTGCAGGCTCTATTGGACAATTGATTGTAAATGCCAAGTGGAACCCGCCAAGTGGATTCACACGATTCCGGTGCTCTCGCTGTCCTTATGCAGCACATTCCAATGCAAACTTAAAGAAACACTTCCTTACCCACACCGGAGAGAAACCTCACTCTTGCGCTCAGTGTGGGAAGAGGTTCACGCTTAAAGAAAACCTTAAGCGGCATTCAATTGTGCATATGCGGAATTAAGGATGAATTGTGTTGCTCTTATTCAATATGGTGGTACATTTGATTTAATTTTCTTAAGAAGAATCAGTCTTTTACTATCTAATGTACTCTCTCCGTATTTGATGCTCCAACTATATTAAATTTTTGCTGGTTGAGAGGCGATCAGTCACTAAAATAACTACCTGTTCTTTTTTTCCCTGTTCTTCAAATTGAACAGAACTGTGTGTTCTTGGAACATAATAAACAATATTCTTTCTTTAGTATATTTATATTTATCCAACTCCTTTTAAAAGCATGTGTTCACTAGGGTATCAAAATATTTTATTAACCCATCGCACTCAAGTGTCGTCTTTAAGTCGTCAAACTAATGACAGGTTGAAATTTATTGCATATCCTGTTTTTTTTTTTTTTAATTTTAAACATTTGATAAATGTTATAAACTACTAATTATGTGCTTGGTGTACTGAGAATAATATTCAGATTCTTGCATGATTTTTTTAATTTTTAAAATTATTCACTTTAAATGTAAAACTAACTTGCTAATACCTACGTAAAAAAACAGGAATGGGATATAACTGTTCCATAAAAAGATTGTGAATATAATATAAAAGAATATTTTCTAAAATGCTTTCCTTTTTCTAAAATGCTTTCCTTTTTCTAAAATGTATAATGTTATATTCAATTACTTTATAAATTAAGTCAATATTTGTACGTTTTAAGAATGTTTCGCATTAGTCAGTGTAAGCTTCAAATTATATCTCACAAGTGCATGTTTAAATTACACGTGCTTATAAATAAACTTAATGCAGTAGGCATGACTCATCCATATGAATTTCAATTCCATATAGTTCTTGAAACTTCTTTCATATTTCTTTAAAAAAAAATTGCCTTATTCCTATTTTATTGACTATACAAATATTTAGTTGCCTAGAGTAGTAAATATTTAGATATTCACAAATTTAATCCCCAAATCAACTTGCTAACATACTTATATTGTGAATGAAAAAATGTCTTCAAAGTTCAATATAGAAATTGTCTGTTATTTACATAAAAATATATATTGATTGTGTTTTTTTAACATAGATATTTAAATTCTGATTTAAAGCCAAATTACCAATGTATGTATATTATGCACACACATATTTTAAAAATGTATGTATATAGTTAATATTTTTTTTTACTAATTCAGTTTTATTTAACATCTTTAAAAACATTTTATATTTGATAAAGAAAGTTGGTTTTTCTTTGCCAGTTACTATGTCATATTTTTCAAAAGAATTTTATTCTATCTTTAAGTATAATATTATTTTAACTGCTTTATATAAACATAATGACATTCAACTTTATTGTAACCTTTCACATGTTAGTATAGAAATTGTTATGAAATAAAGCTAAATTACAAAAAAAAATCTGTTTTCAGTATAATAACAATCTAAAAGCAAGATCTTTATTAAAGTTTTTTTTGTTTATAAAATTCAATATTTGTAGAATTTTTTTAATTTATATTGCGTGTGTTAATAGTTAATTGACTTTAACATAAACATTTCAACTAATATTTTTTTTATTGTTCTCAAGTAGTGTAAGATTTGGAATTGAAGGTGAAACCATCTCGCAGATATGCTACATTAATTGCTACGCAATCAATAAAACTAGATATTCCTATATTTCCAAACACTGTGACCAAGTTTAAGAATAGTAATTTATCGCAAAGGAAGCATGGATAATTTAATACATATTTATTTAGTTACAAATGGGCTTGCGTAAGGAACTAAAGCTGGTTATTTAAAATGTCTTCATCCAAATGTCCTCATGTTGACCGTGATAAGGTTCTGTATTAGATGCAACATACAACTACTGCTGCTTTGATCATAACTGAAAAAGTAATCCTCTGAAATCAGTAATTTTCAATAAAGGCTGTGTTTTAGCTTTTTAATTCGTGTTTTCAAAAGGAAAAGTAGTTTGTTTTATAGTGTTAGAAAGATCTTGTCACTCTTGGCTTAGTAAATCATTTTCACTCAAAATGTGATTTTTCAAAAATTAAAATTTTGGATAGCTTACTGTTAAGCTAAACCACTAATTTTTTCATTATTGAAAACATTTGTATTCAAGTGATTATGTGTTTTAACTGTAATGAAATGTTTTGCTTATTTATATAAAAAAAATTGTATTTGTAGCGTTTTAACTTTTAAAAATAAACTTGATATCCTATTTTTTTATATAAGAATCTAACACTGTGAATTCCTATGTTAACTACTATGGAAGTGCTTAACATAAAGGGACAAATTCTACCTCTTAAGCATAAATAGAGATGACCCTATCTGAAAGTAAATACCTCATTTATGTATATAGCCATTAACTAATGTAAATATACATTGTTTTAATAAAAAGATATTGTGGTTATAATCACACATGAGTTTTTTGATAATGATAAAACTAATCTAGTAGCTAACTTATATTTGGGCGACTTGACTGCCAAATGTTATAAGTCACAGCTCGATTAATCATTTACTCAACGTGTTTTGGTTTCAAGTTCAATATGTTGTCCAATAATGTGTTGAATGTTATTTCACTATGAATTTTATAGCCAAGCCAAGTTACAAACTTTAAACACTCTTACATCAAAACTTTGTTTTTGGACTTGTCAGCCAAGCCGCCCATTTATTAAGATTGTAATTTCTTTAACAGAATATTTTTCTTATTATCCCAATGGTTCTGTTTTATCCCAAAGTTTGAAATTCTTAGTATGTTCAATTGCCTTTAACAATATAACTTTATTTTGCAGGGTCTCTTGAACATTTGATTGTAGAAAGCAATTGGTGCCACCAAAGCAGATTTCAGGGTGTTCACAAAACCTTTGGAAGGTTCAAATGTTCCCTCTGTCCATACATTGCACAGTCTAATGCTAACCTAAGGAAGCACTTTTTGACACATACCGGAGAGAGACCTTATGCTTGTACTCAATGTGGCAAAAGGTTCTCGAGAAAAGAGAATCTAAAGCGACATGCTCTTGTCCATTGTAATATTTAGTTTAGGGTAGTCTGGTATTTTTAGAAATATGGTACATAAAATAAAACTGTGTTCGAAATTAAAAAACAAAGTTTTTTTTGTGAAAAATTTAATTTTTTTTTCTTCTGATTATAGCTTTGCAATACACTGTTTGTAGATCACAATTGATTTTTTAAGAGAAATATACAAAGTATTTCTGCTGCTAATTTTTTATAAATATATCGCTATACTGCAAGTGCCTTTTTTACTGATAGCTAGCTATTTTTTTAACTAAAATATTGTTGCCTTAATTTTTAATTGCATTACAAGTTAAGACAACAATTTGGAAAAAGTTATAATTGTTTCTTTCTACTACAAAGGCCACACCTTTCTTCTAGAGTCCAATTAATGGGAATAATGCAACTTATTGTTTTGGAACATTTTAAATACAGTGATGTTAGAATTCTTTAAAATAATATATTTTTCATCGCAATAAATGCCAGTTCAAATTGAAATTGACTCTCAAATCTGCAAAGAAATTTATTTAGCTGCATTTTCAATGCAAAAATGTTTAAGCTCAAATTTTAATTCAAATATTACTGTTTACATTTAGCACTTGTTATATGCTTAGAGTACTTTTAAAAAATTGTATTTCCTTTTTTCTTAACTACATTTTATTTTCAAATTGTACTTTTTAAATTCTTTATTTAGAACTATTTTTTTTATTGCAGGTACAATGTTTTATTTATTTAATGATACATGATACTGCATTTAAAAATATTGCAATATTTTATACATTAACACTTTTTTTATGACTTGTATTTAATAATGTATATTTGTGTTTTTCTTTTGTTTATAGTATTTCTTGTATGTTCTGTTCTTTTCATATGTTCTGTAGTTATGATTCATACTTGTAAAACCTTAAATCTTCAGGCAAAATGTAAATGGTCTAAAGCAAAGTGCATTGTTAAGGGAAATAAATTATTTGATTGTATTCTGAGTATGGAAGTTTTACAAATAATTAAAAAAAAAAATGGAGGATTTAAAAAAAAAATCTAGAATGAAAAATTCTTAAACACATAAAAGTCAATCTGTTTAATTTGTTATTTTCAGAATTATTTTCTTTTTTGTATTATTTTTTAAAAAAAGTTGTTTTAATAATATAACTTTTGACACCCCCCTATGGTACTAGATATTGTGATACCACATATATTACATCACTGGGAAATTTTAGCTTTCATTTACAGTAGCAACCTCATATATAAAGTTATTTGTAACTATCCTCTAACTTCATGTTTGAAATAAATTGTGATAACTAAAATTATTTTCATTTTTAAAATACCTAACTTTTTTACAGGGTTTCACACTTCTGAGAATAGAATGCAAGAATTTCAACAGCCTTCCATTTGTAAATCAAAACTCCCTTTTCAGTGTTCTTTATGCAGCTATGGGACTATTTACAAACATGTTTTAAGAAGACACTGTCTCGTCCATTCTGGAGAAAAACCACATCAGTGTCGCATTTGTGGGCGGAAGTTCTCTTTGAGAGATAATTTACGACGTCATTCTATAATCCATTTGACAGATTCAATGTAGTCTGTTTCCCATTTGGTTCTTAAGAACCCCTTATTTTCAGTTTTCATTTATAAGGAGTACTTATAAATGAAACATCTAACGTACTGATGCTCATATGATTTTGAAGTTGTATTCAATATATCTGTTTTTCAATAATTTTTCATATATATGCTTTTTGTATAGTTTTTAATATTTTAATTAATTTGGAAGAAGTAGGAAAAGTAAAGGCATATTCACATAAATAAAGACTCAAAGATATCTCATTGACATAGTCCTTTACATTTTGACCGCTTTCTAATGATATTGTGTCTATTGAAACAGTGGTGGCTAGTGCATGGGGCCGAAGGGGCTCATGACTTCCCTTCAATTTTTTAAAATTAATTTTGATTGTTAATTTAAATATTATTTAGAACTAAATTTCTTAAATGTTTCTAAAACTATTATAATTTTTAAATTGCATTTTTAAAATCTTCATTTTCTAAGCATCATTTTATTAAACTTTGGAAAAAAAATTTACAATTTAAAAAATGTACAACTAGCATTTTTATGTGCTGTATTTTTTTTTTTTTGCTCTATAAACCTTATATCAATTGAAATAAATTACAGTTAATCTCAATAACATTAAGATATGTTTTGTGGGTTTCAATACATGGGCTTTTTTTTGTTTTATAAAATATGACTTAACATGGTTATTAAAAAAATAATATTTCTGAAGTTTTGTCAATTGTACATTTCTAGAAATAAAATATAGCTCTGCAACCACATTGTTTCATTAGTCATACTACTTGCATACTAATTTTTAACTGCTGTGAAATATGAAATAGCATAATTTCCTTGTAACCTTAACATCTGTAGGAAAATTTCCATTTGATTTTATTTGAGTTATTAAATTGTTATTACGGTTTATTGAAAAGTTTTACTTGAATAAGTTACCTTATGTTTTCATATTTTTTGCCCATTGAGTATGATGTGTGGAGCCTCCTATAGCCTTTTGGGCAGAGCTTGTAATCAGATTTTTCCAAATAATACAAATTGATCTTTTTGTTAAAATTAGATGGCAATCTAAAGCATTCATTGACTTTTCAATTGTAAAAACAGATTCAAGTGATTGTAAAACTTTTAAAGTGTCAGAACTGTGACATTGAATCTAGTCTTTTTAATAACCCAAATAATTATTAACCCTTTACACTCTATGTCGCCTCTGATGTAAAAATGCCCTTTTTTTGTTTTCAGTTCTTTAAAATAAAAAGAACGTGTGGTTAAATAACATTATTTGGTTAGCTTGTTCTCTCAAAAACTCCAAAACATATGTTTGTCATTGAGGAGCAAAGGAAGAAAGTTAATACCAGAGGTTCTTGAGAGTGTAAAAAGATTCTTAGCAAAATCTTAGAATACTACACATTACAATATTTTTTTATACCTAATGTACTGAATCAATATAATTTGAAAACTATTTTATGAAAAATATATTTTTTAAATACATGTGTTGTATATAAATTACCCTTACAGTGAAGTAATCTGAAAATTATATAATTTCGTTACTGTACACTGATTATTAAAAATAATTATTTAAATCAAATTATCTTTTTAAAAAAAAGTCTCAATTGCTTGCTTACTCTACCATTAATTTCACCAGGTGACAAGATCAAGAAGGAATATCCAGAAACCGACACCAAACTCGCAATCGTTGAAAGCACCTCCCGCAGACCCATAGTCCTGGGTGTTAGAAAAGCGATAACTCAGTCCCCAGAGGAGGCAATGTCCATCATCTACGAAGAGGTTTATGACTGCCCCGAGGGACACTGCTCGTACCGCACCTCTTCGAGGAGGCAGTACCGCAAGCACATGTTGATTCACTCGAACGAACGTCCGTTTGTGTGTTACGTGTGCAATTGCCAGTTTAAGCGAAGCGATATATTACGTCAGCACTTGCTTACCCATTCGGGCGAAAAGCCTTATTCTTGTGATTACTGTCCCATGCGTTTTATGCACAGGAATGCCCGGAATCGCCACAGACTCAACCATGAGCTTGAGCAATAATGCTTTTTTATGTTTCTCCTAAACACTTAATTTCTTTGATGCTGAAGGCCATGTATAAGTAGCCCAGATGCGAAACGGGTTATATTCATAAATTAAAAAAATGAGATTTTGGTATCAATAGGTACTTTATAAATGTGGCTTTTTAATTTTAAAACATAAGGGAATAGCAAAATTTAAAAAAAAATTATCTGCCGAAGCAAATGTAGCGTTACCCAGTGAACATGAGATTTCTGGTTGGCTTTACTTCGTGAACAAAATTGAGATGGTGACACATGCATTTGCAAAAACGGTTACAAGCCGTCATCTAGTGCAAAATAAGTTATAATGTTAAGTGGAATTCCATTCAACTTGTTATATGAAAATTAAATTATAACTTATTAATAATATACTAATTTTAGAGAATATTTGTCATATTTTTTTCTTCATTTTTACATAAAAAAATTATTGTATTAACATTAGTTAAATTTTGAGTTTTTTACAATTTACTTAAAAAAGTTAAAAGTTCATATAGATGGTTTTGCATCTGGGCTACTCGTATGGCTTATACGTACATACTGGCTTTTATTTTAGCTTTCCCAATGCCTCAAAATTTTGAAATTAAAAATATTCAGTATTACAATATTTTCAAATCTAATGGATTGAGGTACAACTTTCAACTGTCTCTTTAGTATTTATTAATATTGTTTAAAAAATATGAACAAAACATGTACAGAAAAAATATTTAATCTTCCAAAATGTGAAAGACCAAATTTTACAATTGCAAAAATTGTTTGAGTGCTAATTTTACAGCAGTTGTTCTCTGTTAAGAACTCTTAACCGTTAATAAATGATAAAGAAACATTTTTAAGAACATACAGCCGACTTGATGGATAAGATTACATGTTATTTTCTTTCTTTGTGATTATTATCATGTTTCAATTTTAAATGGAGACTGAGAAGATAAGCCCCGGGCAGATTAATTTAAATATAATTTTGGGTTTAATAAACACATACTATGGCTAGGCAGTTTTCCTTTGATATATTTTAAGAGGACTCAAATTGCATTGTCGAAATATGTGTTGTTAGTTAATTATGAATGAAAGAGTTATAGTTTTCTTGATTATATGGAGTTAAAAAAAATACTTGAATAATATGAGATGTTTTTGTGCTATATCTATCAAATCCTAAATAAAAATTGAAATGTTATTTGTTTTAATAGTAACAGGTAAGCTCTAAATGATCTATATCTCTTATTTTTATTATGGTCTAAAATTGCAATTTGCCATCCAGTTGTGTAACATAACTTGTTTTTCGAATGGTATATGTTTATTAAGTAACCTGAGGATATCTGGACTTTACTGACTGAAAATGTTTTGTACATGTAATGTGCAGTTATTTCAATGCAAAATTATTATTTATCTATCTTATTAACTTATTTTTAAGATATATTTTGATTATTATTTATCTATCTTATTAACTTATTTATATCTATTATTTATTTCAATTATTATTTATCTATCTTATTAACTTTGTTTTAAAGTTTCACAGTATAGTTTTTTTTAAAACTATGTTTTAAGAGTAAACAAGTTGTTTTTAAAATTTTCTGTATATGTATTTCATGTTCTGTTACTATCTCAATATTTTATATTTATTTTCAACTATATATAAAATAATGGTGTTTATTTTTTAATACTATGGTTTAATATTATAATTTTTTGAAAACTGCAATAATATTTATATGGTTTTGGTATATGTTTATTATGTAACATGAGACTTTATTTGTGTGTAATTATGCAAAATTGGGGACTTGTTATTATGTAATTATGCAAGATTCTTTAATAATCTAGTTTTCATTTTTTAAGGTATTGGTTTAATTAGTTATGGCAAATAAAATTGTGGATAATTAAATCAAAAGATATAAAATGTGTTATGTTAAGTTTATGTAACAAATCTCTTTTTTACACCTTCTTATTCCATTAGGCTCCTTATTGAGTATTGATATTAAACATTAGGTTTTTAAAATATAAATGTTTTACTTTTCTTTAAAGGCTATAAAACAGTTCAAGTTCTTAATTCCAAGATGTGTTACAAAGTCAATTATATTTCATTAAAATTTATGATTACTTCATATATCTTTAAATAAACTCCTGTTTATGCATTAAACTAGTGTTAATAATCAATTTTAGAATGGATTGCAATAAATGTATATAATATATTTTAATAAATGAATTAGATGTTATATTGCAAATATGCTTTTTACTCAATTATGAACTCTTGTGCTATAAAGTTGAAACAACATTTAAGTTTGCATAAAATTATCAATGTTAAGATAGTTAGCAACTGGTATGCTTTTAATATAAGATTTTTAGGTCATAAATCATACTTCAATAGTCCTTTGTAAATAAACAACCTTTTAAATTTCACATAAGTAATATTAGTTTCTGTATAATATAATATCAGTATAAAAGTTAGTTTTACTATATAATTTAATAACTGCTATGTGTTTCTAAACTAATATAAAATGTATGCTTGACTTGTGAGTTTTGTTTTTTTCTGTGTAGGGTTTATGTATAAAAGTCCCTTTCTTTATACAATAAAATAATAAGTTACTCAATGTTTTTTACTGTTATTAAACAAAATAAGAAAATTTATTGTATTCAATTCCATTGTTAAATTACTCCTAACAAAAACGTATCTAGTCGCGGACCAATAGATATTATGAATTTAACAGTAAAATTACACATAATTTTTTAAGTATGTATTATACTGCTGCAGTAGACCTTCCTCGAAACGACCTGTTATTGTAATGACAGTAACTGAAAGTTCCAATTTGTTAATTAATTTGCATGTTGTATTCTTTTTAAACTTGTTATAACGATTAGCTCATATACCGGTTCAGTAAGGATTGTTATATTAAGGGTCTACTGTATAAATAGTGTTAACTTTTTCTTTTTGATGATCCCTGATGGATCAGGACATTTATTTCCATTCATGTGGCTCTAGTTTTTCCAGTTGTCCACATAAGAAATCTTTACTTTTAAATTTATTTCAAATTTAAAGAATAGGAGGACTTTTGAAATCCTTCCATACTGAACTAATTTTTAAAAACATAAATTTAATGGAATATGTGTTAAAAATATAAATTAAACTCTCCTGCATTGGGGGAAAAAACCTGTAAATTTAATATTTTGTTTTTCTGTCAGAGGGTAAAAAAGCAATATTGCATTGAAAATAATTAAAAAAGATATTAAGCTTTCCAAGACTATTCATTTTAATTAATGGGTTTGTTAAAGCATAAAGTCTAATGCTTTTTATGAATTTTATTATACATCTGTTGATTAAGATAATGTAAATTTTTTTATGTTTTCCTTTTTTAGACCGCCAGCCAAATCCCAAAGGCCAGAAATTCATCGACAACATGCTGTTGGGGAACTTACACAAGATTCGCTTTGAGTGTCAACTCTGCCCTTACATGACTGACCACTACTTGGAAATCAGGAGCCACATCTCGAGCCACACTAAATTCCAGTGCAATTTCTGCGACTCTTCGTTTGCACGAAAGGACACCCTCAAGACGCACCTGAATCGGCATACAGGCGAAAAGCCTTTTGTGTGCGACTTGTGCCCCATGCAGTTCCCGCATCCCTATACCCGATACTTGCATCGCAAAACTCATGCAACTTGAGGGTTATTGCTGCTTGTGTAAAAGGGCTTATATTAAAAAAAGTTCAATTTTAAATAATGCTCTTAAAAAAATTTAAATTAAACTTTAAAAATTGACAGAGTTTTTATTTGTTAATATTGGATTAGATATTTGGCTTTAATGTTTGGGATAAGTGTCTTTAAAGTTTGATTCTATATGGTGTTTTTGATGTATATTATAACATGTAAAACAATTGTATTGTTTTTAAAAGGAAAATCTGTAAAGGGCTCATTGCACCATTGGCTATAGGTGTTTTGAACATGTTATTGTTATGTTACATAGTTAGTTATACTTGTTTTATGATATAGTTATAGTGGTATTGTTTACCTCTTTATATTTATGCCTGGAAACATTGAAACTTATCAAAGATCAGATTTGTGTGTGGAAATTGGCTGCTTTTTCACACGCCAGGAGAATAACACCGGATGCAATATTATCCAATTAAAACATTTTCACATAGTCTGGCTTGAAGTGTGCATAGGAAAATACAGCCATTGTTGAATGTCAGGCTTATCTCCGACTGACTGATAGATTATATTACATTAGCATTGCACTACAGCTATTTAATGGTTGGTTAATTAGAATTTTTTAAATTTACAATTCTATACCCGCCAACTTGTACAGATTAAATTGTGCTTGTACTGTATAACATCAAATTCAACTGACTGGCACCTTTTTTGATTCGGGACAAACCACTACACGCTTTCTACATTGTGTCTCATTTCTAAAACAAAGTTTGTTTGTGTGTGTCAGGCGAGCGGTAGATTGATTTAACCATGCTGACTTTTTTTCTTGGCTAACATTTTTGTTACGGTTCACTTTGCCTGACCCATATTTCATTGTGAATGGCTAAAGTGTACTATTTATTTTTCTGATTTTTTTATATCTATTTAAATTGTGTGTGAGTTATCCACACAGCGTATTTCTTTCTTTGTAATAAGTTTTTAATTGCATTAGCACAATATTTATTGTATGTCTTGAATAGTCCTAGTCAAAAAAACTTTCAGAGAGTGTTATTTTTGTTTATATTTTATAATGATTTTAGTATTGATAAGAAGTGTATATCGTCATTAAAAGTAATTCCTTATTTCCAAAGGCTATTTAAAAACTTTCAATTTACCGAATGCTCTTATACAGTTTTAAAAATTACTACCATTTAAATAATTTTAATAAACCTCTATTAAAATTGTTTGATCTTAATGCGAATGCAAAACAACTTTTTATACTAGTAGAATACCCACAGCTTATTTGCAGCCGATAGCCAATTGCTAATAGAGAGCTAACTTTTTGTTACAAATATATACAAATTGGTTATGTCCTTATGTTTATTTTCGGAAAATGCATATCATCCCTGAAGTTCGTTGATATCATATATTTCATAATGTGAACAGATTTGTACAGATTAAATTGTGCTTGTACTGTATAACATCAAATTCAACTGACTGGCACCTTTTTTGATTCGGGACAAACCACTACACGCTTTCTACATTGTGTCTCATTTCTAAAACAAAGTTTGTTTGTGTGTGTCAGGCGAGCGGTAGATTGATTTAACCATGCTGACTTTTTTTCTTGGCTAACATTTTCGTTACGGTTCACTTTGCCTTACCCATATTTCATTGTGAATGGCTAAAGTGTACTATTTATTTTTCTGATTTTTTTATATCTATTTAAATTGTGTGTGAGTTATCCACACAGCGTATTTCTTTCTTTGTAATAAGTTTTTAATTGCATTAGCACAATATTTATTGTATGTCTTGAAAAGTCCTAGTCAAAAAAACTTTCAGAGAGTTATTTTTGTTTATATTTTATAATGATTTTAGTATTGATAAGAAGTGTATATCGTCATTAAAAGTAATTCCTTATTTCCAAAGGCTATTTAAAAACTTTCAATTTACCGAATGCTCTTATACAGTTTTAAAAATTACTACCATTTAAATAATTTTAATAAACCTCTATTAAAATTGTTTGATCTTAATGCGAATGAAAAACAACTTTTTATACTAGTAGAATACCCACAGCTTATTTGCAGCCGATAGCCAATTGCTAATAGAGAGCTAACTTTTTGTTACAAATATATACAAATTGGTTATGTCCTTATCCCTGAAGTTCGTTGATATCATATATTTCATAATGTGAATTTAATTTCCTATGTTTGCTATTCTTTGAGTATGTTACAGGGCATATCCTATTTTATATAAACTAAATTTGGCATGGTTAAATTGGTTTATCCAAATTTTTTTTTTTATAGAAAAGTTTCAGGCTTCAGTTTGAATTTGTGACATGTTTTTTGCAGACACATAGTTTTCAATGCTATGTTTGACATTGTTTTCTATGTGCTACTCATTATTTTTCCTTCAAAAAAGCTTCCATGTACCAACTTTTGTTATATTTTATATTTATTTAAATGTTACCTAAATTTTTACTTAGTTTATCCAACAGTTTATTACTTTTTGCATGTAAAATGTTTTATTTTCAGTTTTTAGGAAATTTGCAATTGATTCCAAATTGTTGGATGAAGGTCATTGTTTGGCTGTTTAACTACACATAATTTTTTTTCCTTCACTTTATACTACTTAGTTTGTTGCTTTTAAAGTTAAGCGACTTAAATATAAGTGAAGTATATGGACAAAAAAAAAAATGTTTTATTATGCCAATGCATCAAAATGTGGTGTTACTTTGATTTATATATAAGATAAATATTTAAATTATATGTATAACTTATAGACGCTATGCATCTGAAAGCGTGAGAAGTATTTTAAGGTATAATTGAATATCTGGTAGTCCACATATTTGGCGCCTGTTGTTTTATTCTTGGCTATCCTATGTATTATTTGTGTTTCTTTTGAACTTTATGCTCATTTACTAAATGTTGTGTTTTACCTCTTTGAATTCTGTAACATTTATTTTATTCCTTAATAAAGCTTCTGCAACCTTGAATGTGTTAATTCTATTAAGTTCAAAGTTTCCAAAAATACTGAATTTTTTGTATTTTGTAACATTTAATTATTTGTTCAAACTTTACTAAAAATATTTTCTTTAACAATTGTGTATATGCTGCTTAAATACATGCAAACTGCTATTAATCCTTATTTTCACAAAACTATGGTCATGTATTAAAAAGGACATTTTTTAAAAAAATTACCCCTTTGACCTTTTTAAAATTTTCAAAACGGTATAGTCCGTCTGACCATATTATTTTTTGTCATTTGATCATCAGTTTTTCCAACAATACACATTATTTTTAAGTAATTTCATTAAGGCGTAAGTTTAGAGAAAAATAATGAAATTAAAAATATAACTTGAACTCTCTAACAGAGAAAAATACTTAACAATATCATTATATTTCTGACTGTTCAGAGGGTTATATTGATGTATTATTACATTAACCTATGGTGTTTTTTTGCATAATATTTTTGCGAATTAAAATTTTGTAAAAGTTTGTTTCTGTACAAAAGTTTATGTACTTCAGTAAAAATTAACTGGAAATAACCTGTAAAAATGCATCAATTGTTAACTTTTATTAGTGAGACTTGTTTCCAAAGTTTTAACCCAAATTTTTATGCAAGGTTATATCCCATACGAGACTAAGCATAATTTCATATTTTAAAAAAATTCTTGGTTTAATAATCGAAACAGTTACTGGGACCAGCAAACCAGTGTTCATAGCACAGTGCTATGATAAGTAATGCATGATATTTCATCATACAATTGTTTTATTAAATAAAATTAATATTTTTCCCTTCCAGCTGTAGAGAGAGAAATTCTGGCAGCTCTAAAGAGGGGACAGTTGCTACTTATTGAAAATAACCAACTTCTAAAAACTCAGCTGGACAAATCTAGTATCGGAAGATTCGAACTGCAACTTCCGAAACTCCCTGCTGATTCTGAAAAAGAGTGGAATGTCTGGGAGGCCTTCCTGCAACTAGCTGGGAATTTTAGTAAATGTGTAAGATCTATTGATTTGATAAATAAGCCGATTTCCTATTACATGAAAAAGATTTAACAGTAGATTTTTTATATATTTCTTGGAAATACTTAATTTTTGTGAAAAATCTATAAGATGGGATCACCCTCTATCATTAAAAAAAATATCCATATCGTTGCCACACAGCAAAAAATATTCAAGTTTTAACCAGAGAGTTGTAATATTAAATAGAGAGCGCCTTCAATACCAGACTCTCGTAAGGCTGTGCTGTCAACATTGAAAAGAAAAACTTGCATCCCGTGGTTATAGCGCTGCCACATTTGGCGTTCAGACATCTGTAGGAGTTCCAAATTTGGTGCACTTTCTTCTCTTAAGGAGTTCTGTCCGTATTCAACTTTTTAACATATGTACGTATTTACTTATTTTCAAACAATATGCGCTAAATATTTTATTTGTGTTCAATACTCGAAGAAGCGAAACTCTTTATATTTCTCAGGTTTTATTGTTCATATTTTCTTATTGAAGTATACAAAATAACAATTGAAAGAACTTCGATTATGGTAAATTTTTTACATAAAAACGTAATGCAATTATTTCAAAACTACAAAGTAAGAAAAATCTCCTTAATATATCTGTTTAACTCCCTTAAATTGTGCCACTCGTTCAAAAACAAAAAAAAACTATATTTAAATACAAAATCAAACACAAAACCATATTACAATACTTCGATCTCGTTTAGTTCTGAAAGTCGCCAAGGCCTGCCAAGTAATATTGGCGCATGAATGAATTGGCATTTCCACATATCACGTGGTTTCAATGATGGACACACGGAAATCAGCATTTTTATTCCTCTATTTGTATCATTACTCTATGGTTTTAACTCTTCACCGAGTCAAAAGGTGACAGAATTACGAAATTAACAACCTGTTCTTTTGTTCACTGTTCTTCAAATTGAATGAGTACTGCATGTTCGGCAATATAACATTTTTCTTTCAGTTGCATGCTCTTTATCTAACTCCATCTAAAGGTATAACATCACTTGAGTAATGAGAGAGAGAGAGAGTATCTATTTTTTCATACATTGTACTTGAGTGTCGCCTTGAAGTCACCATAATAATAATGCATTACTTTTTTTTCTCTGTTTCTGAAAATGAAAGAGTACAACATATTCTTTAGTTTAAAAAGTTATTCTACCACAAACTTTATAGAAAAATTTATTTTATCATCTAGACGCACCAAGTATGTGGGTGATATAAAAATTTCTTCAGATTGAAATTTCTCATGACTTTTTTTTTTTAATTGACAAATTTCATAAACCACTGAATATGTATTTGATGTACTGAGATTAATATTTAGCATACCTAACTTTTCATTTTTATATTTATCCACCCTAAATGTGAAAAGAACATGCTAAAGAATACCTCTTTTTAAGTCTTGTATCAAATGGATTTTTTTTTTAAAAGTTGAGTAGCCCTGCAAGAGTAGTTATATGCACTTTTTAACTTTTTTATGTAAATTGCAAAAAAAAAAAACATGTCAAAATGTAACTATTTTTAATGCAGAATAATACTTTTAAAATGATTTTTTGCAACAAAAAAAAAAAATCACAAAATGTGTATGTTTTCGGATTATTGAATAAATTTAAATTTTGATGTTCACATGGCATGTTACGCAATGAGATGAAGGCTTTTAACTGTTTTTGCAAATTATTGTAGATGACTATGATTAATTACTATTTCAGATAATTTAGTGAAATTATATATTAATATTTAACAGATAGTTAATAAGCGAATAAGTTTTTGAGAAATATATATATTTTCTTTGTCAGAAAACTGGTTGCCTTGGGATATCTCCGAAACCTCCCTTGGCTAAACTACTGACCTCAGTCTCTAGCTATTCTATGTCTTGAAATTTTTTTCTTGCAGGTTACATATTTTGAAAGCATGATCGGCCATGATCCAAATATGGGCTGCAGGAAAATGATGGCCAAAATAATTTCCAATGGATTCGCTCAAAAGTTCAACTGGAATGGTCGATTGCCCAAACGTGCCTTTAAAGACATGAAAACAGTTGCTTTGATTATACGTAAGTTCCATGTAAATATTTTGTAAATCATGAAAATCCTATAACATTGACTATTTCTTTAAAAAGTGTCATGCTATTAATTTCTAACCTATTTATCTCGCACAGTAAAATAAAAGTTTCTGACACACTTTCTATTACTTTAAAAACATGATAAATCTAGCTGCTTAGTTTGACCTAGCTACATGTTTTATGTTTCCTCAGTTCAACCAATTGTTTTGTGTTTGCCTGTAAATGCAATATTTTAAGGACAAATTCTGCTACAACAATTAAAGCTGGGAAACATGTTATTATTTTTAATGGTAAGTTAGAGCAAAGTTGGCGTCGAAGACTTCCAAATGTTTTTAAAAATTTATCCATATGTACATCTATGAATTTACTATTTCAAGAATGAATGATAATTAAACATCTAAAATTGATATTCAAGTTACTGATGTATCAGGCCTATTCTAATCAAAATTTACAACTGCACATTCTTTTATTAAAAAAAAGTATTCTGCGATCTTTTACTCTATACAAGTCTATATTAGTATTATATTTAGTTTTGTAATCCTTGAATAATCTTGAAAAATTGAAAATCATTTAATGTTTATTATACACTGGAATCATCTGTCTCCCAAGTTCGTCCGGCCCTTAAAAACTCCTTAATTTGGTTTCATCTCCATAAGGACCCTTAAAAATTAATTATGAACTCTTATTTTTGGTCAAAAGGTCCTTAGATTCTTTGAAGGTACTTAATATCAATATTGCCTGATAGCTTAACAAGTCCAAGTTTCTAAAATTATTTTGCTTTTTTTTTTTAAATATTTATCCCAGCTAGATATATAATTTTCTTTCTTTCTCATTTAGGTACTATACAGCAAAATACTTTTACAAAAAATGTGCCTAATGTTATTATAGAAAACACCATAAAAGATTGGCTGAAACACGCTACGTTTCGGGAACAGTATAATAAAAAGAAAACTTAAATGTGTGCATTTGTATGAAATAAGTAATAGATTTCATTTGTATGTACTTGCTCACATAATTGTATGTATTTGTTAATTAATCTTGCATTGAGCATGAAATAAAGTAATAGATTTCCTTTGTATGCATTTGTTGTTTTTGAAAATTTTGATGTTAAGAATTTTGTGTTTCTGCTCATTTTAACATCTCAAGAACAGATTGTTGCAACTACATTTTCTAATTAGTTATTGAGATCTAATGAGTTATTTTGATCTGAGAGCTATGTCTTTTTTCCTAGTAAAGTAAATACAATAATGTAAGCTTTATTAGAAGCAGATACAAAAGTTCTTGAGTTAATAAAATGAATTAAAAGCTTTTTATTGTTTTGTGACAATTGCTAAAATTACATTCTGATATCAGCTTTTGTACAAAATCTTATTTTTGATGGACTTTAAGTTTGGTCATATAATGGAAAACTCATCTTTGGAAAGTAGTAAAACACAATAAGTTCACATTAAACATTGTTTTCGGTTCAGATGAATTCGAAGTTGATTTTTGTATTTGTTTCTAAATGTTTAGACGTTATTTTTATTTATTGTGTTAGAAAACTACTTCAAGAAAGCTACAGTCATCGAATTTAGCTATAAATGATATTTATAGTACGGTTAGCATCTAAACCAAACATTCCAAAAAGGGAGTGGTTCTATCCTTCGGTTTTAGTTTTTAAGAATTACTTGAAAGCACCACTTACAAATTTCTTTCAACTGTCATTGGCAATAATTACAGTAAGTGTATTTGAAAACAAGTAGCTTATAGAGTTCAAAAGTGTTACATTTAAGCAATAAAGAGAAAACCACATACAGTTGAAGGAGAAGGTTTTTGTTTATCTGAATCAAGTAAAATGCTTGCTGTCATATGAATTTTGCTGCAGGATAATATAAAATCGTATGATGTTGGACACTAGATTGTAATTGCAAGGAATAATATTAGTAAACAAAATCAGTCAGTTGGCTATACTCTTGGACAACCTAAGTTGAACCTGAAGCGGAAGCTATGATATGTATAAATATTCCATTGCTTTAGGCTCAACTTAGGTTGTCCCTGAGTATAGGTAATATAGGGGAGAACCGCAAGATAAGGAACAGTTTTTACAAAATCACATATATCTAAATATTTGACACTTATCCAAGAGTGGAAGTGGTCATATTATATTCTTATATTTTTTTAAGATATTGAATGCAAATCAAATTTAAATATCAATATATTTTATAATTATGAAAATATTGTCCCCTGCTCCCCGAAGGGAGGGAGCTGTCAGGGTCTTATTTAGAAAATTCAACCCTATAGGCACGATTGCACAAATGGGGACATCTCTCATTAAAGAGTATCGAAGTTTGAAAACAAGGCATATCAAGTTCACTATACATCTCAAAAACGAGACATTAAAGGTTTTTTTTAAATGTTATAAAAAAAATTGCATTTTTTAAAATAGTTTAGGCAACTTTCACACAACTTTATTTGTAATTAAATAACGGTTGGGGCCGCTAAAGGCAAGCAGCCCTTGGCCCGTGCCTAATTGCATTAATTAATAGTTATGCACTGTTCTAAGGAAAAACATATTTTGCCCCAGACATCCTCACTCCACTATAGGTATTTATTTCAACTAAGGCTCTTTGCTAAATCTCCAGAGCTTGGGAAAATGAATCAACCTTTGACTGCTGCACGTCTCTTTCAAAAGTCAACTGAAATAATAATAAAAATAAACTTCAAGGCTTAATTTGCGTATTTAACTCTTTGTGGAGTGGCGCATATTCTTTTGTATGGCGCGTAGAGGTCATTGAAGGCGATTGTGTTCCCAGTTTCCTGTCCTCCCGCATGAAACTGCAGAGGAAGTGTTGAAGCGAATGAATAAAAAAATATCGCATAAAATTGGGCGATTGTTGTCTGTTTGATGTCCATGAGGGTGGCTTCCCTCTGGTTTCAGAGCAATGGCTTCCAACCTCAATGATGTATTTTACTATAGGCATGCCACAGCAGACGCCGCGATTAAATATGTGTAGCAAATAAAAAACAGGGAATAATAATGTATAGTAAAATTGATAGGTGCATTGGTCTCTATTTGTCAAATGACTTTCCTAATTTTGAATTATTACGAACGTTATATTTTTCTGATTGGTAGTCGCTTGCTTATCTGTATGCCAAACATGTTAGCATTGATATGAAGTGTTGGTCTCTTGTGAATTCACCGTCGTTCTTAACCATAAAGACATATTACCTAATAGACCCTTGAAGTCCGGGCTTATACACTATGTCTTTGAGCCCACTTCTAAAATTATTTCTCTAATTTATGTAAATTTTTAATTAGGTTCTCAAGACAAATTTTTTTCTGGGCAGGTATTAAATTTAAGGTTTGACTGAAAATGCCATCTTATTATAATTTTGAGCAAAAAAAGTTTAAGGACAATACTGTAAGTTGATCCCCATCTTTCTTAACTTCCACACCACGACCAATGTGAAAGCTTGAACCACAACGGATTTAATGTGCACCAATACCTTATACACAGTGGCGGATTTAACAGGCGGCAAAAAGGACATTTGCCGCCTGTTTGCCCAGGACCCCTACGTCTGGCCCCTTAGCAGACGTAGGGGTCCTGGGCAAATGTAGCAAGCGGGACACCCTGAACTATAATATGGATTTAAGATTTCTAATATATTTACTAGATTTTTAGATTACTTTTAAGGTTTTTTTTGTGTGAGGGGAGGGCTATAGATAATGATACTCGAAAATTAAATACACATAATTTAGGTGCATAGAAACGCATAAGATTAGCATTTTCTAATCACTATTTAAAATATTTATTTTAAGTTTAACTGTAGCAAAACAGTATGATCTAAATAAAATTAAAGAATGACAAGTTATTTTAGAATTAAAAAAAGTATATATATTTTTCTTGTTGGTGTGGGGCCCCGACCCAAATCCTGGGGCCCTGTGCGAAGACACCTGTGACACACACTTAAGGGTGGTTCTGATCCCATGTACTATAAAAATATATAACTTCTCTCTAACGTGATGTGCTACAAAATTTACTTGAAAACACTTACATAAAATTTTTGAAAAAATTAACTCTTATGTCTCGTTTAATCTGTTTGTAAGTTATAGTAGGAATAGACACATAAATACAAATTAGGGTAGGGATATATAAATAAATACAAAAGATTTGGCACATTCTTTTACTTTTAATGCTTTTTAACACATTTTCTAGAATGCGATTCCTTTTAAGGATAATAAAGATTAAAATTTTAGTAAATGTAAAAGTTTGAATGGATGTTCTAGGATCCCTTTAAGATTAGTCATCACAAAATGCAAAAATAGATAAAAGTTCGACTTAGAATTCAACATTTATTTTTAAATATTTCAGTGGAGATTTCAGTTAAATAAGAATAAAATATATTAGTTAATAAAATATATAGTTTGGCGATCCTAAAATGTTTGGTGGTCTTTACTATATCTTTTATGCTGTGTGAAAACATCAATTGTGAATAAAATAGACATCTGTCCTAAATGTCCAAGCTCAATTTCATTTTTTTTTTCAGAAAAGGTAAGTGAACCTTTTTATAATATTTTTTTTTATCATTTAGTGGTCAACCTTGTATATTAAATTAATGTTAAGTTAATTGCAAAATTTTCCAAATAAAATAATATCTCTTTCAAGTCTCTCTCTCTTCGACCTTGACATATTTAGCAGCTTCGGATCTAGATAATTCCTAGCATACAACAGTTCCATATAAAAATGCTTAAAGCGTTGGGGACAGGCCAGAGACCAGGGGTAGAGACGGAAAAAAAGGGTTCTTCTTTGTGAGTATCGAGTACAATGGGGGAAGAAGGAATGTCATGGTTCGCCAGAACTACGACATGTATTGCAAACAACACAGGTGTGTCCCATCCTTGAGCTTTCGCCCATTAATTATTTCGCAAGGGTCCGACCATAGTGACACCCGAAAGGTTTTTCGAAGAATAGCTATCTTCGAAAAACCTCTTCAGTTGTAGTTTTGTACTCAGGACCAGCAGGGCAACAGGATTTTTAACGACATAGTGATTTTTAGGTATGAAAGGGCTATTCTTTCTTTTAGACGCCTATTATTGAAGTGCCGTAGTTGTTCCCGAATTTTGTTGGGATGTGTATTGGAGAGGTTACGATAGAATTGAAATGTACCAATTAAAGGGGTCGTAAAATGTCACTTCTTATCTTTGATGTTCTGGATTTCAAGCTGCTGCGTTGGGGGGTTGGGGGTTTCAGAAAGTTGGCCTGTGGGGGACGGGGCGGTGGTAGAGGGGGTTAGGGAGAGGAGTGAAAGAAGACGAGACGATCATTTACAGAACACTACAGTGTCCACATCCACTGTCGATTTCCTGATCCATACCAAAAGTATATATTTATATGTTAGTAATGTTTGTAAAAGTGTTTTTTGTTCAAGTTCTTCTTTTTAAAGAACAACTCAATTATACTAAAGTAAGTAAACGTTTATATTTTAATTAAAACTTGAAAACAAATTAATAAACAGCAACGATTTGACAAAAAAAAAAAGAATTATGGAGACTTGTCTTTGTTAATTATAAAACTTTTTTCTTCATTTTATTTCTGATTTTTGTAAAATATATTTTAAATGTTTGTGTTTTTAAAAGTAGATTTTTAAGTTTTGTTTTTAATTAATAAACTTCTGTATTTCACGGAGATAAAAGGCACAGCATAATGCCACATATGTCGCAAAAAGATTGGTCTGAAAATAATCAATTAAATTATACATAGATTCATGTTGTTTTAAAAATGAATTTGCCCAAAAGTAGGAAGTAATTCAAATATTAATACATATGTTTTGTTTAATTCCGATTGATTTTTCGTGGGAGGAATGTGGAGGGGAATTCAATCGAACCCTATTTATAATGAATATTACATGTTATGTATTTTAAAAGGCAAAAATGTAACATGCTGTTGTAGGAATTTTACAATTTTATTCTTGTTAAACTGATAAACAAATTCACTTGAAAAATACGTTAATTCGATTAATATTTTTTTTTTGCAAATTTGCATCAATATATAATGGCATTGTAAATAGAATATATTTTTTTGCAAAAAATTAACTTATCATACGTTTTTATTTCACTTAGGAAAATGTAATAAGGGCTAAAGCTCAACCATTTGGGTTGACTTTATTAAATGAAACCGAATGAGAGAATTTCTAACTAAATAAATTAATATTTTATTTAAAATATATATTAGTTTCTTTTAATTCAAAATAGTGTTTATTTGTCGACTATATTTAGTTATTTTATCGTTAAGGAATACCGTCGTTCCACTATAGTTAATGATACTCGAAACAATTATAGGTATTCTAAATATCGAAAGATCATTTGCACATAAAATTAACTTAGAATCTATAAAAAAAAAAATCTGAAAAAAGGCAAGGCTAGACATCAATATGGCGTATCATTATTTTCCCTTCTATTCACCCCCCCCCCCCCCCCCCCCCCCTCTTCGTGTCACGTCATAATAATGTTTTACAGATTTTTTTTTTAAATAAAACTTCCAAAACAAAAGTTTTACCAAATATCCCATTAAAAAAAGTTTTTTTTTAAAGTTACTTATATCAAAGTTATTGAAAGAAATAAAAAAAGATTTCTACAGTTTTTCTACGTCACATAAACACTGGGACCTCCACCTATATGCCACGCCCCGATGATAGACCCCCCCCCCCCTCAAGGTTGAATAGTAAATTAAAAATTGGGGCCCCTCGCAAGTTTTGCCGCCTGTGCCCTTTCTCTTAAATCCGCCACTGCTTATACACACTTAGTCTTCGGTGAATCGAACTCGCAATCCTCCAAGCTCGTACTCAGCCATGAGATATTGATGGTCGTAGTACTATCTAAAGACTTCCAAATATTTTAACGCGAATACGTCTTTTAAATCGGTCTGATGGGTATAGTAATCATTGTCAGAAACTTGCGAGATATAATTTTTTTATATATTTCAAAGCCACATATAACGTTTCTAAGGTAATCAGTTTTATGGAAATAAATGACCAACCATCGAGTAAAGAAAGGATAACCGCGTCAACAAGATCGGCGATTAATCCATCCCCCCCCCCCTTTGTATCGCGTAGGGGGAAAATAAGTCAAATTTTGGGATATGTTGGTCTGTTTAACCACTTTAACGTCGGTTCTAATTGACGGTCGTGGCGAGAGCATTCTTAAGTTGAAGAGAACAATGAGTTCTATAATTCCATTCGATTATTTGAGAGTTTTAACATTTGTGTGAAAATTCTGTAGAGTGGACAGCAACAATTCGTCAAAGGTTTTACTATGAAGCCAAAATATCACACTAACGTTTAACTGCGGCATATGAAACATAAACAGGTTGTAAGAGTAGTTCAAGACAACTAAAATGATGCCAAGACCAATTCACGAACCAAACCTTACGGAACAGTGAAGACTGGAGACTGCCTATACTTTAGACAACAGAATCATTGTGCCACTGCCCACCATATACACAACTTTTAAAATACATTTTTGCCCCAAAGCAGTGTTATAACAATCAAACAATTACTTATATCTAACAAAACAAAACCGTGTAATCCACTTGACCCCCAACCGATTCAAACTGCTGACCTAGAGCTCTGTTGATTGGAAAACCGAGCAAAATTGAATCTCAGTTTCAGTTCAGCAGCTTATAAGCTCGCAATTATGTGCACACTCTTCCACAGGATATGAGGGAATGGAACGAAAAAGAGCAAAAAAAGGAACGCCTACCCCATTGAAAAGCACAGCTGATGTTCTCTGGCCGGAATGCATCTGCTCATCTCCGGGAAGCGATGGATCCATTCAAATTGGAATGTCCATTTTGTTCCGAACTGTCTGACCTAATAGTCACTCCCAGGAAGTTGCCAGGTTCAACAGTTCCCTCTTTATTCCTTTTATTGTTTATTTTTATCCATTTTTTTTGTGTGTGCTGTCGTGGCTGCGCAATGCGACAAAGGTTCTGTCGCTGTCATGTTGTGCTCTACGAGTTCTGACCATTGCTGTTGATGGACCCACAGAGTTATCAGCGGACAGTGCACCCTTTTGGAATATGATTAAATCCGTTGTATTTGGTTCTGTAGCAGCGTTTTGAAGAACTATGCAGGTATGGATTAAAATTTCATAATAGATAATTTTTTGTAATGTATTAAATAGCTAGCCTAAACTAAAAATTTGACGTGAAACGTCTTTAGAATCCAGCTACATGGGGGTTTCAGGATAGAAACACTATGCTTTTAGGATGATCAATTACGACACTATGTCCATGATAAATTACACGATTGACAAACTTAGGTCTCATTCCACAGGGAGATACATGGAAAATATTGAAATAAATTATGGAGCGTAAATGGGACCCTGATTCTGCAGACGGAACAGCTTGTTTATCTTCCTTTTGTTGACGACCAATCCATATTTCTATAATCGACTAAAAATAATATTTCACATAAAACCCTCTTCTGTCCCCCCGACACAATAACACCCAATTTTTGTTACTACATCAAGTTAAAAGTATTTTTTGATATTAAAAATTATAGATCTATGCGCCTTATGGAGCCCCAGAGGCTTACTATGATTTATTTTAGTGAAATTCGGACAATTTGGGGAGGGGGCGATTGAAGGGTATTGGGGAAGGGTTCAAAGGATACTATGAAATTCTAATAGCACAAAGTTCGAGTGAGCTTGCATCTGGGCTTGAAACCAGAACTGTCCGGAAGGAATTTTGATGTATGGTCATCCTACCCTAGGGTCGATGATTTATTTCTGCACCAAAATGTATAGAATTCAAAAACCCCGCTTTAGGAATTTTTTTTTTTTTTAATTTCGTGCAATGATGCATTTTTTTATGCCTTTCTTCTAAAACTAAAGTAATGTAGATGGTGACTTCATTATATAAAATAGGATAGAAAAATGTGCTTTTTTTATCAATAAAAAAAGCATCCATTGTTTTTAAACGCGTTTTACCTATTTTCTCCGATTGTACTTTTTGTAACATTGCTGAAAGAGCCCAGAAAACAAGACAAATCGAAGACTCTTTATATTATAATTAGTTCGTAAACTGTTACAAAATAGAAATATGTTGTACAATTTTTTTTATGCCTGTAATTACAAGACCCTGAGAAAATTGTAATTCCCAGGAGCGGGTCCAGGATTTATTCTCGGGAGGGGCTATTATTTATAAAACTTTTTCCATAATTAGGAGATTAGGTACTAATCTTTTGTTTGAAAGTTTTATATACTACTGTTACTCATAAAAACAACCATTAAAATTTAGAATGAATTAGTATTTACCAATAATTAATCCAGATCTATAAAATTAATGACGTTTTAGTCACATAAATATGGAGCAAATAGTACAAAAGAAATTATTTTTTAGGTTCCTATTTAATAGCATATCATTCTCTTTCTACATGCTTTTATTAGAAGATATTTACACTAGCGAGATATTTAAAAGAACAAAGTAATAAGAAAGTAAAAAAAATATTTAATTAAAAAAAAAATGTCATTTTTTTTTATTTTTATTTTTATAGGTTTATTACAAGTATATGTAGTTATTTGTCTTCGCGAATATTTTCGTGATGAAGTTTGTAAAATGGGGCGACAGTTCAAGGACTGTTCATGTCATCTGTCCGTGGCATTAAATTAGGAGGAAGTATTTCCAAAAGTATTATAAAATACAAGTTTGTTCTAATAAAAATTGCGTACTAAGTTATTTGATTTTTAAAAAAATTTCTTCTAAAATGAAAAAGTCGATTTGAGGTATTTTAAGTTAAAAAATCTCGGAGGGGGCAATTGATCCGCAACTGATCAACTGATTCCCCAACTAAAATATTTTACCTCACCATTTTACTCCACATGACAATTTTTTTAAAAAAAAAATTTTAATTTTTTTTTTGTAAAATCTTTAAATTAACTCACTTTGTTTTGAGCATTATTGTTATACCGTCAAATTTTATAACCATTTTTTTAAATTCCCCTTCCATAAGTTATATTATCGGCTTTAAGCTTGACTTTATTTTTTTAACCATCTAAACGGCCGTTGAACTGAATATCTCAGTTGAAAATTTATTTTCTCTGCAAAGGAGATAGTAATGTGTAGATTTATAATATACCACGAATTTTGAAAACAACAATATATTTTTTTAATCGTTTCAATAGAAATGGCTTTAAAAAATATCCCAATGATTTATATTTCCAAAAAAGTTTCGTCATAAGTATTTTTACGAGATTAAAAGGTATGTGTAATTCTGAGGAAACTGGAGAACGCTCATAAAAGTATATATGGGATGCTCACGCTCCGATATCGATGAAATTTAAAACTAAAATTTTAAAATGTACATCTGTGTAATAAAAAATACTTAACTTTTAGCTCTTAAATAAATCAACAGTCTTTTAAAACAATATGTGATCTTATCATAATTAATAATATTGCAGTAAAACGGCTGTAAACAGTGATCGAATTACAAGTATAGGGGCGCAAGGCAAAAGAACAATTCATAATTACTCAGTTTAAATGCAAGTGTAAACTAAAAAAAAAAAAAAAAAAAAAAAAAACATCGAAATTTGACACCCTTCTCAGCATTGTATATTGTTTCTCCCTCTCTCCCAGTGACGGCTCGCCCACTACAGCAAGTACAGCCGGGCTGCACCTAAATTCATTAGTGTATTTTAAAACTAAAATCAGATATTTTACTAATTTTCTTCAATGAAGATTAGAATTGAAAATGAAATTTCTACGGTAGTAAACAAAATCTCCGATAAATAGCACGCATGTTACCGTAATGCACAATTCAGAAGGGGAAAAAACTCCATTCAATCAAAACTGCAGCCAAAAAGCGAAATTCGAAATCGGATGCATCGTTGCCATGACAATCGCTACGTAGTATGGAGATTCCCCCCATGCTAATGCATTGCATTTGTGAGAAGGTACAGCCGAAATGAGTTTTCTTGTTTTAGCTGCACTTGAGGTTCGATATGCTGATTGGCTAAATGGGTGAAACGAGAACTTACGAGATTATATCTCACAACGGAAATGGTTTTCGTTATACATTTACTGTGTGCTGTTGTTTCAGGACATGGTCCTGCTGTTGTTTCGTTATGTAAGTTAATATTAAAATTGACCGGTTCGCATGTTTAAAAGAAAGCAGGATTGCTTTAATTTTCAAAAAATAAGTGAGTGTTTTCTGTTTTTTTCGCATGTTATCATTTCTTAAAAATTTAAAGGAAACTTGATTTGAGTAGTGAATAATAAAGAATTTCCGTTCATGTAAGGTTTTTGGAAAATAGGGAGGGGGGAGGGGGGGGGGGGATTCACATGATTTCGGCTGCACTAACATTTTAGACCACGGGCCGCCACTGCTCCCTCCAGCAAGACTACTCTTCCTACTTCTGGTTCTTCTATTTCTTTCAATGTATAAAAGTTGCACTAATTTCTGAACAATAACACATTTTCCATAAAAAATAATGAATCATTCTTGACCATGGGGTCATTTGTGCCCTTAGGGAAAATCGTATTAAATTAAATAAAAAGCAAAGGTGACAATTATTAAATGAAAATAATATTACATTCTAAATGTTTGGACACTATATAAAAAATAAATTTATATATAAAAATAACTAAATAAAAAACATTTGTTGTACTAAATTGTACTATAAAGTTAAAAATAAACTGTGATATTAAAAATTAACTAAACTAAAAGCGCGGGGAGTTCCAGTAAACGGCTTCAAAATTTTATAACGTTGAGCGACTCACACTTTTATTTAGTTAATTTAGAAGAATAGTTTATTTATATCTTTATAATACAATTAGTATAATAAAAGCTTGTTTTTTAAAATAATATTATTTATTTTTTTAAATTTATAATTTTTTTAAATTTTACTCACGACAAGAGATGGCGCCACGAGTTATTTTAGCAACGAAAATATAAAGATGCAATCAAGTGCATCAGCATGACGTCATTTTGGGTAGTCAGTCATCAGTTCGAGCCGCGTCAAATCATCATTTGAAATTTTAGAAAAATCATTTTATTTTGTATTAATTAATAATCTTATGCCTAAATATTGTATTGTTATCAATATTACGTATTTTTGCCAATTTTCATGTCAATGTGACATTTGGAAGTGGGTTTAAATTGATTCACAAGATTTGGGATACAATCAACACCAGATAATTAATAAAATAAATAAAATTATGTAAGAAAACATCTTTTTTTAAAAAGGAAAACCGACTATAAGAAAAATTTATAAAAAGTAAAAATAATTTTTAATTTTACGAACAAATTGAATTATTTAATATTAAATTTGTACTTATTTTACCGTTTTGAAATAAGCCCCAGAATTAGGTATGTTTTTTGTAATTGACATTAACTTCAAAAAGTGGTGATAAGTATAAAATTAATATTAAATAATTTCATTTTTCAACTCGTTCCTAAAATTAAAAATTATTTTTTACTTTTTGGCGCATTTTTTTTAAGGTCGGTTTTCTATTTATTTAAAAAGATTATTTTATTATCCCGTTTCTAATTTAGCAAAGGGCTTCGCCCCCTTTACCGGGAAAGTCAAGTTGTTATACTCACTTTTTTCCACGTCACGGATAGTATATTTTGGGAATATCAGGTTTAATAAATGGCGTGTAAATGAAATTTTATTGTTGAACAACACCTCTATCCAATAAGGAAAACATTTTGAAATCGCCGAAAATGTTAAAATGTCTGGTTAATCGATATTTCCGGATAAATGGATAAATAAAAGCTGTATATATTTTTATTTTTGCCAAAGTGGATATACTTCTCTATTTGACAAAGAAGGAATTTTCGAAATAGGACAATATTTTTTATCAAATGGTCCGGTTAATTGAACATTCCAAATAATTAAATGCCGGATAACCGGATATATTTTTTTAAAAGATGCTCAAATGAAACATCCTATCCAACAACAACAAAAAATTGTTCAAATATCTAAATTAGAACAGAAATCTTGCGCGAAAATACATTATCCTTTGTTGGCGCGCTTTTAAGTCGGTTAAAAAATAACATTTAATCCTGTATGGAACGTTATTAAAAATAGTTTGATGAATTTTGGCTCAAACAGAAAAGCTTGTAGCTCAAAATAAACAATATACGTCAAACAAAACGTTCGTTAAAATATGTTAAATACAAAGAAACGGAAAACAAACAATAATTTTTGCGTCGTTATTTACACATGCCCGTTGACTGCGTCCTCCAATTTTTACATGTCGTGCGCCAATTTCTGTATAGGCCTAAACAGCCAGGGATCTCTGTGCGAACCCAGCCGCTGGTCTCCCAATTTTTAAAATGGCCATTAACGAACTTTTTCTAGTTGTCCCTCTCAGCTAAAATAATATAAACACCTGGAGTGAAATTCCCATTGAGCGGTAATGTACAATATCTTTGTACAATTAGCAAGAAAGATTGAGAAAACGTTCTACATGTATTCTTGCAGTTAGTCGTGTTGAGTCAGTCTTGAGTATTTGATTGATTAATTCATATTTCTGTCTTCTTTTTCTTGTAATAAAAAAAGTAAGTATATGTTACATTTACTGTATTTTTAAAAGTCGTCCAGTAATGTGTTTTCAAATTTACACAAACCTATGCAAAGGGACTATTTTTTTTACCTTGGCTCAAAAGTGTGTAAAGTGGTCGCGCACGCTTAGTCCTCGCTCCAGTGTCTATACTATTTTAGCTCAGTGAGTTGACCTCCATTTTATTGTGATTTAGTGGAGTGCAGAGTTAATTTTTTATTCAAAATCTTCGAGGAAAAGCTCCACAGCAAAATATGTCCCAGATAAATGAGTAAATATAAATGAAAAGTATTCTAGTCGATTTTTAATAAATAGGAATTAATTTTCTTTAAAATACTTTTTTTAAAACCTGTTTGCGGGGGCCTGTATGGTAGCACGGGTCGCACACCCCTAAGAACGGCCCTGTGCTCGAATGCCAGTTAACAGAAAACATCACATTTTATTTAAATAAAGAAAATCCCTATCCAACAAAGTATTTTGAAATTGGAGAAAATGTCAGAAATATAAAAAAATTGAAATATATACAACTTGAAATTTAATGAAATTGTAAAGTTCTTCCCACTGCATAATACTTTAATTTCTATATCCAACACATGATTTTTTTCATTAAAAAAAACGTATTTGAATAGAGGAGGCTTTCCAAAGTTACCCAAATATTTTAGATTTGAAAAATGGCTTAAAGTTGAGCGATTTTTTTTAATTTAAAAATGTCTATGTATAACCGGGAAAACTGGTGAAACTCGGTCGGATATATAAGATCGCCATTTCTCAGAGGATTATTATTAAGAAATGCACTTTTAACAGCAATAGGAATTATTTAATTTAATTAATATAAATGTCATTTTGATACTATTCAATAATGCCATATTAGATATAAGACATACGCTTAGTTTCTCCCTTCCCCCACGTTACGCACTGTCACGCATGAGGGACCACTTCTTCACTAAAGGTGCGTGATGTAAGAAATGAACGTAACATTTACTGCTTAACGGTTAACTATCAGCTCAGCTGTTCTGATTATATACAAGCGATAAAAATATAGAGTTAGATTAAGATAATTTATCAGTCGTTATACTGCTTTTATTTTAATCTCATTTACCTATCGGAGCGTAGTGTGTGGGGATATAGCTCAGTGGTAGAGCATTCGACTGCAGATCGAGAGGTCCCCGGTTCAAACCCGGGTGTCCCCTATGGTTTTTTTATATGTTTATTAAGTAGCAATTTTTCTAATAATTTTTTTTATAAATTGAGCATTATTTTTAAACACGACTACAATGGCTAGCAAGAAAGCCAAGAGAATGTTGGGATACATCAGGAAAAGTGTTTCATCAAAATCTAAGGAAATAATCTTGCCATTGCACATAGGTTTGGTGAGGCCGCATCTTGAGTATGCTGTACAGTTTTGGTCACCATACCTTAAAAAAAGACATTGAATTGTTAGAGAAAATTCAGCACACGGCTACTCAAGGGTTTTTAGGCATAAATCATGAAGATAGATTAAGGACTCCCCAAACCCTCCCGGTGCGACGGGCCTGTTTATATATATTATCCATATTAATTTATTGGATTTTGGATTTTTTTTATGGATTTTGTTGCGTATGTTTACGTTGTATTTGTGTTTTAAAATTCTTAACTCAATGATTTATATGACGAGTTTTTATCTGAAGGATTACATTAATTAAGTGCTGAATATTTAATAACGTATTATATAACGGCAACATTACTACCAGAAGAACTTTAGAAAGCACTTTTGTACGTAAAAAATGTTGCACTATTACAATTTTTGTTCTGCTAAATCAAATTTTTTTAAACTTTTTAGTTTAGAAAATTCTGTCCTGTAGAAAGTTAGGAAGACCTCTATACAAAAAAAAGGTCTAAAAAAAAAGGTCAATCCTACCGGCAGTATATAACGTTCCTCAGAAGGACGTTGCACGTTCTGAGGTTAAAGATATTCCGATGGGCGTATTTATTCCATTTTTTATTTATTTTTACTAACTTTAACTAACGTTCTAAGGTTAAAGACTAACTAACGTTCTAAGGTTAAAGACTAACTAACGTTCTAAGGTTAAAGACTAACTAACGTTCTAAGGTTAAAGACTAACTAACGTTCTAAGGTTAAAGACTAACTAACGTTCTAAGGTTAAAGACTAACTAACGTTCTAAGGTTAAAGACTAACTAACGTTCTAAGGTTAAAGACTAACTAACGTTCTAAGGTTAAAGACTAACTAACGTTCTAAGGTTAAAGACTAACTAACGTTCTAAGGTTAAAGACTAACTAACGTTCTAAGGTTAAAGACTAACTAACGTTCTAAGGTTAAAGACTAACTAACGTTCTAAGGTTAAAGACTAACTAACGTTCTAAGGTTAAAGATATTCCTATGGGCGTACTTATTTTAAAAGGTTAAAGATAGTTCTATTACTACGGGCGCACTTATGCACTTATTTAATTTTTTTTTACTAACTCTAACTAACGTTCTAAGGTTAAAGATATTTCTATGTGCGTACTTACTGTACTACAATGCATTTACGAATATTTTTCTTTACTACTATGAAAAATGTGTTACAAATATTTGTTACGTAAAATTATTAGATATAAGTTATGCTCTACTAATAAGATATTTTATATAACTAGGGGGCTCCGCCCCCTGCTCCGCTGCCTCTCCGCCAACCCCCGGAAGATTGCTACGTAATCCTCTTTAGTTTGCTTCGCAAACCAATACCGGCTTCATACACTGTAGACAATGACAATGTGTCCTAACAATAATACTTTTTTTAGTTATATAAATTATTACTGGCAGTGCCGTCACACAAATTTATTTTTCGGATGTTGAGACAAGAAATTTCCCACCTTACGATCTGAAATTCCGAACTTGAACGATTCAAAATTCCCAACTTAAGGACGTCGGGTACCAGCTGAAGTGTTATCCTCGTTATCTGGCCATTGTTAAAAATATGAGGCATCGTTCCCGGGTCTTTTCTTCGAGAAAGGCCTCGAACCAAAGCGTCCTTGATGTAGTAAGTAAATACGTACCAATAACCAATCAAGGGCGCTTTGCTCGAAACAACGCCAGTAGTTCAATGTGCAGCTCTAGTGCGACGTTATTTAACCAGACCACACTTAACGATTCGAAATTCACAACGCAACAGTGCTAAAAAAAATCCCCAGTTCCAACTTATAGACATTTTTAGCTTTTCTATAGGTAATATTAAACAGTTCTTTCGAAAGTATTTATTTGTCGCACGCATGTTCTAATGCAGTGGTCCGTTTTGAGGTTTAAGTTTCATCTTAATACAAGCTGGGCAATTTCTAGTCTTCCGTCGCTTTCATTTGCTAATAATATTAATTTGCCTGAGGTATAAATTTTCTAAACTCAGGGTTTTTTAAACCTCGAAATTCCTAACTTTTAAGGTTTCAAGTTTACAGAGGGGGGGGGGGGGGGGCATGCTTCCCTGTAGAACTGCTTCAACGCAATTGTGATCATTCAAAAGCGAAACATGTGTAAACAAACAACTGCATAAACGCGCCAACCTAATCGCCAACTTTTATTTATATAAAGTAAGATAATTGAGAATTGGCGCTAATAATAATTCGCCGTTAGGATATATATTAAGTTACGGGAAACTATGGATTTACATACATGTTGGCATTTTGCCAATATTGGCATTCCGTTCAAAATTATCTTTTAATAACATTTTAATAACATCTTCACATAAATAGTTACATCTAATTTATTTTTTAAGACATAATTTCAGTATTGATCCATTCAAGAAAGAAAGATTTTACGTACATAACTATATTTTTTTAACGGGAAAAAAGTATACTTTTGAACTACTTAGAGCAGTTTTAATTTATCCGTCGGTATAATACGCGTAAAATTGACGATTATTTCAGACATTTCGTCAATTATTTAATAATTTATAACTACAAAACTAAATCGAAATTTTACAAACGCTCTGGATCATTTGTAGCCAATAGTTCAATCTATATCCCTAATTTTTTATTTATTTTTTTGTTCAAAACTGGAAGACAAGCATCCAAAAATGTATGAATTGTTTTCAAAATTTTCTAAAATCATGACTTTAACATAAAATAACGTCTAATATACTGATCGTATTTAAAAACAAATATATTCATCTTATTACCCAAACATTTCTTAATAAACTGGCATAATTTCATAATATTAGGACATTTACTTTTTGAGATGTAAACGGAACAATGAGACGAAAATTCGCAAATTAAAATTTGCTCGAAATATCCGACATTTTTATCCTTTTTCGCTATTTTTTATACCTATCTTAATTGACCATATCTAATTTAATTGTAAAGTTAGAAATATAATCTTTATAACATCGGAAAGAGGAAGTTTTAACGAACATTAATATATTTTTTTGAATAAGAAAATATGTAATTTTAAATGACTTATAGCAATTTAGAAATCACGTTTTAAAAATGAGGGTGAAAAAACTTCAAAAAGTGGAGCGTGTTTAAATGTTTAAAAAATTTATAAATACAAAACTAATTCGAATTAAAAAAAATGCTTACTTGGATTTCCAGTTCAAACCTATTTGTACACTCACTAAAAAAATTGGATCTCTCCTCTTAATAGTGTTTCAGAAACTCGACGGACAAAATTACTTGTAAGCGAAATTTTATCAACGACGATTTTAATATTAAATAACTTATAAACTAATAACAGTATTGAAACAAAAATATATTCTTCTTATTTATCAAACATTTCTTAAGAAATTCCCTTAATTTCGTAATTTTAGGACTTTTACATTTTGAGATACGATTTGAATAACATTGAAATAACTGAAAATTCCCCCTAGGACTAACTTTTTCCCCCTAGGGCTTACTTTTTTTTAAAATAGAGAGATTATCATAACAAAAAAAATTAAATGTTTAAGCGACAATGTAAAAAAAAAGCGGTGAACTTCTTCTTGTGTTTGTGCAAAACACATGAGAATTTTTATTTTGAAAAAAATACCATTTTTTTAACTGTTCTGGCAAAATGTCATTCTGAAAAATTGAAGGGGACACCCGGGTTTGAACCGGGGACCTCTCGATCTGCAGTCGAATGCTCTACCACTGAGCTATATCCCCTGCATAAAGCAGATTTAAAGTATTAAAATATAATCTATCAATTCAACATAACACCTGATATTTTCCACCATTTGGGCGTTTTGGTCAACAAGTGGCATAAGTCAATAAAACAAAGTTTCCAGATAAAAGCTTTTAAAGTTTGCAACTTGCCTTGGCTACAATATTAAGTGGAATGATATTTAACTCATTATTGGACAACCCATTGAACTTGAAGCCACACCACTTGGTCAAATGATAGATCTGGAAGACTATTAATGGAATAGGTGTTAGCTCATTTCCGGACTTTTTGAAATGTACCACTTGGTAACCAAGCAGTCTCTATTTTTATCGCTTGAATATCCTCAAAAGAGCTGATTACTGTTAAATAAAAATATAATTTATCAATTGAACTTCTAGCAGATTATGGGGGAAAAAAAGATAAAACTGGTTTTGCCCTTGGCCTGGTTAACTCTTAAAAAAATTTCTTTTCTTCTGACATTACACATTCTTTCACCTTCTATATTTATCTTTAAATTTAACATGAATGCCATTTTTAGTTTGCTATTGCTAGGTTTTAATGAAAGACCGATTTAAAAATAAATTTTATCTCTCGAAAATGTATCTGACAAAGTTTAGATAACTTTTTCATTCGGTTAAGTTAACATTTAATAACATTGTTATTATAAATATATACCATAATACATTAAAACACCACCAGCGGCGGCTCGTGCACAATAGCAAGCACAGCCGGGCTGCACCTAATTTTAATAGTGTATTTGAAAACTAAAATGATATATTTTACTAATTTTCTTAAATGAAGATTAGAATTGGAAATGAAGATGAAATTGCAACTCTAAGTAAACAAAATCTCCGATAAATAGCAAACCTGTTTCCGTAATGCACAAATTCAGGAGAGGAAAAAACTCCATTCAATCAAAACTACAGCCAAAAAGCGAAGTTCGAAATCGGCTGCATCGTTGCCATGGCAACCTTACGTAGAATGACTTCCCCAGTCCCATGCACGCTAAAATGGAGGATGTGACGACACAAACGCAGCGCAAAAGGATTTTTTTCAAATCTGCTGTACTTGGTATTTCGGTTAAATGATTGGTTCGTTGCTGAATCGGCGAGGCGGGGTGATGCAGGAAAACGAGAATGTCGAAGAATCTTTCCAAACAGAAAGTTTTCGATAAGTCTACACGAGAGTTGTTGTTTCTCTACTTAAATTAATATTAAAATTGACCGATTCGCAAGTTTGAAAAGAGGATCGATTTAATTTTCAAAAAATAAGTAAGTGTTTTCTTTTTTCGCATGTTACCTTTCATAAAAGTTGAAAGGAAACTTTGATTTGAGTTTAGGTGGGGGGGAGTTATACATTAGATTTGATTGGATATATATATTATCTACTTTTAGAGGCATCGGAAATTCATTGAAGTTATATTTATGTTTTATTTAAATCAAATGGTTGTACGACTGATATCTATATATAAAGAAGAGTATCTGTGTGTTTTTTTTAAATGCAAATATACAGTTTAAATTCGTGCTTGAGAAATGTTACGTACTTGACCTTCAAAACAAGAGAAAGGTCACTGTTTACATGAGTTTTCGAAAATCCACCTCGTCCCTCCACCCACCCCTTAAAGGAGAATTACTTCTTACTAAAACCGCCAGATGGCGCCACGGTGAAACAATCGGCCAACACTCTCTAAGCCCGGAAAACGCCTGGTGCTTCAGCTAGTATGTAATAAAAACAAGTAGAATACCTGTTGGAAAGAGTGGCCTTTGTCTATTTGCATTTGTAACAACAATTTCTGAAAAAAAAAGTTCCACAATAAAATCCTGAATAAACTAGAATCGAGCGGGGAAAAGAGTAAAACATAGTGCGTTAAAAAGTGAAAAAAAATAAATTAACAAGTTGCACTAAATATCTTTATATAAAATAATTTTTTTATATAAAATAACTTATTTATGCAATATTTTGTACAAACGAAGTTAACTTCTGTGTTGCACAATGATGTAACTTTTGGCTTGGAGTTATTTATTTTAGATAACAAATAATTTATCTTTCGTACCCTAGAATTATTCGAGGACTGATCAAAGAATTATTACAGGCAAGCATAATTTTGGCACATTTAATTTTTGAATCCTTCCAGGCTAATAACAACATAAAATATAAAGTAAAATTGGCTTGTTTTGCTTATGTTTTAATAAGGCTTATTTTGCCTAAGCAATCTGAATTGTGTAAATAAAGAATGGCCATAAAATTATTTTGTGGGACGAATAATGACATTGTTCTTCTGTTCTAATTTCGCACCTAAATGCTTTTATTTATTGTAAGGTCAAGCATTATTTTTGTTTTATTATATAGCTTCACAGAGGTCTATTGTAAAGAGACACGATTGTCAATGTGTACAATGTTCTATAGGGGGAACTGATGCATGGGGAAAAATTAAAGCCACTTATGAACATGCCTACCGATTTGAAGGAATTATCATTGATTCCCAACATATGTTTCACCAAACCGATTCGTAGCACAGTAGTTAAAAATTAACAAATATAATAGAAAGAACAAACCGCCAAGAGAGAGCAAGTTTCGAATGTATTTAAACTCCAACCAAACCATAAATTCCAATTGATAGTTCGCATTTGTCTACTTTTTAACGCATCTTAGAAAAAATTCCCAACCACGAATATAAAATGTGTAGATTTGTATTAAAAAAACCCACAGATACTCTTCTTTATGTGTATAGATCAGTCGTATAACCATGTGATTTAAATAAAACATAAATAAAACTTTAGAAATGGAATTCAATTCAACACACTATAACATTTACATTATACATCATTACGTAAACCTTATCTTAATTTATTATGCTTATAAATAAATTTTTGAATGAATAAAATTTAAAAAAAAAAAAAATTTAAAATGAAATTTTACTTAGAAATTGTTGAACGGGTCAAAAGTTAAGAAAAACGACTAACTTTAGAAAAAAACTGCATTTGTCGAAATAGCCACACTTAAGAGATAACGAGAAAACCACATTTAAAATTGCAAACAAGCCCAATTTCTACGTAGCTTTATAAAAGAAATCAGCACAAAGTTGGTGTAGGCTATCGGTTCTTACCTGTGGTACGCGTACCCCTGGGGGTACGTGGCGGTCCGGTTGGGGGTACGCGAAAAAATATTAGTAAACGTAAAACACATAAAATAAAAATATTGAATGTAATAAGTAAAATCAAAACTAAAAGTTTGTAAGTGCCATCCAGGCACGTAGGTATAGATTTTTCATGGGAGGGGTTCACCCCCCCCCCCCCCAGTTCCCCGAAAAAATTAAAAACTCCCCCCCCCCCTTACCCCTATTTTTTTTTAAAACTTATTAATATTTATTTAAATACACAGGAATACATTGACAGATAAATATCGAAACAGCAACATCATTTTGTGTTCATGGAATCGTTACCAATATCATATTCATTACCTATTTTTAAAATTAGTAAATGTCACTCTTAAATAGGAAATAAATTACAGAACAAATTCACATTTTTTTGAGAAACCTTGTTTAGAATAATATATGTTTCGAGGAACTTGTTAATACCATAGAGTAATGGTACAAATTATTATTTTAATATTCCTATCTCTGGTTTATACGGCCCAGTTTGACGATATTTTCCCTTTGTAGTCGAAATCCAAATATTAAATAATTAAACACGATGACGCCATGTTAGACTTAGTTTTCGATAAAAATGACCTCAAAACATGTTTTGACACGATTTGAAAACCATTTTCCGAGGTAAGACTCTTCGGAAAATACCAGGTTTTCTCTCATGTTACTCAACAAAAAAATATTAGACAATAATATTATTTTTTTGTCTTCTTGACTTTCAATGGGAGGGGTTTGAACCCCCTGAACCACCCCCTTACCTACGTGCCTGGCGCCATCAATTTGAGTATTTTGATTAGTTTGACTGCAAACCTAAGAAAATTACTGCCTAACAAAAACAAAAGAGGGATATTTGAGAAGGGTTATGAGAAAAGTGGGTAACGAAAAGTAAGTAAACGAAAAGTTTGATTAATGGGTAAGTGATAGGAAAAAGGTTGAGAACCGCTGACACAGATGAGAGGATGATGTGGGTGAGAAGGTTTATGAAAGAAGGGGGTACTTTCATTAATTAAAAGTTTTATCTAGGGGTATTTGTGAGAAAAAAGGTCGAGAACCACTGACGTAGACGGTTGTTGCTCTTACGTCAAAATCTCGTAAAACGCTTCTTGATGAAGTGCAATTTGAGTAAAATTGCATACACTTTTTTCTTTTTCATTTCGTGGAAAATTTGTGTCTCATTGGACGGAAGCTGTTGGCTCATCCCTGTTTCCGGTGTTGCCATTGAGATCGTCGATCATCAGTTCTGCTCTGCTACAGATGCCATTTATTTTATTTTATTTATAAATACCAAATGGAAGGTCCACACACCTCTGGCCTTTTATCCGGTTCCAGTTACAAATGCATGAGGGAAGGAAGTGAAAACAAAACGCTCTCTTTTTCGAAAGCGTGGACGCGAAAGAAAAAAAAATATTAGCTATAAATATAGAGGTATTCGAAGTATAAGGCTTTTTTATAAACTGAAAGTGAAAGATTTTTTATTTTAGTTAAAATTTGTGTCGGCTTGTTAAGCGAAAATGTGGCAGTGCTAATTGTTGTTAATAAATTATAATTTTAAATATAAGTTTCCACATAATACTTTTAAATATTCACATTGAATAAAGTATTCAATTTATTTTTTAACAAAGTGCATTCTCCTCTATTTTGATAAAAAAATTGTTTTTACTAAGCAACAATTAAATTTGATAATTTTTTCAAAATTAATTTAAAAAAGGAAATTGCGTTTCACATCAGCGACAAATTTACAAATACGCCATTTAGTTTGTCTGCCATGAAGTAGAAAACAAAGGGCAAGGCCTACTACGTAGTACTTACAATTATCAAAATGACATTATATTCTTAAGAAATTCAAAAATGTCATACAAACCTTTTTTTTTATATAATTTGTTTTATAATAACTTTTTATATGACACCTTAACATGTTGTGTAGGACGCATCCAGGGTTCAAAGTGGTTCTTTTTTTATTGACCTTGACCTATTTTCTAACTCGAGAACTTCTATATTATTTCTATTTACTGCAAAAAAAAGGTACTATAACTAGAATTTTCTTACTCACGTGTTGAATTGTTTATTTTATTATATTTTGAAAAAATATGGTTTTCAATGAAATCTATGTCTGTGACAAAAGTTAGAATTTTTTTTTCCTCTATAAAGTACTCTTATTTGAAAATTAATTAAAAATTTAACTATTCATATCAAAATTATCTTCACAAACGATGTACATAGTGTCATTTGCTCAACCTATTCTTAGATTTTTACTTTTATAAATTTTTTTATTTCAGATGTCTATGGAAATTGCATTGGAAGCTTCAGTTTTAATACTTGTGTTTTTAGCAATTACCAGTAACACCCAGGAGTTACCAGAAAAATATTATAATGGTAAGTTAAAACCTCATTTTTTTCCCCTCGTGTCACTTTTCTGAGTTCCTGTCTGTTGGTGATTATTGGGCGCATTTTAATCAAACTTTTTCTAGTTGACCTCAAATTTATAGTGATGCAGTATAGGACTGAAGATGCAGTGGAGGACTGAATGTATTTTTTATTTTCGAAGAGCCGCACGTACAACATCTACAGAACAATCAATCAGTAAACATGTATGTCATAGATAAATAAGTAAAAACAAATTAAAAAAAAATGTAATGGAGTTTTGAAAAATATGATTTTTCTCTCTAAAATACTCATATTGTTTTTTAACTTGGACGTGGGGCCTTGTGCGATGTCACACGTCGCACACCCCTAAAGACGGCCCTGACTGACCCCAGTGTACAGGTGTGACGTCAAATGAAATTTAATTAAATTATTAAAAACTTTTGGGGGTTATAACATAATTGCCACTCAGTGCAAATCATTATACATATTCTATAATTTTAAAATACAAATACAACGTTAAAATACGCAATAAAAATCCATCAAATCTGGACATGTTTCGGGAGATACGTCTCCCTTCATCACTGAATGGATGAATGAATGAATCACTGAATGGATGAAGGGAGACGTATCTTCCGAAACATGTCCAGCTTTGATGGATTTTTATTGCGTATTTTAACGTTGTATTTGTATTTTAAAATTCTATAACGCAATGTTTCTATAAGACGAGTTTTTATCTTATATTCTATAATTACCATTTTTAACCTTTTCAGGGGTGGAGAACCTGGTGTCCGAGACAGAATTCCGCTCACTGAAACTCCAGTGGCGTTACTCCCCCCCGGACGGCCACCCCCCGATCGGCTTCGTGGTCACCCTCTGCGAGCTGGTCCCCGGGTGGAGGGGGGAGGAGGGGGAGTGCTTCGAGCGCCACTTGCTTCTCGGGAGGCGCAACGCCCTTAGCGGATACGACGCCCTGGAGGGGGACGGAAGAGGGAGCTTCGATGCGTCCCTCTACGGCCTCCGCATGCTCACCAACTACAGCGTGGAGGTGGAGGCCATGGAAGACCACAACAGGGTGAAGCCGGTGGTGCAGCGATGGGGGTCGGCGGATAGGCGGAGAGAAAAACTGCAGGACAGGATAGTGGTCAAGACGAAAGGATGTGAGTTGAGTAGAAAAAAGTATTGAACAATTTAACCCCTTAGGGGCTGTCCACAAATGTCATTTTTCCATATTTTGACCACACTCCCTTATCTCATAAAGTGTCACACTACACCATACCCATTGCCCTACCCCCTTATATTACATGTCCCATTCACCTACCAACAATATCAATCTAGCATGTAATAAAAATGAAAAAATAACAATTCTAAATTGTTGTAATAAAATGCTGAATTGCTGGAGTTAACTATTCTGTACCATCGAGCTGGAAAAGTTGGAACGGAAAAAGTCCCGTTAAGTACAGAATTAATATTGCTAAAAAATATGTCCGTGTTTCTTACTTCAACTGACGAAGGGAGGTGGTGTCTTTCGTAAGAGAACACATTCTTAGTGCAATGTTCTATACGACGATTTTTAGGTTTCCAAGAAGGGGTTAATTAAAATAAGTATAACATATTTTTTAACAAAATTTAGTTTACGTCATTCAATTGAAAGTTTAAAAAATGTATGGTGTTTCGAATAAAATAAGAAATTCCATTGATTTTTCTCGCCATTTCAGTCTCCGCCCATGCCACCAACTGCCTAGCCAACTCGTCGGACATTGTGGTGAGCAGCGGACCCTACTTCGGGGGGAAGATCACCGTGGAGGGGTCCGCGGACGATCGGTGCAGCGTGTACGGCAACAGAAGCAGCCCCCAGGACACATACACCCTCAAGATTGACCACAGGTTGTGCGGCAGCAGGACGGTGGTAAGCATGGTATAGTGTGGCTCCAACTAAGTGGCTGTTGGGTAACGCTCCTCGAAGGCTTATGGTAATCGAATGGTGATAGGCACGAACTTATCATCCGATGGGTGTGGGTTCGATCATCTGTGTGATAGGAGGGTCGTCAGAATTGTTCCTTTTGCGTACCAAATGATATCCACCGTGTAGAGGGGACTAGTGTACGTTAAATCCGTTGTGGCCAAATGTCTTGACGCCTTTTGCCGGATGTTAGTCTCTTTATCTGACAATGGTTCCAAAATTACGAGGCATATTTTGGCTGTGTGTTTTTCTTTGTACTTTTCCGATAACGGAAAAGTCCAATTTTGTTCTCGCTAATCTCAGAACTGTTGGATCGACTTTAATGAAACTTGAAAAGCTTCAAATAGAAGTTCAGAAGTTATTTTTTATTGATAGGTTAAAAAAGAACTAATACAAATACAAATATTGAGGACTAACAACAAGTTCAATGCCGAACAAGCAATAACAAGGTTAGTTCAGTATAATATATCCCAAGTATTCCCCAATGAATATCTAACTTAAAAAAATATAAATTTTTCACTGTAGAATTAACAATATTCACTAGCGTCCACATGTTGTTTGTCGATTACTCTATTATAAAAATGGTGCTTTCTGCCTTTCCGATTAAAATGTGATTTGTTTAATTGAAACCCATGACCCCTCGTTCTATCACTCATATTAAAATCTATTATCTCGACTTAAACATGCAAAAGCATTTTAATATTTTAACATTATTTGTGAACCAGCATAGTTCCAAGTTTCACAACTTGGTAGAATAGTCCTATAGATAATATAAGACGTTGAGATCTCAATGGCAACGAAAAGTATATTCCTCGTTTTCCCCCTGGACTTTTCTATTAGCATGATAACAATAGAAATAATTATTAACTATCTCAATTATTTTTAGAATTATTTTCAATATTACAACTCAATTCTTATTCCAAATATCTTTATTTCTTTATCCTTATCCCTACTTGTTTATCAAGGAAAATTTATGAAAACCGGAGAGTAAGAAAAAATAGGTATAAGGTGCTTATGAAACTGGAATGGTTTTGGACTGATTGGTGCAAATGAATTTAAATCAAACCAATCACTGTAGAAAATGCGAAAAATATATCTTATTTTTTCCAATCAGTTTTTTTAATTGATGTGTAATTAGAGTAAAACCTTTATTAACAGAGATTAATTAAAATTAATTAGATTCGCAAACCTGTAGGAAAATGGCAAAAAAACAACAACAAAAAACTCAAGATAATTTTTAAATTAAAAACGGATTAAATAGACTTCATTTTAAGCTCATAATATTAATTAAATTTAAAGCCCGAATCGAATTTTTAGCTTTGAATTATAAAACTACTTTTACACTTTAAAAAATAGAACTGGTGTCAAAACAAATTGACATCATAACACATTTTTTTTTAGTGGTCTAGATGCAAAACGAGTTATATACAGAAATTCGAAAAATGCGATTTAGGCACATTTGGTTACTTTATCGCTTTGTCTTTGATTATTACTTTACAATGAAGGGGAGAAAAACAGTTATTTACTTAAAAGTGGAATAACAAAGTTTGAATCTGGGATATTCTTTTGTTTATCCAACAAATAAAATAATTAATAAGATATTTTTAATAAAGTAATATTCACATTTACAAATTTAACTTTTGCTTTTTTCAAATTTCCCATTTGGCTTGCTTGTTTAATGGATAATTGATGTGTTTTCATTTGGTACTTTTCCAGAATGATTCCAGAATCGACACCGTTGTGGTGGTGCACGAAAGCAGTTCCGTTGTGACTCACAACTCGAGAAGATTTCTGGTGCAGTGCTCCTTCCTACCAGAAACATTCACCATCAAAGCCGCGTAAGTCCCTTTCTATGATTGAGGTTGCGCGGGGTGCCAGTTCATGTGTTGTACTCGGCATCTTACCATTGTCAGTGGCAGATCAAAGAATTTGTAAAGATATTTACTTACACTTACGTTATTTGACGTGTAACGTCTTTAAAAAAGATTAAAAATTATAACGTCTTTAAATAACTAAGGAATGTACGCAGTGCCGTTACGCAAAATATATTTTGGGGGGTTAAAACATGAAATTTCTCTACTCAAACGTGATGAAAATTCCCAGTTCCGACTTATTGACATTTTTCATCTTTGTTTATATATATATATATTAGGTAATATTAAACAGTTCTCTCACAAGCATTGATTTGTTGCACCCATATTCCAATGCAGTGTCCGTTCTGAGGTCTAATTTAAATGTAATCTTACAAGTTAGGCAATTTTTAATCTTCCCTAGCTTTCATTTGATAATAATATTAAATTTCTTCAGGCATAAAATCTCCCAACTCGGGGTTTTTAGAAGTTGAAATTTGAAGAAGTTGAAGTTGAATAATATATTTTTTTTAATTAAAATATTTGTTTACATTATAATTTGATAAGTTCCCATTGAAACTTCTTGATTTAATATAAATATTTTGTCATTAATAAAGATTATATCTTTTATTACGTAATATCATATCAGCACAATAGTCAATGATTGCCATAGAACATTTTCTAGCTAGTGCTAGTTCTCCCAGTTGCCTCACCTTTTTAACATTTCTTCTGTTTATAACTTCTTCACATCGCCCTGGTACTACAACGGATAAGGCAATGGACTGCGGTGCCTGAGGAACTGGGTTCGATTCCCAGTAAGTCTTGGTTGTAATTGTCTATATTTATTGAAAGTGATTTATGAAGGCAGCCTCTGTAGACTAGCATTTTCTTTTTTTATTAATTGTATTAATTTTCGAGTACGTCTTTTTCAAAATTGAAACTTATGTTTTCGGAGCTATGATAAGCATCGAATGTACTCAAATATAAGCACATTTGACTTATTTTTGAGTACCTATTTTTAACAGTGAAATCGCAGAAAGCTCGCACATCCCAAACAACCATGTCCTCCCATGTGAAACATACACAAGTCCCACTTTTCTCCTTCAGGTTCAACGTGCCCCAGGAGCAGAGCGAGGCGAAGAACTTCAAGTACCAGCAGCTGGAGGAGGCCCTGAAGCACGCGGACTCCAGCAACGACATCTTCACCTACGACCACTACAAACAGAACCACGTCAAGGACTCCAGGATGTCCTCCGAACAGGTGCAGTCGGTGTTGCAGGGAAACATACCCGGATACGGTAAGGGCATCCATTTTATATCAAAATCCTACGAAAACTTCACAAAAGCTTCCGAACACAAGACCGATTTTAATTTATATTTGGCTACCCATACCTAATGGGTCCCAGCAAAATAAGTCAGCATGAAACCTTCATCAAAATTGTGAAATTGAAGGTTTTTTGAAAGTTTTATAAAGGATATTGAAACAAAAAAACTGCAGTTTTTTTTAACTATTAAATTTTCCTGCATGAAACCTTTAAAATATCTGCATTTTCTCTTCATGATTAAAAATTGAAGGTTTTTTGCAGGTTTTTATGAAGGTTTTTTACAGTTTTTATGAAGGATATTGAAACAAAAACCTTTAATTTTATAGATCTCTAAAAAAACTGCAGTTTTCCTGCATAAAACCTTCAATTTAAAAATGTTGGTGAAGATTTTATGCTGACTTTTTTTTTGCTGGGGTATTTCGACAATGCCTCTTGACGTGAATACTCTTTAAAATTAGTCCGGGTATAGCAGTACCCGACAGACACTTACACGACGCCAAAAATGTTGATATTTCAAAACCCATATAACATGAAGGTGGATTAACCTATGGATAAAAATGACCTACCTTAATGTATAGGAAGGTGAGCCGCGTCGACCAGGTCAAGTTGACCACTAATCCACTCCCTCTCTGATCTTTGTTCTTCGTGGAGGGGGAAATGAGTCACATTGCAGACATACGCTGGTCTGCTTAACCACTGTCACTTCAGTTCTAATCGATGGGTCGCGGCGAGTGCGTGCTTAAATTGAAGAGAAAGACGAGTTATACAATTCTATTTTACTAGTTGACAGTATAAAACATTTGTGTAAATATTGAGGAGTGGAATGTGACGACATGTCGAAGATTTTGCTTAATAACGCAAAAATATCACACTAAAGGTAAATTGCACATAGGGAACTTAAAAAAGTCAGAAGAGCAATTCAAGACGAATAAAATTATACGAATAATCTAAAATTGTAACAAGTTCGGAGAGATCTAAAGCTTACTCAAGACGCAAAAAGGGGCATACCCAGCAGGAGTGTAGGAGGTGGCATAAAAAGAAAAAAAAATAATACAATTATTTTGTTCATATTATGTGGTGGGGCCAAATCATGTAAAATGTACTAAACGCCTGACAACGAAATTTCAACTCAAATTCTACACGTTTACAACTCTCTATTTCTTAAGGCTCGTTTAGACGTGAGAGTTTTTCCCTCATTGGAAGTTATTCTTATCGTGAAACCAACTATCCGTTTATTGTTACATTGGCAGAGGGAAAGTCATACAATGCTTCTCGATAACAAAATCGTCTCTGATGTAAACGTTCGGTGTGTTTTTTCAGATAATTTATCATCTCTCAGTCACAGACAATAATAACATGTGTAAACCACCGCACTTGAATAAAAGAAAGTGTAAGTTTGTGGCACGCAGAACACCTACATCCTCTGCGTATAAAAGGCTAAACATTTAGACACAAATAAAATTCATCCTCAAGATGTGCACCTGGGGATCAGATTTGTAAAATTCCATTTTGGTTTTTAAAATGATTTGAACAATTTTAGAAATATTGCGTAAAGAAACATCTTTAAAGAAATATTTTCGAGATCTCCAGAAAGTGCATTTGTAACTTTGTCGGTAGCGCGGTAAACATTGGAATAATAGGTCGTAGGTCCAAGTCCGGGATGGGGGCACTTAAATTATCTATATATTTAATAGCCGATTGAATTTTTTGTAACAGTCACTCCTCCTAAACTATATCACCAATTTTTATGATCAAGGTGTCATTTGAAAGAGAGTTAGCTGTAGATGTGCGAAAACACTGCCATAACAATAAAATATTAAGTAATTAATTAGTTTATTAGGCTTAAAAAAACTGAAATTATCCCGGCGCCATCTACATCTCAAAATTTGAACTATAGTGAAATGTTTTTGTTAAATGGACTGAATTGAACTAAAACGCAGGAATCACATGGATTATAATGTGAGAAAAGCAAAAATTGGTTTTCGAAGCAAACCAATGAGGATTGCGTAGCACGTCCGTGGGTTGACGAGCGTTAGCGAGTAGGAAATGCAGACTTCTATTTCTTTTAATGTATATGCCTTAACGGGTTGCACAGGAACGCAGGGCCAAACAGCTAGCAGATAACTAAAAATAAAACAATATTTTTTTAAATTAAAATCCTCCATTTCTAGAGTCCCAGATGCTAAGCCTGCTCATCGTGGTGATCGTCCTTATCATCGTCATCGTCATGGTGATCGGCTTCAGCCTCTGGTGCTACATCCACGCCCACCGCAGGAGGACGGACAGCGCGGACATCGAGACCCTGTCCACGTCCGGCTCCTCCTTCATGGCCTACCACGCGGGGGCGGCGGACGGGGACGCCCTGGTGCGGTCCTGCAGCAGCCCCGCGCCCCTGCACTTCGGCGACGGCATCTACGGGCACACTTTCCCGAGGGCCGTCAATCCTTTCTTGGGGAACCAAGTGGCCTTGGTGTCGCTGAAGCCGGTCAAGGAACTCTATTGAAATGTTTTGTGGTCAGATAATGGTTTGGGATCAATGTTTGATTATGTGAATGTACTGATTGGTTTTGAAAAAGTGATTTTTTAGTGATAATAAAGATGTTTTATTTCTTTGGTGATTGTTGTGTTTTTGCGGGATTTTGGGTAGTTGAAGTCTTTGCACAGTCAAGCATGGGTAAAAATAAAACAATGATTACTACCTGTGGCTGAGATTGTAGGTTAAGAATGAGGAGGGGTTAATTGAGAATTAAAATTAATTTAATTAAGGTAACCGAAAATGTAGGATGGTTTACCTTAAAATTTTATTTTAACACATGCGGTCATTCCCAATATATATTATCAAAATGTTCCATTTATATAGAATTCAGAATAATTTAATGCAGGATAACCGAAAAACCGAAAATGTATGGCAGTTTATTTTAAATTGAGTTATTTCATACTAAGAAAATATTTTCAGTCGACACTTGCGGATAATTGAATACAGGATTACCAGGTCTTCATTGCATTTTATTTCATGTTTGAACATGCCTTTTCCCCCCAAAAAAATTATTTACATAGGAACATTTTTAAATACCCAGTAAATTAATATCTTTGATAGTTAGTTATATGCCTCATAATCGGATTGTTTTAATTTTGAACTGAGGATGACCGATAATTCAATTAGTTATCCTGTAAGTTAGCTGGTTATCCAGTATTTAAATATCCGAAAATTTCCATTAACCGAAATTTAAAAAAAAAAAATGACCAATTTGGATGAAAAAAAATATTGGGTTAACGAATGTTTGAACATGGAATAAAACTGATTTCCAATTATTCAGAAATTTTAATTAACATAGTATTTGAATCACCTACACCGATTTCAAAAATTATTTTTTAGATTTGCTAAAATGAAATAGTTTAAAAACTCGATTGTCGGGCATTCAATTAACAGGAATTGCAATTGTATTACTAATGGAAAGAATATCATATTTTAAGATACTGACGGACGATTAGACCAAAGAAACGTCTTTAAAATGTCAGGGGCAATTCTGTATAGGGTATGTTTTTAAAATAATACTCCTTAAACGTCACTTTGGAGCTGGAGTCAGTCACATCACCGGAGAAGATTTAACTAGATAAAAATTGTTTTAGTTATAAGGTATTAAGGGGCAATTGCATTCTGCGATGGTTTATGTAACTTACACTACCTAAAATGACAACAACAAAAAATATGATAATTTTATGCCCAATTTCAATTATAACGAACTTGCATTTTAAAGAATTTTGGAAATACTGCGACTTAATTGAAAACTACGAACAAACAAGCGCGGATCCAGGTGGGGGGTAAAGGGGAAATCCCCCCCCCCCCCTAACATCTAAGATTATATTTTCAAATGTGACCTAGGCAGTGAAAAATTTCAAACTAATAATTTTTTTTGCGAATCGTGATATATATGCATTGCTTAACGCTCTTTAAAACTTCCCAATACTCCCTCCCCACCTACCCCCCGTACACAGAGTTACTCAAAGTATGCTTGTTTTAATTTCTATAGAGAAATAAATATAATATTTTTAAAATTTAAATGAAAAGGGAATGAAAAAAAGTTAAAGTAATCATTTCAAACGTCAAATTTAGTGTTCATGATAACAATATACTGTATTACCCCCCCCTAACAATAATCTCTGGATCCGCCCTTGCGAACAAATGATAGGGATAATAGTTTATCTGTTCCATTCTACAAACTTTCATACTCAAGGCAAAGTGAGGATAAATATAACTATGGCACACTAAACATACAACAAACACTCTGCACAGTGAAACCTACTTTTTAACCGACTGCCCAGCGCGCTCACCAAAACTCCAAAAAAAACTCAAAAATAAAACCGCCAGAAATTTTAAATTAAAACCGCTAACGCGCGCCAAGTCGAGAGATTATAGATTCGGTCTTTATGTTTTTTTTTTTTTTTTTTTTTTTTTTATGTATGTGCGCGGGATTTCGATTCTACTTCAGATATCTTGACAATTTTTTTTTTGTTGGATAGGGGATGTTTCAAAGGGGAGGAATTTGAAAAAAAATATCCGGTTATCCGGTATTTAACTATCCGGATTTCTCTATTAACAGGACCGTTTTAAAAAAAATTTCGTCCGATTTCGAAAATTCTTTTTTTGTTGGATAGAGAAAAATCCACCTAGGCAACACCTGCAAAAATATAATCGATTATCTGGCTGTTATATATCCGGAAATGCCGATTAACCGGAGTTTTTTTAAACAATTTTTCCGATTTCATAATATTTTCATTGTTTAACAGAAGTTTACAACAATGACATTTCGTTTAACCAGCACTGATAGGGATTGTATTACAATATACAATGTTGAGCACAAGTTGCTACTTGAATTTCTTGGGGAATAATAATAGGGGGCGAAGCCCCCTGCTAAATTAAAAACTAAAAAGAGAAAAATAAAATAATCTTTCTAAAAAAAAAGGAAAACCGACTTTAAGAAAAATGCGCTAAAAAGTAAAAAATAATTTTTAATTTTACGAATGAGTTAAAAAAATTGAATTATTGAATATCAATTTTATACGTAGTACAACTTTTGGAAGTTGGTGCCAATTTACAAAAATCATACCTAAATTTTGGCGCCGATTTCAAAAAGTTGTACTACGTATAAAATTGATATTCAATAATTCAATTTTTTCAACTCATTCGTAAAATTAAAAATTATTTTTTACTTTTTAGCGCATTTTTCTTAAAGTCGGTTTTCCTTTTTTTTAGAAAGATTATTTTATTATTTTACTCTCTTGTATTTTGTTAATCTGACTTATTCTCTATTGTGTAAATTTCTTCGTAAAAGAAAAGAAAATGCGATAATTATTCATGCGATTATTATCGCACGGGCATGCTATTATGACTAAAATTTGAGTAATTTAATAGAATCAATCATGGGTCCACCCCTGATTAACTGTATACCAATACTGGAGAAATGAACTGTATATCTGCTGTGTGTGATGCTGATAAGAAATCGAATCGAGTGTAAATGCGGAAAGTTCATGCAAAAACAAACATGTTAAAAAATATTTTTAAAAATTATATAAGCACTGAATTTTATAAAAACGGATGACCTCCATCCGTTTTTGCTATTTTTTAATATTTCCAAAAAATCCTATTATTTTAAAACTTGAAAATCTGGAAGTCCATAGATATGCATGCATCGACCAAACTTTTTTTGCGGTTTTCTACGCTTTGCGGTCGGGTTGACATGTTTGTTTTTGCATGCACTACACGCTCGTCCTATGTAGAAAGTTATTAACGACAAAATTTTTTTTCGTAATTATATTTTTAGACAAGTACAAATTTGAAACTAAAATATTTCTTAAATAATAAAATTATGTTCATAGGCGGGAAATAGTATTGGGCGCATGGACTCCCAGCCCTTCAATAATTTGAAAACCCAGTATTAGTGTTTATTGGGGTAGGTTGAAAAAAAAAGGATTTTTTTTCGAAACTTTTTAGTGCAGGAAAGTTGCTTCCTACAATAAGTAAAAAAAGCCGTAAAAAATTACAAATTGGTTACTATCTTCCGATCGCGCATCGTGCTAAAGATTGCAAAAATTGACGAAATTAAACAATTTTTGTTAATTATTTTCTTTCTTAAAATCGTTGTTATAGACGACTGTTATTATAAATATTTGTATATACTTTTGTTATGGTACCGTTACTGGGGGTACTTTGACCCAAAAAGTGAACATTTTTGAAAAATTCTTTTCAAAATTGAAAATTTCCTGGTAGCCTTAAAAACATTTATTATGCTAAAAACTTAATTTTTAATACTTTTAATTCTAGGGTTTTTTCAAAATTATTGAAATTAAATTAAATTTGGGTCAAGTAACCACCGAATTACGTGGACCCAAGCCACATTTTAGATGAAATAAACCATTTGAATAAATAATTGGCTAAAGTAGGACCTGGGATCTGGAAATAAAATACTCTAAATATATTTTAGTTTAAAAAAGTTTATGTATTTTGACATTAAGTGTGAAAATACATCGGAAATACATCATAAATTTCATAATGTTAAATGAAATAATTTTGAGTCTTCCTATAATTTGCTAACTAGTCCAGTTGAGGATAATAATGTATGAAAAGCTACTTTACAATAGAACTGAAAACAAACCTTTTTTTATTAGTTTTTGTAAACTATTTTTTTTAAAAATAACGCACCATCATTCATAGGCGTAAATTTGTATTGGGGCCATGCCATGAGTCTGAACCCCCACCCCTCTAAATTCTTTTTTCATGTTCCCCTCCGCCCTGGGTCCTCCAGTGCTTGGACCCACTTGCTGGCTGATTCCAAGTAACCCCATTTTTAGTTTATCAGCACATTGCTTAAAAATTTTACTGATGGTTCTCTATTTAACTAAAACTACTGTTATTTTCTTAAGCACTATATATGAAATTTTAATTTCTCATTACATTGACTGCAGAGTGCAAAAAAGTGAAGGTAAAATTTAGTAGGTCACAAAAAATCGCCTTTGTATCACAAAGTAGCATAATCTGTACTAGAAAAAGGCTGAAAGAGCGGAAAGTAGTTTGACGCACTAAGCAATAGCAGCTCTACCTGTTGGAGAGATGTTGAATCACGCCTATAATTTCAAGACAGCAGACCCAGGTGTGATTAAATTATTATTTTTTGTTTTGGGTCCAAGTAACCCCAAGAGCTACAATGTGTAAGGCGATTATTTGTAAAGGGATTAAAACAGTGAAACTTTCAAATTGTTTGTAAATTTCTACTTTTCGAACATATTGCTCGACCTGAAAACATTAAAATATTAATAATGTTTGAATTTATTTGACTTTATTGAACCATAAAATAAGCACAACAAACTATCGCGGTTCTATGGTAAAATTTTTAAATAATATTAAACAATTAACGAAAAATGTTCAATTTTGTCAATGTCTATAAACTTTTAATGCGATACGCGATCGAAAGTTATATCAATCGATTTTTAATTCTTTTACGCTGTTTTTCTACTTATTATAGGATGCAACTTTTCCGCATTAAAACCTTTCGAAAAAAATAATTAGATGGGATTAGGAATGGTCGAAAAAAATTAGTTTTTTTCAATCCATCCTAGTGTTTATGCCTTTAATAGACAATTAGGATCTTAGGCACCCCCAATACTTTCTCCCGCCCGCCCCCACTCAATATTTTCGAAAATTTTATTCTGTTATGATTGTGTTTGAAGCTTTGCTTTTCGATTGTTGTCTCATAAATTATAGTGATCACAATTGGACAGTCATCACCTTTGCTTAGAATAGGCCTTGTGTTGACGATAGTCGGTGATCCTACTACTACAGAGTGAGGGTGAATGGAAAAGCAAAGGGCCGAGGCACCACAACGGCCCACTTTCTAACCGGCTAGTCGAGATTAATGGGAACAGGGCAAAATAGACATGGAATTTTAGGGCTACGTCCGTTGTCTGTAAATTCTTATCTGGAGGGGAAGATATATATTTCATACGAGTGTAATACAAAGGGAAAATTGCAAACTCTGCAGGAATTGGTGAGTGTCTCCGTTTTTAGGTTTGTGAGCATTGAAAACCAAGTTCGATGTTCCTAAACCTAAAGGTGATGATTCTCCACATAGCGTTTTTTTCTTTTATCATACCAAGCACCGTAAATTTCTTTTTAAAAACTCAGTTCGTTCTGGAAATCCACTCCTTCATAATGTCCCCTGCCAACACATCTGAATTTATATTATTAATTGCAAATGTGATTAGGGAATACTAACGTTGTTTTTTATTATATAAGTGACACATGGTATTATTGACAAACAGGCATTAAAAACAGATGTTTTTGGAATCTTTTGACTTTCTGGTTTTTTTTGGAGATGGATTTTTTTGGCACTTTGACAAAGTAATTTTTTAAAAATTGAATTCAAATGACATAACATTTATATAGCACTGTTGCCATACAAAATATTGTAATTTTTATATCCAACAGTAATAAGATTACAGTTACATGTAAAACTATCGATTTTATGACCTTGAAACAATAATTTTTAATAAAATAATTGCAACCTTTTAACGACATTAATATTAAAACAAATGTCTTGGATAGGAAAATAAATATTTTATATTAGTAATACATACTATGTTAATTAATACTAAAAAATATATAATTTCATGTGGTGTATAGAATTTATGTTAATTACAAGTAAAAATTCTAATTAAAAATTTTATTTTAACATTTGCATAGTAGTGATAGCTAAATGGTAAAAATAAAAGAATTCATTTTTCTTACGAAAATCCCATTGTTTTAAAAATAAAATTTTATATATTTTTAAATCATATGGCACTAATGTGAAAGTTTCGTTGCATTTAAATAATAATAAAATATTTTAGTATTTACATTATTTTTTTTATTCCAGTTGTTATTTTTATCCCTTTCTCATGACTCAAATAAAGCCACCTCCATCATTCTCGAGATAAAAAAAAAATATTCCCTAGCTCCATGGATAAACAACGGTTAAAGGGGAACTTTTGTCTTCGCGCGTCTAATTCCCTATTCTGGAACCCAGATGAATATTGCTTTGAAAATTTTGAACAGCATTAAACAATAAAAGAACAGATTGGTTTTTATTACGACATGCAAAATACATCACAAACATTTCGAGGTAAGTTGCAATAATTAAAACCTGCCATCGTGGTGTATCTTTAATTTGGCAAATGTTGTATGCGGCCGTCATTGCGAAATTTAGCGACTTTCCCTTTTTAAGCCTTACGACAAAGGGTGAAAAAGAAAACCCCCAACTTATGCTGTGATTCACTTTTTATAACAGTTCCTTCTGTCACATATTATTCGTTTCATTGTTTTCCCATATTTTGCCATTTACGTCTTCTGCAGAAAATCATTAACTCGACCATTTTGGGAGATAAAACTTGACTCGTAACTTCACTTTCAAATTTTGTTTTGAAGCGTGTATATTGGACCCACGTTAATAAACAAACACCTATTTAATTATTAGTTCACATTAGTATCTTTTTTTAGATTCTTTAATTTCTATACTGACTAGCATTAGACAATCATATATTTATAAATCCATTTTTATATTAGTGATCGGTATTTGACAGCTCCTTTGCGGTTTTCAGGAATTTTTAGTAAAAACAAAAAAGCTATTTCCGTGTTATAAACAATGATTCATTTTAATACATTTAGTATCAATAACTGTGTAACATTCATATGCTTTGTTAGACATATCGATCATGCCTCATGCACAATGTTTACATTCGTTACTCGTGGAGTTTTCAATGTAAAATAAAGATCAAATGGCATATATTATGGGTAACCTTGTTGATTAAATACTATAAGTATTATTTTTATAGAGTTATATAATTTTTATTATATATTCTTGATGTTTCTTTTGGCTTAATTGAATTTAATTAGTCTTAAATGCTATCAATTTTATGGGAAACTGTATCATTCCTAAGTATAATTCATATTTAAATTCGTTAATCACTATGAAAGTTTTTCATTTCTCACCTTTTACTTTGTCAAAATTACATTGTAACATTCATAAAATATTTACTAGTATAATTTAATAACTAATTCGTTAAAATATAATCAATTCAAAGCCATCACACCTCAATATTTATACTAATAGCCTAATTTTTTTGTTATTCGATCAATACTAATAGTTTTAAAAAAAATATTGTATAGTTTTAAATTGTATATTTTTTACATAATTATGTCTATAAAATCAGTATGGGATACCTACCTCTTCACACAGAGTAATTTATTAAAAAATGACACTTGGCAAAACCTTATGATTCCACATGGAATCATATGTGTATAAATGACATTGTGTAAAGGAAAATGGGATGCTTCGAACAAACATTATTAACCAGTTACCCCACTGACATTATTTGTACTGCGTTTTGGGGTGGGGGGGGGATGTGTCTCCCTTTACTATGCATATATGCTTTTACCCCCTTAACTTAATTTTAGAGTTAAAAATTGTTTGTGTTGATTAAAAGCATGTATTTTATTGAGTCTTTCTATTTTTAGGTCCAGGAGCTCCTGGTGTGAATTTTGCAGAACATACCTACGATAATCACATAGTGAGTGTTTCTTTTAAATTTTATTTATTGTGCAATGTAATTTATTTTCATTTTATGTGATAAGTATTGTTTTACTAGCAGTTTAAAAATGTTTTAAATTGTTTCTTTATTAAGTATTTTTATTAAAATAATGAGAATGGTTAATTATATTGTATTCATAATTTTTTGTTTTTGAAAAGATCTTGTGTCTCTACAAAGTTCTCTTACCTAATTGTAGACATTTATTACATTTAGCATTGATTTTTTTTATGAATATGAATAAAGAATTGTAGATAACTGCAATGGGCTCACAGCAATACAGGGGCACATAGTTAGTAATTAAAAATTACTTTTACTTAGTATAAATTATCAATTTGTTGAAAAACACACATAATTTTTTATACAGATAATTTTAAAATATCAATAATTCAGTTTTATATATACCAATAACTAAATATTAACCAAAGTACATTGATATTTTTAGAATATTAGATATTGGCCCTTATTAGCAAATTAAAAACTTGAAACTATACCAAAAATTCTAAATGTTTTATTGATATCTTACCTAATTGTATACTGTTGCAGGTTTTAATAAAAAGTTTGTTCCCGTAATTTTTACTTACAAAAATAGAGTAATAACATTTAAAAATTGTATACAAAGCATTTTTTTAGCAAAAAATATTAAATGGCATATGGATGATTATAGCTTTTCTTATTGTCCTTTATTATACAGTAGAACCTCAATTATTTGTCCCTCCTTTATCCGGAACTCGCTGTTAACCAACCACCCTTAAGTCAACATTAAAAAAAAAAATCCCCGACGAGTAAATCATTTGCCCCTTTTCAAATTGGCAGTGGCGGCTCGTCCACTACAGCAAGTACAGCCGGGCTGCACCTAAATTCAGTATTTTTAAACTAAAATCGGATATTTTACTAATTTTCTTAAATGAAGATTAGAATTGAAAATGAAATTTTTACAGTAGTAAACAAAATCTCCGATAAATAGAAAGCCTTTTACCGTAATGTACAATTCAGGAGGGGAAAAAACTCTATTCAATCAAAACTGCAGCCAAAAAGCGAAAATCGAAATCGGCTGCATCGTTGCCATGGCAACCTCTACGTAGTATGGAGATTCAACCCCATGCTAATGCAGTGCATTTGTGAGAAGGTACAGCTGAAATGAGTTTTCTTGTTTTAGCTGCACTTGAGATTTGATATGCTGATTGGCTCGTTGGTGAAACGAGAATATCTCCAAACGGAAATGGTTTTCGTGATAAATTTACCGTGTGCTGTTGTTTCAGGACATGGTCCTGCTGTTGTTTTGTTATTTAAGTTAATATTAAAATGGACCGATTCACATGTTTAAAAGAAAGGAGGATTGCTTTAATTTAAAAAAAAAAAAATATGTTTTCTATTTTTTTTGTATGTTATCATTTTGTAAAAATTGAAAGGAAACTTTGATTTGAGTAGTAAATAAAGAATTTCCGTTCATGTATGGGTTGTGGAAAATGGGGGGGGGGGGGGGGGAGGGAATTCACATGATTTTGGCTGCACTAACGTTTAAGACCACGGGCCGCCACTGCAAATTGGAATTTTTTTCATTGCATTTTTCCTTTACTCTAACTTGTTTATAAGCCTCATAAGTTGTGGAGTTTTAGAAGAAGCTAAATAACTAACTATACTAATTGATTTTAAAAAAATCAGTAATTTGATGCTGCGATTACTTCGATTTTGATGACTGAAAATGATTTTTTTTTGTAGCTTTATTATTTTTCTAGTGTTGCATATTTTTTTCAGTTTTCATTGCATGTATTAGTTATTTGGTTATCATTCAGCTAACAAGAGTTGCCTGTTTTTAGCAAAAAATCAACATTTTAACACTATAGTTTTTTTGTATACCTATTTAAAGATGGAAAACATGATTTTCTCCATATTTAAAAGGGAATTTCTCCTTTATGAAAGTATTTTCTGTTTTTAATTTGGTATTACAGTTATTTGACTACCTATTAAGAAGCAATGAGTTATGGCAAGAAAACTAACAATTAAAAAAAACTGCAATTTTATGCCGATTTGAACAAAAATTGATTTTTCATCCTTATTAAAGGTTGAAATCGGTAAAATCCAGACAGAATTTGACCAGTAAAAAAATAAGTAAAATACACACTTTTGTCCTTTTAAACTACCGTTTTAGAATTTATAGCAATTTCGTCATTCACATCACTTTAAAGACCATCTCCAAAGCACTTAAACAGGATTTCCAGCAAAATGTGCCAAATTTTTCAGACATGGTATTTGGTAATTGTGCCTTATCATATTTCTTTCCATGTTACTGACATAATCTTCAACATAAATTTGTAAAAATGCCTATTTTTAAAAAAAAAACTATTTGGTAGTTTATTATTTATATGTTACTGGCACTTCATTTTAATAGGCTTCAGTATTTATGTGTTACATTGTTAGTTATTTTCTTGTAGTTGTTTCACGTCTTCTCAAAACCACAAAAGTAACTACACACATCTGGAAATGCTTTTTACATGAAATTTGAATATTAAATTTTTTTTAATGTCTTTTTCCCCTCTTATTAGGCTGTTTACTAAACAAATTTCTAAATCGAAACTTAAGAAACATATAACATGGCTAAAAAAAAACCTATTTACATGCTTATTGAAGGTTGTACAAGGAGAAAGCGACTGGAAATGTTAAATCTCCTCACCTGCAAATAGCTGGTTCAGGGATTACTGTAATAATGTCATCAACATCAACAAGAATTACATCCTTGTTTAGAGGCCAAGTAATCGTTTAGTGTTGTTATAGTCATGGTTGCACTTGCCCTATGTGCAAAAATAACAAACCATTAGATCAATTCTAAAATAAGGTGCATGGTTGAAAACTACAAGAGCAGCTTATATACTTTGAACAGTTTATTATACTGACGAGACTACATGTTATAGTTAAGAAGCACTTTGTAAGTACACTTTAAGCAAGAATTGTACTTCTTGTAAATGCAAGGTTGAAATGTTGAGTTCTCCTCTTCGTCAAAGTCACCAGCAGACAAATCACATTCCATATACTCTTTTTCTTGATACTCTTCACGGATTGTCTTTTTGCTTAATCAGTGCCTTCAACAAATGAAGGAAGATCGTTAACAAGCTTTCAGTAAGGGTTCTGGGAGAATCTCCACTATTTTGTCCTGGGCTTTGGTAGGTAAAGGTTCTGTATTGCCAAACCGTTTAGGGTCAAATCAGGCTAGACCTATTTACAAGTTTATGCCATAGTAATCTGTTTTTCATAGTATTGATGAGAGTATCTATGACTCAGTAAAATGTTGATATTATAAAAGTTCTGAGGTATGACCAACATCTTCATGACAGCATTTTCTCTGTGAAGTTTTTTCAGCTTTCTTTCGTTTCTCTGCCGTTAGTCAGAGTTACCACCACCGCAATACAAAAGCATTGAGTGCTCGTATCGTCTCCTGCTCCGTATTTCTCGGATCAATCGGTCTTGAATTAATGTATTATTTACATTTTTTTTTACGTTATCAGTTTGAACTTATTTCTATTTGGTTCTTTTTCTCTAGTATTCTAATATCTGTGGGAGAAAATATAACTCTCCATTAAGTTTTCTTATTTCAAGCAGGAGAGGAGGAAAGGCTATACCTTTGAAATTTCCCCAAAATAAATTTTTCTCCAGCAAAAATCTCCCCCAAAAAATATTGTAAGGCTTATTATGTTTTTCCATATAAAAATTGTAACCTTCAGCGGGACAGTTTTTTAAGCGTGTGGCAGAATTAGAAAATTTAAACTAACATTCAGTTTCACTCATTCTGAAAGGAAATGTTTTTTTAATTGATTTTTAAGATTAATACATCATTCCAATTGATTATTAAATATAAAAGGGATGTGGAAAAAAAAAATGAAGTAGATATCATAATTTTTATTTTCCAGGCAACCCAAATTTACCCCAAACCTCTGTTGGGTATATTATGCTCTTATTCTCTCTCTATTTCTTAAACAAACTATAAATATTCTCATTTTGGTTCTACCCCAAGTAAGGGTTGAATACCCAGGTAAATTCTATTATCAAAAACCCTTCACTCTGAGAATTGCCATGATTCACAATTCTATGTGAAGTGCGCTCTTTTATGTGCCTATATAGACAGAATTAGGTTTATTTATATCAAATTAAAAAGGTAAAATTAAAGGCAATTGCTTCTTTACAGAGATATTTGTAAATTACATTTATCTGGGTATTTACTCTTGGGGTAGACCCAAAATATATTTATAGTTCAAGAAATTTTTAATCATTTTCGTTTACTAAAGTTATACTAATAATAATACACTAATAAAAAATATATAGTGTTCAATTTTTGAAAAAACAACAACTTTAATTTAGGTAAATGGATTATAAAATAAATTAAAAAAAAAAGTATTGTTTAGTTTTAGGTTAATTGTTAATTTGAGTATTAAACTTCACATCAAAATGAGATCTTTTCATCTCATAGAATGCTCATTAAATGTTTCTCTTTAGGGAGCTGCTCATTGTCAACCAGCTGGGTACCAGCCCTACTCTAATCCACCTTACCATCCCATTCCTTCAGCACGGCCTCATCACTATGCCAACCACCAGATGCAGCAGAACATGCCCTATAGGCATCACGGAGGGGCCTACGCTCCCAACCAGAATCAGTATGGTCAGAACATGAACCAGGACATGTACCGAAACCACCATTCTGGTTACGTAGGAGGCGGTCCCCCAAACCCCAGAAACATGCCAAACAAATCCTGGCCGGAAAACAATGCGTCGCCTGACCTGATGTACGGGCAGGTGTCCCACCCGCAAATGATGAACAATTCTCCCCAGATGCCCGTGAACACCATGCGCTCACCACCTCACGCTACATCCAACATGAACCCAACCCCACCCCAAGGTCAACAGCACTACAGACAAATGCAGTCCCCAGCACACTCCCCTCATTCGTGGTCCCAAGCGCAGATCCCAAGTCCCATGCATTCGTCGAGGACTACACCCTCTCCCCTACAGGCGCACGCACGGTCGCCTGGTCACAGCCAGCAGCCATTCTCTCCCCCCACCATGAACATGCCGCCACTCCCTGAGAACGGGCAGGTCATGACCTCTGGCGAGAACCACAACCCCTCAAACCCGCTGCATTCCCTGCAGAAAATGGTCATGCTTGACCAGGATCCGTCGAAGGTCATGCTACCCATGCTGGGGGAGGGGGGTGACCAGTTCGCAAATCAATGCTTTGCTCCCGACGAGAGTGCCAGCAATGAGTCAAAAGATTCTGCATACTCTACTTACTACAACATGGATGAGAACCGGTTCGAGTCCAAACCGAACATTGCTGCTAACGACACTTCCACATACTCCACTGTTCAGCAAGTGTCGAACTGCAATTTTCCCTTGCCATCACATTCTATGAATAGTGAGGAAAAGAACACTTGTGTTGCAGGAAGCGGGGGTGGCACAAATGTACACGAAGCCCTGCATCCCGATCCACCTATTGCACCACTGAGCAATGCAGCTTCATCTGTACCACCCTCTGCTCAATGCCAACCCACAGTGACCCCAAATGACTGCACTTTGAATTTAGCTGAGTGTCCACCTCATGCAGAGTCTGCCCCTTCCTTCACAGATCAGACAGAGGCTGCTGTGGCCACAAATTCTGAACAAGCTCTGGAAACAAATTCAAATCTGACAGCGGATGATTCACCTGATAATAATAATGAACTTCCATTGGCTGACATTCCAAACCCACAAAATGTTGAGGTAGCTGGTTCTTCAAAAGAAAATGTTCCCAATTTCGAATCCTCAAATTCCTCGGATGTTTTGCCTGTGATGCAAATAAAAACTGAAGAAAATGATGGAAATGATAAACTCAACAATAATTGTCAACTTCAATCGTTAAATGAGGATAATGATTGTTTAGCTGTTCTAAGTAATTCTTGTGAAACTGACAGTTCTTCAATTGATGTCACAGGCAGCTGTACTTCTCTAAGTGATGTGCATTGTAAAAAGGAATTGCCCGATTTGCCTGAAGAATCACAGGAAAAAATTTTGAATTCCGAAACAATAAAACTAATTGTTGAAGTTCATAAATCTGATATGGACACAGAAAGTACTGGTAGTTTTCTAAAGGAAGAAAATACCCAGAATGATTCAAAGGAGCCAGCTCTTCCGACGCAAAAAATCGAATTGAATTGCGAAGATTCTCCTACCGACTTGAAAGAAATCTCCCTGTCTGAAGGCAGTAACGCAGAAGACTCTAAATCAGACAATAAGAACTCACCTAAGAAATGTGATACCTCATCTGTAATTGAGGACATTTATGATTCCAAGCCATTGAAAGATTTGGCTCGTAACCCTGTCAAAGTTGTCATCCACAGAATACGCAAGGACGACACAAATGACACATGGCATGTGCCCGGCAGCAGCAACAAGGAAGGCTGTCAAGCGAGCAATGTGAGTGACTGCAACGAGAAAAAGCCTGAATCAAAAATCCCTAATGTTGGTCCCCAGATCATCATACTTTCCCCCTCGTCTTCATCTCAAAAGAAGTTTGGGTTCCAAAGCTCTGTGGCTGCCAACAACATAATTACCATTGACGAAGACATAACGATTGTTGAGACCATTGAAAGTCCCTCCACCGGGACTAGCACTTCTTCCAGAAGGGGCAGGAATTCAACTAGTTCTTGTGGCATGAGCCCCGACAAGAAAAGGGGGCGACCGGTGGGGTCGAAGAACAAGACAACGAAGCCCGGTTCTGTCAAGAAAAAGAAGGGCAGGAGGGGCGGCAAGAAGAAAAAACTCGAGCTTTCCAAGACACCCGAAACTCCTTCCAAGCCAAATAAACGAGTCAAAATATTCAACGGTCCTTATGTACATATAGTAGGAAGCAAAGATAACCCTTCTTCCATTAAGGTTGTGAATGTTGCTCAAAAGGAAGAAGAGAAGGTGAATAAAGTTCAAACTAAGAGGAATTTTAGTAATACAGCCAGTAGAATAAAGAAAAAGCCGGTTGGCCACCTCAGTACGCTGTCTCCCACGTACGATGCCTTCAACAGGGATAAGACTTGGTTGTGTGTGTTCTGCCACAAAGGCAGCCATATTGGTGGACTAGGGGACTTGTATGGTCCCTATTACATAAAGGACAAGAATCCTGAAAGTACAAAATTGCTTGCTGCCACCCCTTCCACATCATCTGGCTCAGCGAGAGGAAAGAGACGCAAGTCGGAAGCAGATGACACTAAAGCTTCCAAGAGAGCAAAACATGTAAGGGAAATTAGTTTATAATTCTTTTTTAGCTGTGTATATATAAATACAAATATTGATGAATTACAAAGGACTCAAGGCTAAACATAGTTGCCAATTATTATAGGAGATCTTTAGAAGTTTTTACATCAAATTCTTGTCCTTTAGAAATATTTTCACGCACAATATTAAAAGACTCTGCTGAGAATAAATATGACCTCGATTCCCCATCCACTCCTACTTTCAGTGCTCACCCTGTTGGAAAATGGTTGTCAGTTGAGGTGTTTTTTCCTTCTCCCGCGAAGCAGTGATAGGAGAAAATATTCAATTTTGTTAATTATTTCAAATGCTTCTATCTTCATTAATAATTGTCCAAGTGAAATGAAAATTAATCCATCGATTAAAAGGATTTTTAATCTATTGGGTGGTATAATTTTTATTTTGTAGAGCGTATTATTTAACGATAATTTTAACTTTTATTAAGCCGCTCTAAAACATAATTTTCTTTGGCGACTTGAAACTGAAAGTTTTTCATATTTAGGTAAAAATCGCCTAACGGTGTAAAAATTTGGCTTAAATTATTTAATAACTTTTTTAGCTAATTAAACATATAATTAAATTATATTATGAACAAAAAATAACAAAAGGACCTTGTGATGCCATAAAGCTATCATATAAGCTATTAATCAAAATAATCGGTTCAATAATGTTTTGTATAGCTCGACTTACAAATTTGGGCTTCATAATTTGAAAAAGTGACAAATCAACTAACTTTGCGCAAATTAAAAAACTTCGTATCTCCGTTGATTTTCAATGAAAAAAAAAATATTCTTGTATTAAATTAAAGGTTTTACAGATACGGTTCCACCAATACCGGTTTTATTTTTTTACGAAATGTAGTTCGGCTTCTGGAATATATTTTACGGACGCGATTTAACATTACAAGATGTGCAGAGTATATATAAGCTCTACCGGTCAGACGTTCGTTTCTTGTTGGCTGCTTTGACGAGTTGGCGTTTCTTTTTTTCTGACTTAGCGTTGCGAGCCCGACCGGGTCGCTTGATACAAATATTGATGAATTACAACGGACTCAAGGCTAAACATGGTTGACAATTATCATAGGAGATCTTTAGAAATTTTTACATACAAATTCTTGTCCTTTAGAAATATTTTCGTACAATTATGAAATAATGTTACTTGAATTTAATGATACTTTATTAAATAATTATTTGATTATGTTATGAGCATTTTGTAAAACCTTACTTTCTGATACTAGTTGTTTGTATACAGTGGCGTTGGTTGTATGCCAAAAACGAGGGAGTAAGCTGAAAGAACATGTGCAAATGTCTGATTTAAAAAAAAATTCTATGGAAATATGCTTAAATTTTCAAAAAGGGGATAGTACTTGCCCTCCCCCTGCCCGTTACTTTTAATCGCGGTCTCTGGATGCTTTCCTGCAAGTTATTATTGACCTAACCTGATAATTTTGTTTGTTTAATTCCATAATTGTGAAATCTTTTCTATTGTAATTTAAGAGTACAAGTCACGAATCGACTCCTCGCAGCACCACTTCTCGCGATGACCCTTCCGTCGACCCCGACACTGCAGACATGAGGGAGGTGTGGATCCACGAGGACTGCGCCGTCTGGTGCCAGGGCATCTCCTTAATGTGCGAAGAAGTGCAAGGGCTGGAGGAGGCCATTACGGAGGCTAGAGAAAATGTAAGGGAGTACTGGACTTATTTTTGCACTGGTTGTATTGAACTTCATTGGTGCTTTCTAGCTATGTAAATCTATTATCACACATGATCCCCTCTTTATGCTAAACCTTTTATATGTGAGCAGTCCAGGCGCAAAACAGGCTATATTAAAAACATTAGATATTATTAACTACTTTATTACCTTAGTTTCAAGAATTTCATTTCATTAAATGACTATTTCAGCTAAGTAATGTGCATATCGGTAACCATGAAAATAAAATTATTTCTAATATTTTATTTGACAAAACACATGTTTGCTATTATGAAGAGAATTTTTGTTATTATTATTTTATAAAAACATTAACGAAAAACTAACACAGCCGCAAAACCAGTTTTAAGATCCGATGGTTTTTGGTGCTTTTCTCAAAATGGTTAGAATTCATAACTCATTTTGCATTTGGCTACTCGCATATAAAAATAGTAAATTCTTTCTAGCAAAAATTCTGTAAATAGGATCAATTTTGATTGTCCTATAAAATGAATTGGAGCTTTCAAAATTTGTTAAAAAAAATTTGGATTTAATCCGTTTTCAATCCAAGAACGTCTTTGGCATTTTATGTTCCTTTTTATACAAATACAAATAATGTCGACCAACTACAGGCTCTAGGCCCAGCAAGGTTGGTCCTGTCAATCCATCATCCTCACGCCCCCCAATGCCGATATTATGGAACAATTACTCTTGTTTTGTTCTTTTATGCCAAATCTTTGGTGCTCATGTATGACAAAGATAATGTTTTAGAGTTAGTAAAAGAACAAGTGTGTGTGACAAAAGAACATAATTTTTTTTAAAAACCTAAACAACATGCTCTTCTTCATTTTAATGATCTGGTAATAAAATCTTAAATTATTTTGTTAGAGGGACTGTGGAGTTACATCCCAACTATTAATATGACTTTCAATGAACTTTATGTATATTTGATCTGGTCTGATTAGAATGTGCATCATATTAGTACTGTAAGATGGGTTATTGATTGAAGACTTAACCAGTTAGTAGGAGTTGTGACTTGAATTTTACAAGGTCCAACATCCTAATATGAAAAGAAGCCATTTATTTATTACATCATGCATCCTTGGGAGTCTACCATCCATGTCTCAGATGTTCCATGACATAGCCAAAATCTGTAGGGAAAAAATGCTGAAATTTCTTTCACAAATTTCAATATTTGCCACTTTTATAGAAATTAGTCTTTCTAATGGGATATTTGGCAAAATATACAGTAGGAGTTTTAATGACTGATTTATAACTGCAAAAAGTTAGGGGGGAGAACATAATAAACATTACCAAAATTGTTCAACATCTTTGGCAATGTTTGCAGATTTTTTATTTTGATCTTCCTTTTTGATAGGTTAAAATGCTATAAAGTCATGTTTTCGTGTGTTCAATTATCCAAAACTTTCAAATGGATTTTTTCATAATTTTTTTATTGTGATGATTTTTTTATTTGGCTACTATTTAGAATAAAATACATAAGTCTGATTATGCATGAAAAGTATGGAAAAGATCTCTGCTGAATTATATTCTAAAAAAAGAAAAAATTGCATATATTTAATAAACTTTAAAACTGCTATAAAAAGGCCAATTTTCACTCTAAAGTATGTCTCTAATTTCTACTAACAACTTGAATTTTGATGCAAAGCGATAATAGTCTTTTTAATGATTGTTAAAAATTGAGTTATGACTTGTAAAACAAATTTACGAAATTTTTCTTTTTTATTTAAATCACTTTAAATTTTTTTAATCCATCTTTATTTCAGACATGCTGTAAATGTTCTCTAAATGGAGCAACTCTAGGCTGCTGGGGGAAAAGTTGTAAAGAACAGTATCACTATAGCTGTGCCAAAGACACTGGTAAACATTTTTGATTACGTTTTATGTCCACTGTGTTACAGGGTTCGTACAGTCCTTAAAAGTAATTAGAAACTCCTTATATTTGATCAGAAAGTCCTTTGAAACTTTTAAGTTGCAGAAGGCTCTTAAAAAGTGTCTTTAAAACGGCTATCATTTAAATAATTTTACCAAATCTCTTAAAATACTTGAATTTAATATGAGTTAAACACAATTTTGTATCTGAGTGAAAATCCCATGGCTTTTTTTGTACCCAATAGCTTTTTTTGTTAATTTAATTAAAATTTTAAAAATATTTTTTCGCTAACCAGGCTATTTGCGACATAAGACCTAACTTTTCGTTACAAATGTATACAAGTTGTTTGTTTAAAAACATAAGGTCCTTGAAAAGTCCTTATCAATTTTATTTTTATTCTCGGGAAAATGCGTACTAACCCTGTATTAGCAGCAAAAAGTTCATTTTTCTAATAAAAATCTTTAAATTATTATCTGGTATTAATACTTTCATATTATTAGCATATCACAAATTCTAATGATGTAATTTTATAAATATTCCTAGTAATTTGTCAATTTTGTCACTAGCTTATTTTAATTATTTAATACTAGCTTAGCACTTTGATTTGCTAATGACAAAGCAAAATAAAATAGGTTATATATTTCATTTTTATATATACTACCAAGGGAAAGAGACCTAAAAACTTGTGTAGTTTATAAATGGAAGAGCATTTATACGGGGTTTATACGTCCTTAGAAGTCTTTCAAAACTCCTTATTTTTATTTTATGTTTATAAGGGCCCTCATAAAGTACTTAGAAACTCTTTATTTTTGTCCTAAGGCCCTATCATTTAAATATTTTTTCTAAACCTTTATTACTTTGTTTCTGATTAAACACTCATGGCTTCTTTGCACATGATAGCTTTTGGTTCTAGCTGACATTGCACCAATTTTCTACTTTTATTTAATATTTTTTTAAAGAAGTCTATTTGCGACTTCAGATCTAACTTTTTATTACATACGTATACAAGTTGTTTGCCTTAAAAAATAAAGTTTTTATAAATTTTTTTAAAGTCATTAAGAGTCTTTATTTTTATTTTTGCAAAATGAGTACTAACCTTGTTATAAAAACCATTTAATTAAACAATACTACATAAATGACGTCTGCGTTGCTACATCCTTCCATGCAAAATGAATGAAGTTTAAAGGTTTAAAACCTTTTTAATTTCAATTTTTGAATGACCTCAACTTAAAATTATGGTTTTAATTTCCATTGTTTTAAAAATAATAGCTTAAAATATCTCACAGCATTTAATTTTAGAATTCTAAAGAACTTTAATGATTGGTATGATTTCTTAACAAGTGTTACCTTTAGAGTTGTATAATGCTTAAAGTACTTAAAAAAATGTTAGACGGTAAAAACATATATTTTTAACTTTTAAATTTACTACCACATAATTAATTTATTGATTAATTAGTTTTCAAGAGTTGAATTAATTTTACAATTTACTATAATATGATTAGTATTTTTTTTATTTCTTAATTTATGCCTTCATTTCTTTTAGGTTGCCAGATGGATATTGAGAATTTTTCTTTATTGTGTCCTACTCATCAGGTAAGACAATTATTAAAAACTTGCATTACCTTCATAATTGAATTTGGCAATACTGATAAGCTACTGTGAAACCAAATTCTTTTAAATAAAAATTAAGTAGGATTTAAAATTAGTAAATTTATAAAGTATGCGAAAATGACTAGAACTGGGAAAATAATTATTTTTCTAAATTTTTTTTTAATGAATTGTCTTTTGTCATATATTTTTCGTCGTTGTTGACGTAATTTTCTTGTTATGCAAATGTAAATTTGATAATTTTCCAATTTCTAGGATTTCTAAGCTATTTGAAAGACACTTCATTAATATGGGCTTCAATATTACTTTAAGAAAAAGTAGCATTTTATTCCTATATTTCTTAATCTGGGTTAAAAAAAAATATTATTGGTAAAGAGAACATTTGGGGAGTTTTGATTTTAATCTTTTGTACTCGAGACTTGATTTACATCAATTTTATGTAACTGTTGCATCTGTACAGAACAGGTAGTTAGTTATTTTTGTAACTGAGAGTTGCATCTCAAGTGCTAAAAGTTAATATTGAGTGGCACAACTAGTGTTTAAGCTGGGTTTTATATACATTTTAGCAATTTGGCTGTGGTTGTAAAACTAATTTGAGATTTTTTAAAAACATTTTAGCATTTAATAAATTTAAAAAAAAAAAAATGTTTATTGCATAAATGGATAATTGCTGCCTATTTTGAATTAAACTCAAGCAGATCTAGGTTAATTAACAAAAAAAGTTCTTGCACTTCTTAATATCCAAATTCTACCTGAAAAACTTGTTTTTTAAGTTATTAAAGATTTAAATTCAACAAAAATCGCCTTAAACAAATTTTAAATGAAAACGTCCTACTATTGGTTGTGATATACTGAGATCCGATTCTGAACGTGAAAAAAAGTGTGGGACTTTTCATAAACAAATTTGTAGTAGTATTTGCCAATCCACACTTGTAAACAGAAAATTTTATATTTTGATGTTTACTTGAATAAAATTAAAAGATATTTATAAAAAAAATGGGTATTTTGCCAATCTTTTTAGTAATAGAAGTGTGTTTTTATAAGAGAGAATATCTAAAAAACGAAAACCTGACAGTGAGGCTTCTGTAAACTTAAGATCTTTTGTGTCTGTAAAACTTTTTTTTGCACAAATTCAAGTTTCAATATTATAAATAAGAAGCCTTTATTATCTGGATGTAGTAAATTCTTCATGTATCATTTAATTAATGAAATATCAGGAGTTAGGATGTAAATATTTTCAGTGTTTTAGTGCTTAAATCTCAAAATTATGAAAATCTAATTGAGTGGTTATTTTATGATGTGAAAGTAAATAAGAGCTGCAAAAGCTTTTTGAGTGGTTTTTAATATTAAGAAAAGTAATTATTATATGCGATTATATTAAGAAAATTTATACTTATTTAAGTATTAATCACCTGACGGATACAAACGTGTATATCGTTCGAGTATCTCCAGTTTTTCCAGTAGTACACATAATGTACAAGTTGTTCAGAAATCTCTTTTTTGAAATAATTTTCAAATTTAAAGCATAAGGAGGACTTTTGAAAACCTTCTCTACTGATATAATTAAAAAAAAAATTGTAAAAAAAGGAATTTGTTGGAAATATAAACCTTTTTGCAGTGAAAACAAACATACAGATTCAAAATTGTCCTTATCCTTCAGAGCGTAAAAGCCTTTTAAATTAGTATTTCTGCCTTTTTTAAAGTTTTTTTTTTAATAGAGGACAGCACATTTGTGTAATATTTGATTCGTTCGTGTTAACAACATGTTTTTTTTATTAATTATTCCGACAAAGTTCTGCGAATATTACTTATATTAATAAAAACAATACTTAAATGAGAATACAATTTACAATCTGTCCTTAATAATCCTAATAATTTAACTTGTGTAATAAATGCACTCCGTCGTTTGACATGTGAGTTCCGATTCCGAAATTCATATTTTTTATTATTAATTAAGATATTGAATATATGTCGCAAAAATGTGAAACCACATTTTTCGGTCATTTTAGAACATTTTCAATAGATTTCAAATAAAAAATTTTTTTTTGGCAATTCTCGATTATGCATGCTTTTATGACATACTGTAAAAACCACAAAGGAAATTAAAAATTGCCTGTTAAATTTTAACCATCTCACGGAAACATACGAGTATATCCTTTTGAATATCTGTTTTCGTAGTAGTACGTATAATATGAAAGTTTATAAAAATCTATTTTTAAAATTTAAAGCATTGGAGACTATTGAATCCTTTACCATTGTAATAATTAAAAAAAAAAAGAATGTGTTGGGAATATAAATTAAACTCTGTTGTAGTGAAAACCCCGTGCAGATTCCATATTTTGTTTATCCATCAGAGGAATAATCTACCTCCAATATTTGTAATTAATTATTGCAAAAATATGCCTTTTATAATTATAAAACTATATGAAATTTTAACCGTTATTTTGGCAGTTACCCAGATTTCTTTAATATGATTTTTACAAAGTGAAAATTAGAATTTTTGTAAAATAAGATTTCTTTTAGCCTTTTACTAAATAAAACGACCACAGTTTGCACTAATGACAACCTTAACTGTATTGCAAGTTATTATATTGGATTTTCAAATTTTATGTAAACAAAACTCTATTTCAAATAAATATTTAAAATGTTGTGAAAAACAACTACTTGTTTATAGGTTGATTGACTTCTGTTTTCCTTGTAGAAAAAGTCCCCCAGATCATCGCAATAGGTGCCAATGAGAAACTGCAAGCGAGGAGATGCTCTGTCTGCGCATGCGATAGTTCTGTAGATAGAACGGCACATCATTCCAGTCTCTCCCAAGATTGCGTGCTGCGAGGAACCATAGAAACAGAAATCCGTGTCTTCAGTGTGTGGTCGTGCTTTTCTTCGTTTCTCTTACCTTGTACAAAAACATGCACACAAACTATGAAATCCAAGTAATTTTGAAGAACATTGAACTGTTCATTTCGAGGTTTAAAAAAAAAAAAGTGAAATTGCACCTGATGTTTATTTTCAATCACGAGACGTTTTCCTGCGGAACTCAAATTGTGCTGACTTTCACGGTTTGAGGAAAATCAATGTGACACTTGTGTTTAGTGAGAGCTGTGTAAAATAGTCGGAAGAACTCATTTGATCCTGAGGCACAAGTGGACTGCAGGGATTTTTACCTTCGTGTTTGCAGTGCGAAAAGTTGCGCTATTTATTGAATGTCTTTGTTGTTTTTATTGTGAAAGCTTATGTGTAGGCTCATTTCCATGCAAATCTAGGTTAATTTTCATCAATGTGTACATTACGTTTCTGTGTTTTAAATTGTTTTTTTAGTTACGTTTCGTTGGTGTTTCTTGTAATTACGTGCTTTGTGCGATACGTGTTCGAAAAGTTTTGTGTGCCACGGGAGCATGACGAACTTCGTTGCTCCTGACATTTTAAAACGAATTAACTGAAATTTTCTTTGAGTTATTGAAGACTTTATCCTAATTTCTGTTTTTAATATGTGTCTAGATTCTGTTGCAGGTATTTTGATTTACTTATTTAAATGTGAATTTTTTTTCACGATTGTAAATTCATTGCTGTGTTTGAATGTTTCATTATTTATATAAAAGTGCAAAACTGAATTTTTTTTACCGCACTCGTTACTTATAAATGAATTAAAAAAAAAATCAAACTTATTTTTATTGTTCCTTAGTTATGTATACATATTAAAGTTTTATTTTGTTTTTTTCTTTGAATTTTAATTTTTTCCTTGTTTTAAATGAACTCAACTTGCCAATATTTCAATGCTCATACATGTAAATTTAGAAAATGATATTCCTTGTTTTTACACAATCATTTCACAAAACTTTATAAATTTTATTGTCATGAAGTTATTTGTATAAATTTCCACAAAACATGCTAATGTATTAGGTATAATGCAATATAACCAGTTTTACTTTATTTTGAGACATGAAATTGTGAAAAGCTAGCAATCTGTTATAACAAATATAACTACTTAAAATAAAAAAAGTACTACTTGCAATTTTTTTTTGTTATTTTATTATATAAAGAAGTTATTTATTCTGTGATTGGTAAATAAATTTTACACTTTCTTAAACAATGTTCTGAATGAATTTTAGCTTAAAGTTATGCCCAATGAAATACATTCTTTTTAACAGTGGTTCCCAACCCCTGGTCTGCTGACCCCTGAGACCTGTGAGATTTTATTTAAAATGCATTTTTAATGTTTATTATTTTTATACAAAAAAAAAATAATCTAAATAGAGAATCCACATTTGTTTAAGCAAAACATAATTGTAATGCACTTGAATCCAATTTTACTACTTTGATATATATTAATATAGAAAGTACTTGATAAGATAAGACACTTGAATCCAATTTTACTACTTTGATATATATTAATATAGAAAGTGCTTGATAAGATAAGATTTTTAATTTTGTTGAAAAAGTATTTTTTTTTGGCGACATAGTCAGTCTGCTGATGTTTCGTATTGTGTTTGTAAGAATACAACATTTAATACCTGAAGTATATTTAGTGCGAAAATAATATTTGGCTTGAATTTCATTTAATACTTTTAGAAATTGGTGGTCTGTGCTTTGTATAACTTTTAATTTTGTGGTCCATAGCCATCGAAAGGTCGAGAACCACTGTTGTAAACCATGGACCACTAAGAGGGTCTGAAGTGATCCGAGGGGCTCTTTTATTTAATCTTCCAAAATATTTTCTAAAGAGCATTGTTTCATATTTATTCCTTTTTATACAAACAATTTAAATGAGGAATCAAAATTTATTTGCTTACTATAGAAAAACTCTGTAATGAAGCATTTTGTTTGTTGTGGGAAAAGTATTTTTATGGCAATTTTGTCAATCTGCTGATGTATTTTATGAGTATTAATTTAGAAGAAGCTGAAATATCACCTTTACATGAGGAATGACAAGTGATTTCACTAACATTAACTAATACAATAAGTAATTAAAATAGTTGTATGTTAAATACAATTGAATTTTTATTAATATATTAATTTGCAAGAGTTGCCTGTTAAAATAATATTTGACACCTGAACTTGATTACTATTAGAAAGTGGTGGTCTGCTTTTTAAATAATTTGGTGGTCTGTAGGCATATGAACGTTTCGACCATTGTCTTGGAACAACGCAGTTCTACAATTATTATACTTATAAGTAATAGCAAATTAAAGATGCTATGAAATTATTTATAATGCTTTTTCCTCGTGTAGTTGTAATGCCGTGGAACTTTAATTTAAATAGCAGGACCTATTTAAAAAGAAATATGGCTTTTCAAATTATTGCATGAGTATTATTGTTTAGGATGTATTAAAACAAATTTTTAGAGGATATATATATATATTAAAAATACTAAAATACTGAACAATCATATTTTATTTTTCCAGTGTAATCAAATTTCTTCCTTCTATATTGTAAAGTGAAAGAAGTTTTGTTTTTGTGGTCTGTACTGTTTCTGCAGTTTCTTTTCTAATCTTTGTGAATTTCCATATCTAAACAGTTGTCAATAGTGTGTTTTATTTGAAGTATTTCAAAACCTGTGGTTACTTGCATATACAACTACCTAATGATTTTTTAATCCTCTGATCGGCTGTTCCGCAATTGTCCCTCTATGGGATTACCAGTTTTACTAGAAATACATATTACCTTTAAATTTATAAATAACATTTATTTTCACCTATTTTTTAAATTTCTGTGATTTTGGGTTAAAATTAAAATTATATATAAAATAATCACGATCAAATTGAATTTTCTAAAAATTTAATTTTGACCTCTACTGGATTTCAATAATTTGCTGGCCTTCCTTTACAATTTCAATAATTTGCTGGCTGCTCAGATGATTAAAACAATTGTTACATTCAGATAGTTAAATTTTTTTTTTATACATTTTCTTCTATTGCTTTTTGTAAAGGTATAAACTGAACTTTATTTCCATTAGGTCCGTCGCCAATAGCACATCATTGTGTAACTCTAGTGCGACATTAACTCAATGAACCAACTATTACCATTAGGCTTTGTAATACAATATAAAAACTGCCCAATCAGCGGATTCTTTTCAAATTTCCTCAGCAAAAATTTTAGTTTCCTTTAACGTTTGTTTTATTCAAATTTTTTCTCAATCGCCATGTTTTTCATTCAAAGCTGAGGAAGCAACAATATGTCTGTGAATAATATTTTGTGAATGTATGTCATGAGAATATCAGAAAGGGATCTTAGATTTTTTTTACATTGTTTGATGGGTACAATTCCGTAGTTTAGGGAGCGTTCATTTATTACGTCATGCTGTTTTTCATCCTTTTATATATCCCCCTCCCCCATGTTCTGCCAATAGCCCAATGTGCAGCTCTAGTGCGACGTTAATTACCCCCCCCCCCCCTATTGTCACACGCTGTCACTTGAAGCCTTACTCTTCCCTCCCCACGTTACGATAAATCTCTTCATTTAAAAATGGTTATTAAAACTTTTAGTCAGGATATTTTACCAATCATGCCCTAAAAAAGATTGTTAAATGACTTTTTATAGAAATAACTATCTAAATGAATTTCAACATTTTTTTCAACAAAGTTTTGTTACGTCACGCTTCTATTAAGAGTCTCTGCCCATATGTCATGCATGACACACATCCTTTCCACAAGGGTGTGTTTTGTAATAAATGAATGGACCCGAAAACAGTACAAACAGGAATTGTTCCAATGCAAATATATAGGCATCATGTATTTGCATAATTTAATATATATATATATATATATATATATATATATTTGAAAATTCTTATTCTCTGTCGTAAAATATTCATAAATTGCTCATTCGGCTGCAAGCAATGTTCCAAATACAGTGGGAATAGTAAGCTGGTTACTGTGGCAGTATTTATTTAGAATTTATCCAATTGACACAACTTTGTGATTTCTGATTAGAGATTGGTGAGAATTATGTGAAACTTGTGTGTTTTGAGAAATTTTCGTACTGTAAATTTCTTTCCATTTCATTTTTTTTATGTAAATATAGCAATGTAATTTATAAATAGATTGGGCTAAATTCTCAATCTCGAATGATTTTACACCATATGTTTTTTCTTAAAAAAATAAAATTGGTCGTAAGTGCTTATGCCATAAAATCTCAAATCGATCCTTTATTGATCGAGTAAGTTATAAAGTGAATGCGAGCAACAGATGCACGTTATGTAATGTGTTCAATAAAAAGATTTGAAGTACACACCTGTGTATATTACTTAAATACTTATATACTTGCACTTAGAAAAGTTTAGATCAAAATGTATTAGCAAGTCAAGTTTTTCGATCTTTCGCGCGTTGGCGACTTTAGATGGGAATGGGTCAGTCCTGAACGATGTTAATAAAAATTTAAAAAAAAATATGTGTGGTGTGTGTAAGTAAAAAAATTCTAAAATTCCCTTTCTCACGACTTAAAGAATCCATTGACGACCTTAATATAACTAGTGCATATATAGTATTTCATGTCAATGTGGCATGTCATATATCGGTCAAACAAAGAGAGCATTAAGATTTCGTATTAAGGAGCACCAAGCACATACTGTTAAACAAGAAATAAAGAAGTCCTCCATTGCCAAGCACTCTTAGGAACGCAATCATATATTTAATTTTTCTAACCCACGTTTAATTTGCAAACCCAAATCTCCAGTTGAACTTGACTTCCTGGAGGCGTTTCATATTTTTAGCAATATTGATTCGATTGTCAATGCAGTCCCGACGTCTATTGAAGGCGTTGGGTGCCAGTTCAGGTGTTTCCTCGTCATCTGACCATGGTTCTAAAATAACGAGGTGCATGTATGAATGTGTGTATGAATGTATGTGTGAATGTGTATGTGTTCCCGGGTCTTTCCTTCGAGATTGACCCCGAACCGTCGCCAATAGCCCACTGTGCAGCTCTAGTGCGACGTTAATTAACAAAACCAAACCAAAGAAAACGATTGTCAATGAAACATTTGCGGTCCCAGTATTTTCCGCTTGCTGGCACACAATAGTTAGCTCCAACCGATTGAGATAGTTTTTATTCTGTGGCAACACTTTTAATTCTGGTTTTATTTCTATTTTATTCACGAGTCTTTACTCCGTGTATTTTATTGCACACACCTTCGAGCATGGATCCGGCCTCCGTGGCCGAGCGGTTAAAGGCGCCAGCTGGGAATTCGAAGATTCCTGGTTCGGTCCTAGGCGATGGACTTGACAAAGAAAAGTAAAAAAAAGTAGTGATCTTGTGACCAGAGGGTTGCTAGCTTCGCTACAATATACTAGAAAAGTCGTCTAGAACATCCTCAAAAATTAACGGCGTGTATACGGGACTGGTGCACGATAAATCTGATCGGGGTCCAAAGTCCCGACGTCTATTGAAGGCGTTGGGTGCCAGTTCAGGAGTTTCCTCGTCATCTGACCATGGTTCTAAAATTTCGAGATAGACCCCGAACCGTTGCAAATAGCCCACTGTGCAGCTCTAGTACGACGTTAATTCACCAAACGAAACCAATCGAGCTTGGATCCTTTGTATTAGAGAAGTCATGACGTCACTCTCGCTGACATCAAAGTGAAACGTCACAGTGATAAAATAACACTTAAACCGTCGTGGTCTTCTAAGACAAAAAAACAAGTGCAGTTAATGTATAAAATACTATAATATTAATGCTCGAAAACTTTTTTCACCAGCTGCAAAACAACTTCATTTTTTTCTTTTTACCAGTTGATTCAACAATAGCACTTAATTGCACTCCAAGAACACTTTGCAATTTGTGTTCTTTCTATGGAACAGTTATTCCTCTTTTACTATAGTGCTTTTACGTTCTTTTCCACCATGGAGGTAAGAATGAAAGGAGAAGGCATATCCTATCCCCCACCATTGAGGCGATTGAAGTAACTGTTAGGTGTGGCAGGGAAGCTAGTTTAAGGGTGTCCGCCAAAACGGTCATTCTCAAGCGGTTCTTTTTCGCCAGATATCGGTCAAACGTCAAATTTCGGTCAAAACGTCAAAATCACGTTGGAAGTTTATTATTATTTTTTTTTAGTATGCAAGTAATTTTGGCTAGGTAAATTAAGCTGAAAATATTTACTGTTCTTTATTAAACACTGAAGGCAAAATAGGAATATACTACTTTACCTTTTAGAATGTTAACATGTTATAAAAATTAATAACAAAAAAAGTTGAATATTAAACATTTAGGATTATTTTTAAGCATTAAAGTAATGAATTAGGTTGTCCATGTATGAGGAAATGTTTTTTTTTTCGATGTCCATAGTTTATTAAAAAATTTAAATTTGATTAAAATGATAATATAAAGAAAAATATATTTAAAAAACTATAGAAAGTTATTTTTTTTAGATATGAAAATATTATATTATTAACCAAGCAAAATATGATCTAACTAGCTGTTTTTGGTCTCTTGTTGCAAGAAAACCCGTTAAAAAAAAAGGGGGGGGGGTGTTGAACAAATATTTTATTTTACTATATTTCTACTTCTAAGACTACTTTTATAACAAAATATTGTATATGTAATTGTTAACTTTTTTTTTATTTGTAAAGGAAACTCTACCTTTGATGTGGAGTTGTTACAATTTTAAAATTAATATATATATATATATATATATATAGATACATTTTTTATATAAGCTACTGTGAATAAAAACAATAATTTTTGAAATACAAATTAAATGGCATATGCAACGTATGGAACCTCAAACAATATGTAAAAATATTCTTATGTAAATATTTTTAATGTATATAATTTTAAATGTATAACTTTGTTTGTCTAAAAATAAGTTCAAAAACTTAAATATTTTTTTAATATATATCCATACTAACACTGAAATTTTGTTTGTTCCAAAAGTTGCATATGCTAATCTATTTTATATTTCAAAAAGTATTTATATTTATATTTACAATAATTTATTAGAAAAATGTACCCGATTTTTTTTAATTAAAAAAAATTGCTATAACTCGACTCCAAAAGTAGATTTTCTTTACAAATTTGAAATTTTTTCATTAATTACATGATACATATTTTTTATTGCTGTTAGTTTTCGGGAGAAAGAAGTTGAAATATAGTAAAATTAAATATCTGTTCAACACCCTCCCCCTGTTAAGGCATATACATTTTTAAAAAAAGTGTAGACCCTTCCGAGACACGAACCTGTGCCCTACTGTTCCAAAGTCCAGCAATCTATCGATTAAGGTAGCAGAGAAGTTTTAGGAGCTTGGAAATATATTTTAAAGGTGTATCTGTATGCAATACTTCAAACATTGCTAAAATCATTAAAAAAAAATTAAATGGAATTTTAAATGGAATCATGGCGCAACTTGCGCCATAAGAATTTTGGGGGAGATTTTTTTCAGGGCGTTTTGACTGAATATGTCTTTGAAATCGGTACGGGTGCATTAACAAAAACTTAGGTGACCAAAAAATTTGAATTTTCCAAACCCCCATAACTCCAGGACCAGGAGTGATCATCCTATGGGGATAAATGACCTACCATCCATTACATATAGAACAGTGGTTTCCAAACCCTTTTCCAATAAAAATGTTTTCTTTTTGCTCATCTAAAAAAGACCTCATCAGTCATTGCTTGAGAATGTATACTTTGTACGTGCGCCATTTGGGCCTGCTGCTACTTTGACCGAAATTTAACTTATTCCTGCTTACAAACGTCAGTAAGAAGAGTGAATTAATTGTCAACTAGGTCGACGTGGTCCACATTTCTCTACACGAGGGTACATTATATATCCACATAGGATTCCTCCAGGAATTATGTGGATTTTACAACCATCGTTTATAGGTTGCGACCCCATACAACTATGTACCCGTACCGATTTTATACACGTATTCAAGTCAATATATATATATATATATATATACTAGCTGAAATACCCGTTCTGTGCACGGAAAGGAAATAAGTTACAAAATGATACAAATACAATATTTATAAGTGAAATAAATAATATTCCTAATTTGTCACCCATCAGGGAGAACCAAATAAAATATTAAAAGTTCCAATTTATTTGGCGACTTTTTGGCGATATTTAGTCATCAGCCAATCAGAATGCTCCTCATAGTTTGCATGCTATTAAAATTTTCCATTGTTTCAATCTTGGTTTGGTTTTGTTAATTAACGTCGCACTCGAGCTGCACAGTGGGCTATTGGCGACGGAGTGTTTCAATCTTGAAATATTGCATTTTTACATGTTAATCCTATGGAAAGGTTTTTAAAAAATTGTTATATTGGCAGTTCGAGTTCGAATTTTTATAAATCCTTTCACAGTGCACCCCTAGGGCCCAAGATGAATCCGTGTTCTAAATTTCAGCATTCTATGTCTTTTGGATCCGTAGATACCAAAACTAACGTCGCTACTTACATCAAAAAAGGGGTTTTACACCCCTTTTATTACGTTTGATCGGAACAAAAATAGCTTACTTTTATATATATATATATATATATATATATATATATATATATATATATATATATATATATATATATATATATATATATATATATATATATATATATATATATATATATATATATATATATAATGATTCTTTTTCTTTTTATAATAAAATACGTACTGTCTCAGATACGTACTGTGTGAGACTGTTTTGCATTTATTGAATGCCAATGGTCAGTGACTTGATTAAAGGAGATTCATTGGAAGTATGGACTGCCTACTCTTATCCTGTCTGGTTTTATAAGTTTATTGGTTGTTTAAGTCCATCAGGCTTAACTCTCTGTGAGGATTATTAAATTGAAAAATGTAATGACTATGTTGTAATATATTTCTGCTCACAGCTTTAATAAATAAAAATATAAAATGTGTTATAATTATTCAAGTAATGTTTTGTAGAAAATAGCTTTTTTGTTGTTGACATCTCTTTTTGCTAAATTGTGTGTTTCCATTGTAATTTTGTATGTTAATTAAACATATGTGTTCATAATTCTCAACTTCATTAATATTTGGTCTGGTAAACACTAATAATTACCGGGTCAGCAGCTTGCGTCTCCCAAGCTAGTTACTAATCCATTATCATTCTGCCTGTCATTTGTACCGTGTGGAAGGGAAAAGGATTCCAAATATGGACATACTCAGGTAGGTTTAACCGCTGTAACTTTAGTTCTTATCGTCGGGGATGAATTGTGGCGAGTATTTGCTTAAATTGAAGAAGAAAACAACTTTTTCTATAATCCTGTTAGTCTAGTTAACAGTTTAATCCATTTGGGAGAAAATTGTTTAGAGTGGAAGGGAACAATTTGTCAATATCCCTTTAAAGTTCCATTGCGGCATAAGAAACTTAAACATGTTGAAAGAAAGGCTCAAGATGAACAAAATGGTAGAACAAGAATTCTAATCTATTGAAATGTGCAGAGATCTTACCGAAAACGTAAGAAAGAGGAGGCGTGCGTACAAAGAATTCATGTACTAAACCTTATGATACCGTGGAAACTGCTCTTTTTTTTTGTTGGGAGGGGGAGTGGGGTCTCGAGCTCCCCAATTATCTGAAAACCTTAAAACTGCATTGGATGCATCGGACACTGCATTGGATGTCGCACTAGAGCTGCATATTGGGCTATTGGGGACGGTTCGGGGTCCATCTCGAAGGAAAGACCCGGGAACAATGCCTCCTAGTTTTGAACTATGATCAGATAACGAGGACAACACCTGAGGCTTCTGGTGCCGTTAAGTAAGGAAATTGCTTTCAAAAAGTTGTATCTTCAAGAAGTATTTCAAATGACGCATTTGTGTATTAAATTAGTAAAACCTTTTCTGATTGTTTACGTATTTTATTGGATATCATTATTATTTATAAAAGAAAGTGTCCTCATATTTAGAAAAATGCCCAATTTGAGTTTATATTTCAGAATGACTTATTTAATTTATCCATTGTCATTTAAAATAGACATTACTTGTGACGTCATCTAAATTATACATATTATTTTATCGGCCAAGGAGTTCGTTTATCTGCGATGTAATCTCCGCCCCACTTCAGACCTTAAATATTTGTTAAATTTAATATGATTGAAATTCGTAACCAAGAGCTTAATAAGAACTGTTTAATAACTTTCATACCTCCTGAATTACCAAGAGACTTCCCTCTACCAAGCCATGATTCCTGTTCTACTACTAAAATTTCAGTATTCTACAACGAATAAAGAATGAGTTAAAAGTAAAATCCTTTTTGAGAGTTTGTTCTTTGTTGTCAAAGTTATATTATATGATTTAACTTTCAGCTTATCATTTAAAGAATTTTTAAATAATTTGAATTTAATTTAATATTTATAATAAGATAAATTTGGTTATTCAATCTTTTAAAACTTTGAATTAAAATGACTTTTACAATTTAAATTGAATTTATAGAAGTTAATATTTATTGGTCAAAGGTAAAGCCATTCCTTTGAATGGGTTGCACAATACCATGCAATGTCGAGTCTGACTCCCACAATACTTTAGATAATGTAGTCTTTATATTATTCTTTACTCGTTTTGGTCAACTAAACGCTTATTAGATCTTTAAATTGCCATAACTATAAATTTTTTAACCAATTTATTTCGTAATTAGGGAGTGATTTATTAATTTTAAAAATAGTTATGGACTACTGTTAAAAGTAGTTGTGGTGTTGCTATTGTAAGTCAACCCCTCACATGAAAATTTCATTGCATAATTAATATTTCTGAAACATAAGTTGCACACAGAAATGTATACCATGATATGTAAATAAAAATTCTCTATGTCAATTTCATATCCAAAACATAGCAAATCTAACTTTTTATACCAAAATATACATATTATAACAAAACTAACTTGATTTAAATAAAGTGTTGTCGCATTAAAATATTCTTCTACGGTTTTTATACCTCTTTCATTACATATAATTCACAAACCCAACTATTAAGCAACCCAATCGTCCCAAATAAGTGTTATATCAATATTAAATGAATTAAGTACTATTAAATGAATCAAATTGCAGATATTGCAATGGAAGTGTTCAATCGATAGGAATTATTAAGACTGGGTAATAAGCATGAGTTTTATGAAACGTTAAAAGTATACTTTTAACATATCAGAAAACTTAATATATTTTCATTAAAAATAAATACGCTCTTTTAAAACTAAATTATCGTAAAAAACCGAAAGCACTATCTGTCATTTGAAGTGTTTAAAAAATATAAAACTTTCTCAGTTTAGATAAGACATGTTTAGGATTAGCAAGCACTATATAAATAGATTATAATATAGAATAGATTTCCAAAAGAAGATTAGAAAAATGAACATGGTTTTTTTAAATTTAATAACAGGCTATATTTGTTCTTTTTAAAGAACAGGTGAAAAAGAACAGGGAATTCTTTTTTTTCCACATTAACTTTTCCGTTGTTAGTATATAATAAAAGAGATGTGTTTTTTCAATGTCACAGTTTTCTTCCACAAAGATGTACACTCCATTTTCTACTTGCTGCAATTTTTCTTTGAGGTATGCCTGTAGTTGGTCGACATTATTTGTATTTATATGTATTTATTATATCGTTGCTTTATATAAGTTTATTTTTCACTGAAATATATGGGTACAGTAGTCGGTTATTATATATCCATACAAACTGATATTGACACAGAAACGCAAAAATATTTTAACAATTCAGAATACTAAAAGTTATTCTGCAGTTGCTAATAATAGTTCAGTTAAAGCGACCGTTTGCTGATTAGAAATAAAATTATTATTGTATTAAAATAATATCTGTCTATATGTCTGCCTGTCTACACATGGAGTGAAACGGTAGATATTTGTACTTCTGAATAAGAAAAATTAAGTTTTTTCCAGGCGCGTCATTCGCGATGTCTATCGTCACAAGTCCTATGTACAGCTGACTAGTTCAGAAGAAGCGGTACGGACGACAAAAGAGGGCGTCCGGTATGTCGTACGAATTCCCACCAAAGCCGATCTTCCCCAGCTGATAGGCTTTTTACAAGAACAGGGCAGCACCAACGTAGTTTCCAGTCTGCATTCGTGGATGGAGAAAGACCCAAACGGTATCAAGATTGCAGTAACAGGTGAGATATCTCAGTGAAAATTAAAAAAAGTTTTGAATAATTTTTAGGAGCGATTGTCACAAAATAAGTTTCCTGTTATCAATAACATCCCTCGATAGGTTTTGGGGAATAAAACTGCACTTCTGTGGAAGTAATTCGCGGGAGGAATTTGCGTACCTACTGTAGCATTTCCTTTGCAATAAGGCCTGGAACTCCTTTGTTGTCTGCAACTCATGCTACATGCATACCATACCAATACTTCTGTCCCAATAATGAGAGACTCAAAATTTAAGTTTTAAAATATTTAATTAAAGTTAAAATTTTAGATATTAGAATTAAACATTTAAATTACATGTTATTTACAATTAATACAAAAGAAAACTGAAAGGACTCCTGTTGACCGGTCCTTCCTAAACGACAATCACTTCATTCCAGCTCCGTGTCCAAAAAGTATCTGACTGCTTTTTAGTTTTCTCGGAGGTATGAAAATAAGATGTTAACGTATCAAGCTGGTGGTTCCACCTAGTGTCACTATATAGAAATAGTAGTTCTGATGATGGTAGAGATAGAGAGTTCTTGGGACGGTACACTACTTCCTGAACATCATTATGAGGAGTTATTTTAGAGGAAGAGATGATTTTGTTCATACGAGCGGATAACTGATTAGAAGAAGGACTCCAATCGTGATCTGAAACTTGAATAGGTTTCGAATAGGAGATTTTTTTTACAGAGAAAGAAAAAATTAAATGGTTTTTATTGGTTGAACTCATTTAGGTGTTTTTAATGGTTAAATTTTGGAGAATATGTGATCTCAAAATAAGGAATGCACCACTATACGATTATCAATTACAATTATCAAAATTTAGGGGACAAAAAGATTGTTTCCGATTTCGTGCCCAAGGACAACAATTTTCCATTTTTTCCATGGTCTCATAAAACGCTGAATTATTGAATTCAATGTTTTTTTAGCCTCTTTTAGGTCTATTTGTTGTTTTATCCCTAATATTAATTTTTTTTTTATATTTGTAATGTTTATTTACATGCTAATTTTTACTGCAGCTTAGCATGAGTTCATGAATTATGCTCTAACTTATTTGTTATTCTTTTTTTTTTTTTTTTCTCAATATTTTCTAATATTCATATTATTGTTTAAATATATGTGTAAGGCACAGAGACAAAATACGCTATCGAAAAATCGACCACAATGCGTTGTGGCAATATAAAAAATTCCTCAAATCGAAATTCGCGTTTTCACAAAGAAAACAATGTGTTCTAAATGGTAATTGATTCAGCCCAAGATGCGGCGTTATAAAAACTCCTAAATAATTGACCTTATGCTCGCAATGATTTTATTATTTCAAAGAGCATTTATAATTGCTTACTAAGGTAGATCCGTAGGGAAAATGTTAGACTTTTTTTACATATGCATAATACACAAATCATTGGTAGTAGTTTAATTATAAATTTTTGCAATATTTTGTATATTTATACAGCATTTTTAACATTAATGAAGTAGTAAAATATACAAACGTAAATAAGTTTAATTTAAATGTAAAAAAAAACTATTTGGTTTTTGACATATTTAAGCATTAAATACATACTTCTTAAAATCTTTTTTTCGAATTCTTTACAAAGGGAAAATTATATGTATCTAATAAAATAGATTTAAAGTGAATATTTTTTATAATACATTTACAATATTTTGCTAAAAAATAGCGTACAGTTTGCGTATTTAAGTAGTCTTGTTTTCTAAAAAATAAATTTTTAAATAGAAAATTAACACAATTTTATGCAAAATTATGCTAAGGACACACATACAGGTATTTTTTTCTCAAAAACTTTTAACTATTTAAAACTTACATTGTGTTTTAACAACAATACATTGCTACTAAGTAAACATTTCCAATGCTACAACTGGATTAAAATCCTTCAATTTTGATTACAAAAATAATTAACCATTATAAATTTTACATTTGCAACACAAGAAAAAAAAAGAGTACAAATTGATTTAGTAAAGTTTCTCTTAGCAATTATAAATTTATTGCAAGCATAAAATCGGTCAATGAGGTAAATTATATAAGTGCTTTTATAATATCACATCATGGGCTGCATTAATTAATTATCATTCATAACACGTGGTGGTCGATTTCACAAGTGCCATAACACGAATTTTGTTTTGTTTCCGCCCCGAGTTTGATACAATACGTTGTGGTCGAATTTTCTGGTTAGCGTTATTGGTCTCTGAACCTTTCATATATATATATATATATATATATATATATATATATATATATATATATATATATATATATATATATATATATATATATATATATATATATATATATATATATATATATATATATATATATATATATATATATATATATATATATATATATATAGTAAATATGATAAAAGTTATCATATTTACGTTCTTTTTTATATTTAGACAAAATTATAGGAACTTTATCTGTTGTGAAGCACGGTGACAACAATGAAAGTGGTGTTATGTTCGGTGGACCTTACTTTGTCGAATCTAAATTTCAGGGGCAAGGAGTAGGACGCCAGGTACGTTTCCATTTCATAAATAATGAACGCAAAATGCGGCAGGAATTTTCTATAAAACTTCATCAATAATTTAACTCAAGTTTGGTTTTTGGATGGTTTATTAGACATTTAGTTTGGTTAAAATGGAGAAATAAAATGGTAAGTGAGTTTTTTTTAAAGATTATTTTGAATTATTTTAACTTTATATATTATTTTTTTACTTATTTAGCAACGAATATTATTATAGTAAAAGTCATGATAAACTAACTACATTAGCATCTTAATAGCGCAAAAGGCTAACGCATCATGTGCATGAATAATTTTATTCCCAACCTGAAAGAATTGCCGTTCTGAGGGTTATTGAACCACATTTTTCTTGCAAGCTTTGCTGTTCTTCAAATTTCAAAGAACATCAATGCTAATTACATCTTTTCACCAAACAAATAGATTGAAATACTAAGAAAATCTGTTATTTTGTTGTAAAATTATACATAACAAAATGCTTTCAGAAAACTATGTTGTTTGAGCAACGCTGGTTCATTGCTCATTTTCATATCCCTCGTGATGAATCACTGATTTTGCCCAGCCACAACCTGCTTTTCTGCGGATCTTTCGGCAGGTTAAATACAGTGGAGTGAGTCTGCTTCATTGTTGTAGTTCGAACGGCAACCAGGAGCGCAGAATTCCCCCTCCCCCATTGCTGCAAAAGAAAAGGAGACGACAATTTTTAAAAAATGTGTCCGCAGATTAAATTTTAATATTTACTAAATCATGCTGTGTCAAAATATATTTAATCATAATTATACATGGTGCGTTCCATAAGTAATGCGAACAATTTTTTAATGACGCGATTATACACTGCAGCGCCTTTTAATCTGCTGGGCTATTGCCCAATCAAATGATTTCGCCTTTACGGCATGCTTCTGTAATATGTTTAGACAACGTTTTATCTTGCTCTATACACATATTTGGCGGCCTATAAATGCTTCCAATAACCAATTTATTTCCATTAGAATCTGAAACTTCCACCCAGACTGATTCAATCGGCCCCGGTTTGTTGCTAATTGTTAACTCCTTACAAAATAGTTTTTCTCAAATATAAATAAACACCCCGCCTTCTTTTTTGTAAAGTCTATCCTGCCTGACTAATAAATATCCTTTAATATCTAGTAGAACTAAATCCTCCGCATTTGTCCAACTTTTAGTTATCTCCATTACATCAATCGATTCTGCAGTTAACTCTTCCCTTTTATTCCTAGCGCTTCGTGCATTGCTATAAAATATCCTTAATTTATCATTTAAATTTGTGGATTTAACCTTGTTGACATATTTACTATCTACCTTTATATAATTAATTAATAAGCAAGAAGCCATTTCCCCCCAATAAAGATCATTGTTACCATTGCTTGATCTACTCGGCATTAGATAATCTCAATATCGGAAACTAGTTTTTTGACCCCAAACCATTCAAAACCATTTTACTAACGCGCAATTACCATTTCTACCTAAGTGTACACCATTTTGGCTCATCCAGTCCCTTTTGCTCACCTTCCACACATTAACGGAGCATACATTCATTTGCAGACATACCTTTTCTAACAGAACATTTAAGACTTTGGCCTTCTGGATGTAGCCAATCATTATTAAGGCAGAATTCAGGTAGAAGGACTAGAACACTCACATCTTTAGTACATGCCATTACCTCCTTGATCAGCTCCTTTATTTCCTTCTCAAACTCTTCACTCGATGATCCACCGTCCTTTGGTTTGGCCACGCTGTTTGTTTCCACCCACAACACCGTCTTATCACTTTTGCTGTCACTGCCGCTTTTGGAACTTCTGTCGTTATGTCTTTAACCCTTGCAACAAGTAGACATCACCTCGACAGTTTTTGTTACCCATTCCGTTATCTACATGTCTTACCATGGAGTGTTCCTGTCGTTATGTCTTTAACCCTTGCAACAAGTAGACATCACCTCGACAGTTTTTGCTACCCACTCCGTTATCTACATGTCTTACCATGGAGTGTTCCTGTCGTTATGTCTTTAACCCTTGCAACAAGTAGACATCACCTCGACAGTTTTTGCTACCCACTCCGTTATCTACATGTCTTACCATGGAGTGTTCCTATACAACTCCCACAGTGTCATACACTATTACAATTTCCATTGGGGTGTTCTTCCAATCAGGACACTTTGTGCATTGATCCCTCCCTCCAAACTACCTTTGAGATTTCACATCCCGCCTTTCTGTCAACTTTTGCATTTAATTTACCTTCATAATCTTTCAACTATTTCTTCAACTCTTTCAATTTTACACATCTTACACAAAAAACTCTATCACACTTTCTACCATCTACCACACTTGAGATCCGTGCCCAGTAAAGAATTTGGACGCCTTTATGCGAACAATATTATTTTCATAAATCATAATATATTTCTATACTCATAGTTGAAAATATTTTAAAGCAGACCTTTACATCAGGAATATCTGAATCATTTATTATGAAAAATGAAACGTGTTCACTTTTTTTAATGATCATCCATTTGTCATTCGTTTAAACGAGAATAATCATTTAAAAAATTTCTAAAATGACTAAATTGTATCCATATTACCCTAATGAGCATAATTTTTCTCATTTCTTAGTTTTGGCTTTTTCTTTGGTGGCAAAGTTGAGCTGAAATACGTAAGGGTACATTTTCAAATAGGGTGCAGTAAGCATTAAGAGAAAGATTTATTTTCGTTATTAGAACCACCAGTTCTCTGTCATCGTCCCGAAGAACTCTGTATTCTCTGATGATGAAGCGCTCCTAGAAGTGCTTAATGCACAGAACTGTCGATGGACTCTCAGTGAAGTGTTCCCGCTGATTTTGCCCAGCCACAATCTGATTTTCTGCGGATCTTTCGACAAGTTGAATACATTGGTGTAGTTTGCTTCATTGTTGTAGTTCTAACGGCAACCAGTTGCACAAAATTTTCCCTCCCCCATTGCTACAAAAAAAAAAAAAAAAAAAAAAAAAAAGGAGACGGTAGTTTTTAAAAAATATGTTAAGAAATTATATTTTAATATTTACTAACTCGTGCTGTGTTAAAATATAATTAATCATAATTATATGTTTGGGACTGTAGCTAGAGTAATTTAATGAACGACATCTCCTCGTTTGTTGATGAAAAGAACGAAGCTATTAAAAGAAACAACGTCTATTTATTGGGAAACAACCACAACTACCCGGCTTCGCCCCAAGGCAAGCTATATGTAGCGGCGGCAAACATATAATGTGCATATTATATATATTTTGCAATGTACAATCGGGCTCATGGCTTTTGGTGCACGGTAAAATGCAATCATTCTCTCTCTCTGTGTATATATATCCCCCCCCCCATTGCCTGCGTTTATGTCAGGGAGTTCATTCATGTGTTGCCTATAAAAAAAAGTGTATATCATAATATTTTTCATTTTTTTCTTATTTTAAGCTATCCATCTCTTGTTCAATTCATGCGGGGGAGCGAAACATTGGTCTCAACGCCGTTCCCGGGATGATGGAAGTTTACCGCGACTACGAAGGTTTCGCAATCCACGACACTCGCTTTAAAACCGTCAAGTACCTCAAATCCTCCTGGCCACTCGATTTCTCCTCTTTCAACGATGTCCCACCTCCAGGAGTGGACGTCCGCCCCTTCAACGAATCCCACCTCCCGGCAATCTTCGCATACGACGAACGCATCGTGGGTTTTCCTCGAACCGTCGACATGGGGCTCAATATCGCGGAGGAGGAAAGCACGACGCTGGTCGCCCTCGGAGGTGGCGGTACCGTCGTTGGCTTCGGGACTGTGAAGGTGACTTGTCTCGGGGCGGTGGCGATCGGGCCGCTGTACGCGGACGATCCAAAGGTGGCGGAGGTGCTGCTGCGGAGGCTGGCAGCGGTTCGCACGAAGGGAACAGGCTTCACATTCGCGACGACCACTGCCAATTTGGTCGCAAACGAGTGGATGGAGAGACTGGGGTGCCAGACGAGGGTAGAGTACGACAGACTTTACACAAAAAAAAAGCTCGATGCGGATCTCAGTAAAGTTTTTGGGCTGTTTGGCAACAATTGGGCTCCGTTTTGAGAACAGATTTGCTTGATTTTGGGATTTTAAGTACTCACCTCCCCCCCCTTTTTTTTTAAAGCATTTATTTTTAAGATATATACTATACTATCTTGTTGAAACAAAAGTCCCAAACTTAAGTACCGTTTGAAGAAACAGTATTTTCTATATGAGTACTATAGGGCCATTCCACGGTCAACTGCGGAACATTTGAATAACCGATGTTAAGATAAATAGTTATGCCGAAATCCCATACCACAACTTATGAAATGGCATATAATTTTATTAATACAACACTAATATTATATACAAAAATGTTTGCGTCAAAGGTAATTCATCCATGATTATATCACTTTTGATAATATTTTATTCAATATTAATTATTTTATTTTTGTGTGTCACGTGTGGGACCTGCAAAGTCAACCACTTGTAAACAGCTGCACGAACTAAAATATATTTCTGCTCTTTTAATGAAAAAATACCTAAATTAAAAATATAGCTAATAAATTAATAAAAGTTCCAACATAAGAATTGCAATAATAGTATTTTAAATAGTGATGATTAAATAATTGAAATTAAATATGTACTGTCACATGCAGGACATTATTGTCACGTGCTGGGACCTTCACAAACGTGAATTGAGGGCTAATTTTAAAATGTTATAAAATTGGAAATATATAATTCTGCTACTGCATATTTTAATATTGTACGAATATTTGTTAAGTGATCTTAATCTATAAGAAGTAATATTACATTACTTAGCATGCGTTATATTTAAATCCCACAGCGATCGAGTGAAGCAAATTTGTTTTTGTGTCCCACATGTGACACAAAAGATCATAATTTTAAATTAGTGTAAAAAAATAACTTCTATTTCATGTAAATATATGTAATATGTAACACAATAAGAAAGTGCAGATTCAGATCATAAAGCCAAAATTCGATTACGAATTTGAAATATCCTGTGTTGTTAATACAAGTGATTTTACATGGGTAAAATTCCATCCTCTGTTACCACTACCCATTTGCTCTGATAAATCCAAAAATGTTCTTGGGCTTTCGACTTGGGACACTTTGCATTTCCAAAGAAATTATTTTTATATTCTTATATTTAATGAAATGTAAAGTTGATACTGCAGGAACTGCCTTTACGTTATCCTATGATTTTTGTGATAAAACATTTTGAATATTTTCTCCGAGAGATATGCAGAATCTTATTTGCCTTCACAGCCTTTTGTGCACCTTGGACAAAATCAGTTGCTTTCTGAATAACTGACTAATTTTTTTTGCTCATAACCACTTGTCTTATATGCCGCTTAACGATTCTTCCAATACCATCGGTCACACCTTTCCCAAGGGTAGTAGTAATATATTTCTGTATGAAAGGTTTCTTATATTTTTCTGACAAAATCTGTAAAACTTTCACCACGTATTTATTTTTGAATTTGACGTTGGCCCATCGCGGTCACTTCTTTCTTCGCACGTGAGATGGGATTTTCATAAAATTTATCATATAGCAAATAAAATAATCTTTCTAGAAAAAAGGAAAACCGACTTTAAGGAAAATGCGCTAAAAAGTAAAAAATAATTTTTAATCTTACGAATGAGTTGAAAAAATTGAATTATTGAATATCAATTTTATACTTAGTGCAACTTTTTGAGATCGGCGCCAAAATTTAGGTATGATTTTTGTAAATTGGCACCAACTTCAAAAAGTTGTACTAAGTATAAAATTGATATTCAATTTTTTCAACTCATTCGTAAAATTAAAAATTATTTTTTACTTTTTTGCGCATTTTCCTTATAGTCGGTTTTTCTTTTTTCTAGAAAGATTATTTTATTTTTCCCTTTTTAATTTAGCAGGGAGCTTCGCGCCCTATTATTATTCACAAAGAAATTCAAGTAGCAACTTGTTCTCAACAATGTATATTGTAAAACAATCCCTATCAATGCCAATAAATGCTGGTTAAACGAAATGTCATTTTGTAAACTTTTGTTAAACAATGAAAATATTATGAAATGGGATAAATTGCTTAAAAAACTCCGGTTTATCGACATTTCCGGATATATAACAGCCGGATAACCGATATTGTTTTTGCAGATTTTGCCTAAGTGGATTTTTCTCTATCCAACAAAAAAAGAATTTTCGAAATCGGACAATTTTTTTTTCAAACGGTCCGGTTAATTTAGAATTCCGGATAGTAATTTAGAATACCGGATATTTTTTTTAAATGGCTCCCAAGTGAAATATCCTCTGTCCAAGAAAAAATAATATAAACTAATGCTTGAAAAATTTGCCTATCCTTATTTATAACAGTAAGAAAGACAAGCAATATTGGTCACATACGTCATGTGTGGGACAATGTTTTTCCATCATTACCTTTTGAAAGTAACTTAGACCCAGTTGTAATAAAACATAAAATTAAAGTAGTTTTATTAGTTTCCTTTAAAAATAATATTTACATAAAATAGAAGTTATTTTTTTTACACTGATATAAAATTATGATCTTTTGTGTCACATGTGGGACACAAAACAAATTTGTTCCACTCGATCGTTGTGGTATTTATTCGAGCACAACAGGGATTGTTTAATGCATAAATATATTCATTCAGATTTGCTTATGAAGCAAGTTTTGATACTTTAAATTGTTCCGGTGATGAAATGATTACTAGAAGTTTACTAGAAGTTTAACCAAAAACTCAAAACGTGGTTATGGATTGTGACAACCTTCAAAGTGCTGTGTTGCCACTTCATTAAAAAGAAAATTTAATTATTTTTAAAGAAAAATATATTTTGAAATGATAGCTATCTATAAATAATAAACAAAATAATAAAAACTGATTTTTAAATGTTGCTACTGAGGTTCACTTTTTCACTTCGAGCATGAATGGCCAGTAGTAGAGAGAATATGACGTCATAATCGTGAGGCAAACATCTCAGACCAAATCGCTACACACACGTGACTACCTTTCAAAATTATGAATTAAAAAGTACTCGCGATTGGCTGATGATTTGGGAAATGTGTAACAGTGAAATTTTATGAATGAAATGACGTCATTAGCACGTGTTTGTAGCGATACATGTTGACCTCACTTTGATGTCAGCGAGATGATATCCCGATGTTTGCTCTACTATGAGGGATCCATGCTCGAAGCTTTTTCATGGAATGTCCCTATAACGTAAAATATAATTTTTTTTTTATTTTCTCAATTATTTTCTAAAGTTAGTTTTGTTGCTTTTTCCCCAAAATCTATAACAGAATTAACCGTTTATGAAATGTATTGTCATTAGCTTTTGTATATTTGGCTAATAAACTATGACATTTTAAATGTTTTATGATTTTTTGCAATATATTCAAAAGTAATTAAATAAGAAATATAAAGAAAAAGAAAATTTGTTGAATGCCCACAATTCGAGGACATAAATTACGTTCATAGGTAACTTCCACCACTAACTTAAAAGTTTTTTTTTATCACACTACAACATTCAGTGGCGTAGCCAACATTGGGTTACTTTGGGTTAGAACCCCCCCCCATAGCCAGATCAAAATTATTTTTTTGAAAAATAACAAGTGCCAAAAAAAAAATAAAAAAAAATAATTCTTCTTTTTCTCCGATTTCTATAGAGAAAACACGCGTCGCATTTCCTGGTCTAACCCACATGTATCTCCTGACTTTCTGTGGGGGGACGGGACAATGGGGTAGTTGGTCTGTATGATTGTCTTGGGTGCAGGCACGTTGCACCGGGGGGGTTTGGGGGGGAGACCCCCCCCAATAATTTGGAAATCCTAAAAGTTGGGAATTTTAAGGTTTAAAAATGCCCGAGTTGGAAAAATTTATGTCTGAAGAAAATTAATATTTTTAACTAATGAAAGCAAAAACACCAAGGTTATTAAGGGAAAATTAGAAATTGTCCAACTTGTAAAATTAAACTTAAATTCGTGTGTTTGGTTTCAGAGTTCACTGCACACTTTCGACCGATATGACGCTAAGGCTCCAGATGGAGTTGACTAATGTAGTCTATAACCGACACACGCCGGTGGCGGAACTGTTTTATAAATTTCATTGTACTTTTTTATTGCGTCAAGCGAAAATTTTTTTTAACGGTGGCATCATTTCCTTAAAAAAAAGAATCCCACATTTTAAATATATAATAAATTGTTTAATATAAGGAGCAATGTTTTCAGATTTTCAGCAGGCGCCTAAAAAAATGCTCGTATCTGCTCATTCTGTTGTTCTTTATTGTCAAAGTCAGTGGCGTAGCCAGCATTGGGTTACCTTGGGTTAGAGCCCCCCCCCCCCCCCCCCCTTCCCATAGCCAGTTTAAAATAAAAATTACTTTTTTAAACGAAGCTTTTTTTCTTTGATTTCTATAGAGAAAACACACGTTGCATTTGCTCCCTTCCCTTCTGTCCCCTGAAGGGACGATTTTAAGGAGAACAGTGGTCAAACAACCTTGAAGACAGAAAATTCGACTTTTTGTGGAGGGGAGGATGGGGTAGTAGGTCTGTATAATTGTCTTGGTTGTTTGTACACAGGGGTGCCCATCAGAATTTTGGGGGGGGGGATTTTTTTTAATTGCTTTATTATTATTTAATTTTTAGGGGGGGGGCAATGTTTTGGGCAAAAAATAATTTTGTATATATAATATGTTTGCATATATAACTATATTATATATTGCATATATAATATAGTTTTTTCCATCACATTATGTTTGCATATATAATATGATGGAAAAAACTGCCCCAGTCACAGGAATTTTCAGCGATTTCAAGACACAAAAGCTGACGAAATTGTAAAAAAATTCTCTTGCTTGAAAATGAGTCTTTATTTTGTTAAAACTAAATGTCATTTTAGAAAGAATTGACGAACTAAAGAAAAATTTCGTTCCCCAACCCACCTCCTAATTTTTTCTGGTGCTTATATTACATTTGCAATCAATTTTATTTTCTCGTATTATCTTGTATCTTCTGCCAGCACACAGACAGCTAACAGACATTTGGGAGCCACTTCTGTCATTACAAAATACTCATCGTTCAAATAAAAAATAAATGGAAATGAGCGGGAAATATATTGGCGCCGATATTTATCTACGTTGAATATTATGAGAGCCAACTGAACTTTTAGAATCCAATCGGTGCGAGTGTAGGTGGTTTTATTATATTTGGGTTCGAATCAGTTTAAATAATTTCAATGGTGTTACAATGAAAGAACTAATATTATATTTTAGTCAGCAAGGACGAATGGTTTTTGTGAACATGCTTTTTAAATGTGGAGCAAAGCTGCGAATATTTAAATTGTAAAAAAAAAAACTAAATGAACGGTATTTTCTGAGTTTGATAAACTGTACTGGTAAGTGGATAAATATCATACGGCATTTTTTAATTAAAGTTTAATTTTAAAAGATTTCTTAAAATTCGATAAAATAAAGTTTTTGCATTTGATAGTCATATTTAAAATAGCCAAACGTAAGAGTAGACGGTCACGAGTGATTTTAAACGAAACCAATAACGTTCAGTATTTTGCATGCATTTCGTCGATAATTTTTTTTTCTATCTTTATGTTTACCTGTCTATTTTGTTGGGGTTTAATAAATGTTTTTTTTAAATAAAACTTTTACAAGTTTATTCATTATTTATAATCTGTACTTTAGTTCATGTTGACATCTCTAACCATTAGACATGTATTTTCCCACTGTTTCATAAATATTTCTGTTTGACCATATTATGTAGCTGTGTTTTATATATGACAATTTTATTTATACCATTAGGTAAGAGAAAGTATACTGTAAAAAATAGATATTCCAAGGCCCATTCTACACGGATGCTAATTACGCCGCGTTGCATTTTGCAAAAGTCTCTGATTGGTGCATTCAAACCATGTGGTGGACCAATCGTAGAGTTATCTTCAAAAGCTAACGTGCACAAATAACGTCCGTGTAGATTGGGGACATTATTAAAGCACATTAGCTTTTGTAGATGGCCCTGTGATTGGGAAATACAAACTATGTGGTTTACATATACATTCGTAGAGCCATCTGTATCTAACACGCGTAAATACGGCGTTGCATCTTGTGCTGGTGATTAGACGAGCATTTTTCCATTTTTTGTCTAGCTTCACAGATTCTACAAATCAATGTTTTTTTGTATAATAATATATTTTTTATTCACTTATTTGAATTTTTTACAAGCAACGTCAATTTCCATTATGATTTTGCCACAATGCGCCGTTTTGCTGCGTCAAGCAACCAATGAAACCTCCTACCCCATATCACGCCATAGTCATGCATGATGATTTTAATTATATAATAAAGAATTATTTACAAATTTAAAATTACTACTTAAAAATTATTATTATTACCCCCCATCAATATTTAGCTACAGACTTAAATCCCAGTAAAATGTTAACCAGGTTTGTTAGTAATTTAAATTAGGAAATGATTAAAGATTAACCTTTGAAAATTAAGCTTTTAATTTACATCTTATTTATAATTTTTATATATATTTAATTAATTAAAATTATTAATTAGAATTTCAATTTAAAACTACTGCTTAAATTAAAAAATATCATAAATTAAATTTACTAATTTAAAATTACTACTTAAAAATTATTATGATTATTTAAAATTACTAATTTAAAATTATTAATGAAAATTGCTAATTTAAAATTATTAATGAAAATTGCTAATTTAAAATTATTAATGAAAATTGCTAATATAAAATTATTAATGAAAATTGCTAATTTAAAATTATTAATTAAATTTAATTAAAATTATTAGTTAAAAATTGTTCAAATCAATTATTAATAAAAAAAAATATTTGGTTTTGGTCGGACCAAAAATAATTTATGAACCCCCCCCTTCGGACAATCCTGGCTACGCCACAGACAACATTTAAAAATGTTGAAATATCGACTACTAAATTCTGCCACAAAAAATATTTTGAATCCATTGTTTAAATTTATATCGCTGTTTGACGTAATAACTCTTACTTCACACTTATATCTAATGGACGTATCATTTTTGTGTATACTAGATAACTGTTAATAACTTTGAAACTTTAGACATAACTGAATAAGCAATACACGATTTGAAAGAGAGTATATATGCGTCTAAATCCGTATATTTAGGTAAATTTTAGGCTAGTACCCGAACATATTACAAACAAAATGTGCATTAATAAGTAGCATTTACTTTATAAGATGAACAATAATATTCTATTTATTTGTATTCGAAAAACATTTTATTTTACAGCACAAAAATGTAGAAAAATAAATAGTAAAAAATAAGTAGTAAGTATTTAAAAAACGTAATACTTTCTTAAAACTTGTCATCATTTCTGAAATTTTTTTTTATATAATCTCTGCTTTTGTAAATTGCTGCTCCGACAACTTTTGTCGCCGTTCCTTCAGTTACAGAAATTTTAGCACTGAAGGGCGGTGATTGAAAAATGCTGTTCCTTTTCCATTTAAGACTATGATGTGTCTCTTATTAATTGTTTCGAGATTATCTGACTGCCTATGATCTGACATCAACATGTTGCAGCAGGAAATTACCCTTTCCACTTGCATGGAATGTGGTGCGACCACGAGTTAAAATTACATGAATAGAACTCCTCTTTCAAACATGTTTGATTTCCGTGTCGAGATCATTCAGATTCACTAGCCCCGCTAAAGAGATTTCACTTCAAAAATGTTCTTTTTAAAGTGGATTGTGCACCTGTAAACATTAAAGTCGTTCATTTTCTGCAGGTTCAGCTAAAATAATCAGCATAAAACCTTTTTTAAAGTTGTAAGAATGAAGTTTTTATGCAAGTTTAATGGTGAAATATTCAACTTTGAAATTATTACAGGTAAATTCAAGTATTTTAAAGGTTTTATTCAGGAAAATTAATAACTTAAAAAATGACGCAAGTTATGAAGGTATTTCGAAAAACTTGCTTTTTTAAAGGTTGTATTCAGGTTTTTGATAAAGGTGTTTTGCTGATTTGTTTTTCAACTGGTAGAGTTCGAAATCTATTTTTTCTTATCAAATAATGTATACAAACATATATATGCAAATACATATATTTATTAAAATGTATTTTTTGTCAGAACTCTAGTAAAAAAAGAGTACAGAAAATTTCTCTCAATAACCCAGTGAGTTGCTCTTTAGGTTGTTTATTCACACAACGCCAAAACCATAGCCTGTAACGGTACAGGTGTCGGATGCAATGTTATCCAATTAGAACTTTTTCACGTAGTCCTGTCCGGCAGAATTGCCGGTTGCCGACAACGAAACTGCAACCTGTGTGGAATTCGACAAATCGCATGCGAGGCCGGCATCCGATTTATCGATTTCATTGCTTACTCATGCACTTTTCCAAGTAGGTCCAGATTTATTGGTGCTAAATTGGTGTTTGTGTTTTCTTTCTGATCAGATTTTTAATGTGAGCAAGAACGATTTTATGACATATATTATGATTTTATGATCGTATATATTCGTGTGACACCACTGCAAGTCGCCTTCTCCATCACCGGTACTGATTTTTAAGGTGAGTGAAAAAACGGTCCAAATTTGGTAAATTGAACTACAGTCAAAAACTTTTAAGCCCCTGAAAACGTAAACGATTACTAAAAATGTAATAGGTTTTTTTTCCCCTATTATAACTTAATAGTTCCTCATTTAAGTTAAAATCCTAATTTGCCTTTTCAAAAATTAAGTCTTATTTATTTTTCTCAAGATAACTTTTAAATTAATAGTAATACAAATTAATTTATAATAAAGTAAAACATATTATTAGGATGGATTTAAAAATAGTGTACATTCCTAGAAAATTTAGAGATTTCTGGAGGAGTGAAAATTCCGGGATTTCAGAAAATTTTAATTGTGTAAATTTGATAACGACGTCTAGTGTAGAATGGATATCGAGTACACTAGGGTTTCCCGGTTAGTAAAGGTTATGTAAATTTATTTATCTGTTATCTATAAACAAAGAAATTTGTTTCTTATCTTCAACACAACAAAAGATAAAATACATGTTATTCAACACGATATCTATTTTCGCTACTTGGATACCAAAAATTTGCAAGAGTGAAATTTTTCTTGTGTAATAGTTAAAAATGCTATTATTTACTGAATAAAGTCTTATCAAATCAAAAAGATTAGACGACATTGAGGAAATAAAGATAACTTAGATTCTGAAGCAATCACCAAGATTACTAAAAGCCTTTCATTCTACTGTAATTTTAGATGGAAAATAGAGTTCTATAATGGAGATCTCGACTTTGGTGCTTATAGGGTTATTTATTGTTTTATATGTAATCCTATTTAAAAGTAAAGATGGGAAGAAATTTCCACCTGGACCTATTGGATTACCTATTGTAGGATATCTTCCCTTCATGACAAGTAAACCTTATCTGAAATTCACAGAATTGGCAAAAACTTATGGTCCTGTTTACAGGTAAGTTTTTATTTTTACATTCTATTACACTATGGTTAAATTAACATAGCTCTTGAGCTGCATTATTGGCGGTAACTGGGAATTTCCTTTCAATTTTGAATTACGGTATAATGATCAAAACACCTGATTTTTCATTCCATTTTCCAAACGTTTAGACATTTCGACCACGATGGATTTAATGACTCCCTCTACACCCGAATTTGTTAGTCGAACAACGGCAACCGAACTGATTATTCGTTCTAAATCCTGTTTCGGAATAGTTAAAACGATTTGTTGTAAATTGTTGTATTCACGTGTTTTTATGTTATCTAAATATTGAAATCAGTGAAAAATTCATTTACGTTCATTTTATTTATATTATGTTGGCGGAACAAAAGAAATATATAAATTAAAATAAAATAAAAATATAAATAATAATAAAAATGAAAAAATATATTAGAATGCAACTTTTATTAAAGTTTTGAAAATGAAGATTTTATATTGGCATTATGGGGGGGGGGGGAAACCTTTCATTTCATAATTGTTTATTATTAAAAAAATTCAGCATTGAAATTTCGAATAAAAAATGTAGATTTTGGAACGTTTTTATGCAGACAAATTAAAAACTAAAACAGATTTTTATAACGGTATTTGGAACAACATGCTGGTTTCATGAAAAGTTTATAAAGACTTAAAAAAAAATGTTTTACATCAAAGAAGATTAAGATTTTTTTAATGACTACGTACGTAGTTACGATACGTAGTAATTAATCATTAATTAACTATTACTATAATTAGTAATTAATCCTTATTTAGTAATTAATCATTAATTATCAATTAGTTGTACAATTGATAATTATCAATAATTTGTTAATTATCTAGTAAATTACACAAATTTCTTAAGATTATAGATACATTTCTTAACATTTTTGTATTTAAAGTTAGAGCTAACGTAACTTTTTAAAATTGTGTAAAAATAAATTGTGTCTAAGATGGGGAGGGGGGTGGGAGAAACAAAGAGCTTATTGTACCCCCTTAGCTCCCCCCGCCATCCTATTCCTATGACGGGAGAGTAATGGCACTTTCTGGAAGACGAATTTGAATTGGGGTTTTGATCGTTTACACTTGAGTCGATTCATAACTCGTCATTTCGCTAAGAAAATAAAAACGCCATTGCAACACAAATATACGTAATTAAAATTAAAAATACGCACAAATTACGCAATTAAAAATTATTGTGAATATATTTAGAGAGACCATCTCTCTTCTTCAGCAGATGTAAGACGAAATCTGTGTGCAAAGCACAACAAAAATCAATTCTGGAAATGTTAATTCTGCTTTACACCCAGACTATTTCTTACTTCTACTGACGAGGTAAGATGATGCCTCTCGAAACATGTACAGGTGGTATATATATTTAATTGCGTATTTTTGCGTTCAGTTGGTACTTTATACTGTTACGAATGTTTCTACATTTGTAATTTTTGCAAGTGTTTTCGGAAGCTCATACCAGAAGCGCCAGAATTCGAGTCCACAGGTTTGTACGTTAGTGCTCCTTAAATATTTTTTTTCTTATTTTTAGTGTGAAGTTGGGAAGCAAAAATATCGTTGTGGTATGCGACCATCAACTGATTAAAGACACTTTCTCGAGAGATGAGTTTTTTGGCAGACCCAATGATTCTATTTTTGAACTGAGCAAAGAGACCATACGTAAGCATTTATTTTCTGTAAGATAAACGTATACAAAATATAATATTTTAACTTTTTTTTACCGACCTACAGTAGCATAATTTATTTAGTGTATGTGTTGGATTTATACCCTGATGATCCACGGTCCTTTTCATACAGTCCTCATTAGGTGCCTTTTAGCGCCCCCTTTTCTATTCGTGGAAAAATCTAGCCAAAAAAACATTTGGAAACTATGTCAGTAATACATGACATAAAAAAAAGCCACTGCGTAAAATTTATTTACGAATTTTTTGGACATGTGACCAAGATTTCTCGGACACACTGTATATTTCCCAAGTAGGTCCCCTGTCCAGAAAAATTGGAGGCCGTGGAAAAATTGGAATATATATATATATATATATATATATATATATATAAATATATATATATATATATATATATATATATATATATATAAATATATATATATATATATATATATATATATATATATATATATATATATATATATATATATATATATATATATATATATATATATATATATATATATATATATATATATATATATATATATATATATATATATATATATATATATATATATATATATATATATATATATATATATATATATATAAATTTCCTTCGCATACCGTGTTTTTTTTGTTAAGCGTCATTTTAAAGAATATACGACAAACTATTTGATAATTTAAACACTCACAATAATTTAATATTATTAAACTCTTAAGTTTTTTCGTGTAGGAACTGGCGCATTTACCGATTTGGCGTTCAAAGAGCAACGGCGATTTTCTCTGCACATGCTTCGGGATGTTGGATTTGGAAAAACACTCATGGAGGAGCACATAAAGGCAAGCTCCATTTTTATACTATTCAGATGTTTGCGACATCAGTTACGGCTTTTGAGATTTCTACAAAACGCTGCGCTTTAGAGCAGCGATCACTTTATAGAAATTCAAATGCAACTAAATGTTACTAAATGTGGCCCGAACCTCCTCAAATGAAAACGTTTCCTTGTATTTACTAAGTTTTCAGAACACCCTCGCTACCTCAGCTGGCTATTCATTATAAAACATATCCTACCCTATTCATAAACAACATGCCACTTGCCTAGTTGCATTAGTTTGGCAATATATTATGTCTCTTCCATTTCAATATTACAGTGAAGGCTCATGAGTAACAAAGGAGAAGGTATCCGAAATACATGAGTCCAAACAGATCTGTGTAATACTGTTATGGCCGATCATTGTAATTGATACTCGGGTATGTCACAAGGGGGAATACAATCCCCCCCCCCTTTAGAAAACCGACCAGAAGTCATTCACCTAGTTTTCTGATCTAGTGGTCAGATCGAAAAAAAAACCTCCTCCCATACAAATAAAAAACGTGTTAAAAATTATAAGCTATTTTTAGAAAATATGCAAATATTTTATAGACATAAATAAGACAGAGGATCAAATTTCACTGCCCGCCTCGAGAAATGTACTTGTTTTGCGATTTTTTTTCCTGTCATGTTTAATCAGAACAATATATTCAATGGGGGATTGTAAATGCGATACGATCGCTTTTGACATGTTGTCTTTGTGACTTGAGAAGAGATAAACAAAACTCTGATAATAGAAGTTGATGAAAAAAACCTTATTGCATGAAGTTGCCTAGGATTCTCAATAAAAAAATTATCTAGTGTCGAAAACAAAAATTACTTGAATTATTTAAAAAAATATTGAAAAATTAGTAAGGCCAGTATTTAAAAATGTGACGGGGCCCCGGACACTCTCACGTGTAGCCATTGCAATATTTTTAAGTCACCTTTGACCCCTTTTTAGCTTAAGCTTTTTACCCGCATTATGAAAACCTGCACAGGTTTTCGTTATGTGCGTAAAAAGCTTGGAGATCGCTTATCCTATTTTCCATTGTACTGATTACATATGTATTCAATACTGCTCTACTTAGCATTTTCATTATACATCACTTTGCCTACGAAGCAATCCCCCCCTCCATTTTGATAGTCTTTAGACAGGTTCCTTAATAATCGGTCTGGAATTCGGTTGTGCAGTTTTAATGTATATCAATTAAAGTAAAGTATATACCAATCTAAATAAAGTATATATCAATCAATGTAAAGTATATACTAATCAAAGTAAAGTATATACCAATCTAAGTTAAGTATATACCAATCAATGTAAAGTATAACAATCAAAGTAAAGTATATGCCAATCTAAATAAAGTATATATTAATCAAAGTAAAGTATATACCGATTGAAGTAAAGTATATATCAAATAAAGTATTTACCAAGTAAAGTATTTACCAAGTAAAGTATTTAACAAGTAAAGTATTTACCAAGTAAAGTATATACCAATCACTTCATGGCGAATATGAGACGAATAGAAAACGTCGTCGTAAAGTGTTCTACTGACTATCGATAGATGCATTGAGCAGCATTCTGTAGTACCATGTTAAAAATGAATGCTCATTTCTGAAGAAAATTTCACCATTTTTGATGAAAATATATTTCGTAGAAAATCCGGACGATTTGAACTAAAAATCGACTTCACAACCCGAATCAGGGATTTCTGGGTTCAAAGTCGCGACTGATACGAATCAAGCCTGAAAATCTCTCGTTATAGTAGATTGTGGTAATATCTAAGAACCGAAATTAAAACCGCAAATGAGCTGATACCACAGGAAAGGTTTGATTAATTAACCTCGCACTAGAGCTGCACATTGGGCTATTAGCGACGGTTCGGAGTCTATCTCGAAGGAAAGACCCGGGAACGATGTCTCGTATTTTTGAACCGTGGTCAGATGACGAGGGCAACACCTGAGCTGGCACCCAACGCAATCAGATTTATCGTGCACCAGTCCCGTACACGCCAGTATAATTTGTTGGATGTTCTGGATGACTTTCTAGTATATTTGTAGCGAAGCTGGCAACCCTCCGATCACAAGATCACTACTTTTTTATTTGTCAAGTCCCTCGCACAGATTCGAACCAGCAATCCCCTGATTACTAACTGAACGCCTTTATCCATTGGGCCACTTGGGCCCCCACAGGAAAGAATCGTAGAAAATTACTTTCATTCACAATGTGTGGTTTCTATTTTTGTCAAAAGTAACGTGATTCAAAACTATATGAGCGTCAAAAATTAGTTATCATATCTTCTGTTTACCACATGGTTCCTTTTCTCAATTGTTTTCTCATTTCCCTATACTAGGAAGAAATAATCGAATTGGTTGACCACCTATCGGGATTCGAAGGCAGACCAGTTGCCATGGCGCCCATTCTGACGGGGTGCATGGCCAACAACATTTCCTCCTTGCTGTTCGGCAGGCGGCTCAGGCTGGACGACCCGAATAGGAAGAGGCTGGATTATTACCTCGGGGAAGTGGGGAGGCTGGCTGGATCCATCTCCTGGCAGCAATTCTTTCCTTGGATGCGGCGAATCACCAGTTTGCTGAATGTCGGGCAGCAGAGCCAGCTGAAGAGTGCCATGGGCAAGATACAGGAATACTGCAGGTGAGTCAGTAGCTGATGATTCGCGACAGGAACTGACCCAGATAACAATTTGTTAAGATAAAGGCATGCAAGTCGATCTTTTACTGCAAACTCGTATCGAAATTCACAATTGAAGGGGCAAGTAAAAGAAGGCTTTAACTAAGATAATTGAAAGACATTTAATTTTGATGTAGATGAAAGTTTTAAGTATGTGTCTTCCCTCAAATTTTATGACTGTGCTTGATTTATTTAGGCAGATATGTGGATGTAAGACACACATTTGTACTGCGATGCACACAACTTGGCACCGCTCGGTTTTGATCCGAGGAACTTCGGCTTGCTACGCCGATACTCTGCCGGTCAGGCCAAAGTGATCGCTCTCGCCTAAGCGGAAGTATCGGGTAGAAGCAATGAACCCTACAGATACAGGGCAGTAATATGTATATGGTTCACTTATAATGGTTCGATTTCATTAAGGGGGTCCGATACCTTCGACATTTTTTTTTTTTTTTTTTATACTTGTACAATCCAATTTTTTTTCTCTTTCTAAATATGCATAAAAAACCATTTTAAGACGCTCAATTTTTTTTTTAAATTGCACATTTATTTTTAAATTAAAATGAATAACAAAGATTCCTACTCCCTTTTTGTTTTTCAATATTTTGAAGCAATTTTTTTATTTAAGATCTTGAATAATATGTAAATAGATGTATGCATTCAAATTTTGATTCAGATACATCACTTTAAAAAAATAAAATATATTAGAAATTTTGGAAAAAAAATTGACGAAAAAAAATAAAATTCCATTTTAAGTGGTTTTAAAAAACAAATTATGGTAAAAATAGGAAATCTGAATGCATACATCTATTTAAAATATATTTATCTTGCTATACACACAAAAATTATGATTTTAAGTATAATAGTAAAAAAGCCTTAGCATTTTTAGTGTTCATTAAATTTCAAAACCACGAACAGAGATATTTGCTTTTAAAGTTTACATATAGTGATACAACTATGTTATAGGAACATATCATTAATATAGTGTCTCTTTAAAACATTCATAACTAAAAAAGTAATAGGAATTTTTTGAAGCAGTTTTTGTGAGTTATTAAAATAAGTTTGAATATTATTTTTTAAATATAAAAAAAATGACTTTTTTTGCGAATTTTGGGTATCGGACCCCCTTAAGCGAACTTAACTGTCAAATGTGCGAAAACGTGCCAATTTTGTTAACTTAAAAGCACTAATCACGCTCTCGATTGAGGAATAGGGAAAAGTATCATACTAATTTGTTTCTTGGCGACAAATAGTGGATGCTCAACGGAAAACGACCCTTTTCTTAAAGATTTTTGTCATTGAAAAATCTCTTTATCTTGAAAAGGGATTTTTGTCAGTGAACCCCTTCTACCACTTACCCCTTCAATTGAGTTAATAATTTAAAAAATGAAGCTAAAGAAATTCCGACTTCAAACAAATATTGGTAATAAGTATAATTTGTTATTTTTTGTCAAGACATTAAAAGTGTAAATATTTAGTATTAATTTTGTGCTTACTACCAATTTTTGAAGGAGGTGCTAAGTTATAAAAATAAAGTTTAATTTTGGTACCGATTATACAAAGTGGTAATTGGCGAATATATTTTAACTAAGAAAATAATTATTATTTTAAACTATTTTCTTGACGTCAGATTAAAAAAAAAATCTTTTCCAAGCATTTTCAATTGCAAGTGGAAATTTAAAATAACGAATCAACCAATCACAGTGCTCGGATACCTTTCGTTGTCCTTGTCTATGTAAGGTTTGTAAATTCAACACCTGTTACATCAGAGGTCGAAATTAACTTTTCAAAGCAGGTGCACCAGTGTATCCAAGTTTTAAGATTAGTAGTACTGTGTGCATATTATTTCTGTGAAAAAAAAAATTATGAAGTAGAAAGCAAAATTTACAAGTTTTTTTGATGCATATTATTTATGACAAATGCATTTTATAGCCATTCCTTCAAATAGATTTAAAAAATATTTTTATTATTCAATCAAATCAAATAATTAAAAAAAAAATTAAAAAAAATTATTGACGGGATAATAAGAGTATTGCCAAAAAAGTCATTATTTTCCGAAATATGTTTCACAAGTTTATTTCGACAGCTGTTTTCACTAATTGAACATTTTAATATATTAATTATGCTATAAATTTCAATGAAATGTAAAATTAGTTTAAAATTAACCCTTAATCAAGCTTTTAAAATAAACAATTTGAATTTGATTTAAAAAAAGCTATATATGTTTTTAACTTTCTCTATTTCTTGCTAATAACAGTGTTCACTTTAGAAATGAAAAGGGGCTGGGCGTAATTTTGAGAAAAAGGTCAACTTTTTTCCATGGTGACTTTAATGATAATGTAAAATCGATTTTTGCTAAAATCGGCAATCCGGGCGTCAAAATTGTCGATATTTTAAAGCAAAACTAATTGGCTATAAAGTAGTCAAATAACTGTAGAACCGAATTAAAACTAAAGAAAATACTTTCTAAAAGATAACATTAGTTTTAAATATTCTAAAAATTCTTAAATTTTCTACCTTGAAAACCGTTGTGGTGAAGTATCGATTTTCGCCAAGTCAGGCCAATCTTGTTAGCTGATTATAAGCAAATAATAAACGGAATTAAAATGAAAAAAAAAAAGCAATCTAAAGCTACGATAACGGCATTAAATCTGTTTAATGTAATGTTTCTGTAAAGTTTTTCAAAAACTTTATAGAAAGTTAGGTGCACTGTAAACAAATTAGGCGCACTCTGCAACTGTGCTTTCGCTAATTTCGAATCTTGCGTTAAATGCTGATTTCGCAAAATGTCACCCTCTTAATAGCCTACTAGTGCTAACATTTGATCTTATAATTCCAGAAAAGAAATAGCTGAGCATGAAAAAAACATCGATCCCAACAACGTTCGGGACTTTTTGGATGGATATCTATTAGAAATTCGAAAACGAAGAGACACGCCCAATAGTTCTTTTCACAGTAAGTTCTCATTTGTGTGAAATGAGTCACTGAATTTTCCAAAACGTGTTTTGTCCACTTTGAAGAACAAGGACATCACATTTTTTTCGTATTACATTTTAATTCAACACCTGGAATTCAGCAAATTACACATTAAGTAGCGTAGTTTGCATAATACAAGGTGTAATGAGATAAAATGTAATATGAAAAAAAAATGATTTAAAAAATGTAATGAGCTTGTTCTCCAAAGTGGACAAGAGATGTTTCGAAATTGAATGACACAAATAAGAAATATTGTTTAGTCGATTTCAATTTTTTTTTAAAGATAAGCAACTGATTAGATTGTAGAACAATATAATATGTATATAAATTTAATAATATTTTTTTATAATAGAGAATATGTAATGAACTTGTATAACTACAAAACTTTATAGCTACAAAATAGAAATAAATTATACCATTAAAATCTCTACACATGGGATTATTAATAGTGGATTTTAATTTGGTCAACTAAAATTTACCGAAAAACAACTTTTGCGAAGTTTAAGTTTGTGTAATGGTAAACAAATATTCCATAAAATTCCTCTAAATATTACATTTCTTCTTAAGGCCCATTGCTACGCGGACGTTAATAACGCACGTTATCTGCAAATGTCTCTGCGATTGGTATATGCAAAACACGTGGTTTGTAGTTCTCGATCTCAGAGCTATCTGCAAAAGCTAACGTGCATTAATGATGTTCCTCATTCTACACGTACGAAGTTGACGTGCGTGAGCTTTTGAAGATGGCTCTAAGATTGGTGAGTATAAACAATGTGGTTTCATCCACCAATCGTAAATGCATCGGATAAAGCTGACGCATGTTAATAGTGTCCGTATATAATACAATATAAGATGTACATAGTTAGTTTACTGTGTTACATGTTTAACTTGTATTCGTAATTATTTATTTCTTAGAAGACGTATTGGTAGATATGGCGTCAGCATTTTACGGAGCAGGTGCCGGGACTGTCCGGTCAGCGGTGGAATGGCTGCTGTTGCTGTGCGCCGCTTATCCGGAGGTCCAGAAGAAAGTCCACAGGGAGATATGTGACGTCCTAGGGTCAGATAGGTTTGCGACGGGACAGAATAGGGCGGACATGCCCTACACGGAAGCCGCTATTTGCGAGCTCTTGAGATGGAGAAGTGGTATACCTTTAAACACCATGCGACGGTAAGATTACGTCTTCCATTGGTTAAGGACATGTTTTTCTTTCTTTGAGACAATTTGTAACTAGAGAGGTTCTTAAGAATGCTATTGTGTCTATAGTACCGAATTTTATAAATTTATTAGAATTTCATTGAATTATTTTTAACGATGGGACATTGTTCTCCTCTGAACACCATGCGACGTGACGGTAAAATTATAATTTCTTTTAGTTAAGGATGAACAATTTCATAAAATCGCTTTTAAAAATGGATCATAAAAATAATGGATAACGAATATGAAAAATATACTGATTGTTCTGCCGATACAATTTTTTTTATTTATCAGTTTCTTTTTTTATAAAATTTTGTTGTTAATTGATAACATATTTCCAGTGCATTGAAAGACACAGACTTGAATGGATACTTCATTCCAAAAGATACAGAAATTCTTGCTGTTTTCTGGACGGGAGATCACGACGAAAGGGTGTGGGGTGATGACGTCATGGAATACAAACCAGAAAGATTCCTAAGCGAAGACGGGAAGAGAATAGTTAAACCCGAACAGTATTTTCCTTTCTCAGCAGGTAAGGGTTTAACGATTAACTTGACTAACCCGAGATAACTCGTGTTGGCGCGTATGGAAAATACATTCTTCTCTTTCGAAGTCGCAAGTTGTGGCTAATATATGAGGCGGTTAAAGTAATAGTGATGTAAGTGACTTTTGACTTACACCATTATTACTTTCACTGTTTCATATGTTAAGCTGTTATGTAATAGAGGTTATGTTAAGCTGTGAAAGTAATAGAGGTGTAACTCAAGAGTGACTTACACAACTATTACTTTAACCCCTTCATATTTTAAAAATAGCTACGTTTCTGAATATCAACCGCGACTAATCGGATTCTGAATTGAAGATTCTCAAAGTGGATCTCAGGTAATTCAAACTGAACACTGGAATAAATGGGAGTTATCGTGATCAAAACGCCTTCATATTGGCTGTGGTGTGTAATCGCGTTTCTCTTCTGTAGCAGTAGCGTTTTTGCCCCGGGACGTTTGATTGGTTGTTTAATTCAATCAACCAATTCAGCATCTTGGAAAAACACTCTACCACTACAGAAAAAAAAAACCGAATATATGTTTCCTATCTTTATGGAAGCTACAAACCGCTTTAAATACAGTTGAATGATGGTGCGAAGAGTGGCGAATCAAAATTAACGCATCAAAAAAGAATTTCGGTACTCTTTATCAGATATGACTCTGACTTCAAAGCAACACAGATATTGAGATCTTCAATACAGAAATCAAGTACGAGCAATATACTAAATACTTAGAAGTATACTTAGGTAGCAAGCAAACTTTACTTTGGAGAGAACATTAGACTAATACAAAAGCGACAGGTGCCCCGTAAGCTTAAACTCCCTCATTAGAAGAAATTTTAAAATGGCACTTAATAACTAAGTATTACTTTACAAATTTGTGATTGAAGCAGTTCTGCTATATGCATGCCCAGCTTGGGCTGCAGTCCAAAGAGACAAAAACTTCAAAAATTTCAGAATAAAGCACTCGGAAGGATTATAAATGCACCACCTATTGGTATACCAGGAATATGATACTGCACAGGGGATCTTAAAATGGAATATATAGACTAAGCAATTTTGACTATATCTCTATATCTCACAATTACAACAGGATAATAGAAACATCAAACTTTCAAAACCTAAAAGACATCATTAATTGCAACCACATAATAGGTCAAAAATATAAACGACCAAGGACGATTCAACCTGGTAGGAGCCATTTAGACTTGCTTGTCATTTCGACATTGTCAAACTCGACAGCTGCACCTTAGCTTGTGGCTAGGTCACACTTATGTCTTATGCTTGTGTATAAAACAAAATTTTAAAACCAAATAAAAAAATATATAAATCCACAAAAAAATTATAAAAATATGTGTTGTCCAGCTACAATATTTACTTCACAATATGTATGTTCTAATAGTGTGTTTCCCTTTCAGGATATCTCAGGTGTAGATGTATTATAGGACATTTGGCGCGTTTTATTTTTGTGTGTGGTTCTTTTGTTTTTGTGTTTTGTTCCCTATGACTGCATCGTGCTGCGTATTCGTCTGTGCGGTTCCCGAAAATATTTTTAACGGCAATTTCGAATAGCAGCGGAAGAATACAATAATGCGTTTAAAAATAACTGGTGTTTTACAGAACTACTTAAACGAGAAGACGTGTTAAGTCACCAGTTGTCAGGTTAGTGTTTTGGTAGAATACTTTTGGGGATTTCAGTATTACTGGATATATTGTGCATTGTTTGTTATACCTCCTCTATTAAGTATAATTGAGAAGTTTTAGTCTAAGATGGGAAGCAGTTTTGAATTGCAATTTTCGAATAAAAAAACCTACTTTTAGATGGCCTGGCGTGAATAATAGATTCTTTGTTATTCATTTCCCTCTTCGAGCCGATTATGGCCTATGATTATTGCCCATTTTACTGGCCTTTAATAAAAAGTTTTTTTGTTGTTGATTTTTTGATGGAAGCGGGGCTGATTAAGAATGACATGCAGTGTGAGAAGTGTAATGGTGATATGAAGCTGAGAGGAGTACAAAATTGTTTAATTTCCCTTTTGTAAAAGCAGTCAATTTTTTTTTATTTGTCAGTTTAGTAAACTGAAAGGGAGGAAGGAATCCAATATTGTTTAATTTCTCTTTTTAAAAAGCAATCAATTTTTTCTTCGTTGCATTACAGATATTTTTTTATAATGTTTTATTTGTCAACTGGAAGGAATATAAAAGGAATAAACTGGAAGGAATACTACAGTTGTAGAAATGATATTTTTTTGGGAGTTGTTTTATGGGTAAATTTTTTGTGGATTTATGAACCATAATCACCTGCTTGAAGGGGGTACCAGCTTTGATTCGCAGTAGTCGGAGTCGGAGGCCGAAGGCCGGAGATCACAATTATCCGGAGCCATGATCGAGGTACGAGTCCGTAACATTAACGTACGGTACGTGAGTGTGCTTAAGATTGTATATCAATAATTATTAACACCCGGAAAGTCTAATAACCGCTTCTGTTACATAAAACTTGATATTAAATTCTAAAATTCAGCTGCGCAAATCGAAAAATCGTTTTGGTGACTCTTTTAGTCGCCAAGAGAAAATAAAATAAGCCAAATGTCCTATAATACATCTGTTCCATATTTCAATTCAAGATTATCGCTCAGCCCCCGGGTAACCCCCCCTCCCCTCATCCAATTCAATTTAAAAGTAACTCAATAGTTAATACTTAAACGCACTAAAGTTATTTATTTACTAGGTTATTTTGATTCAGGTGTAAGGACTAAAGGGTCGACACACCATAAGGCTAATTCCGATTTTCAAGTGCACTCGAGAGCGAAGATTCCCGTATATGACTCTATGTACCTCGCCTTTTACAAGAGGCTGGTGTAGCGGCGACTTATATTATGAATGTATTGGTGTTGGTTTTTCTTAAAGAGACAACTCAGTTGATTAGGTTATAAGTTAAAGATATTTACTAGAACACTATATTTACAAGTTTTAACAGCTTAAAATGCTCAGCTTTGTGAGCGTGAAAAAAGCGAGCTTATGGTTCGCCTGCTTAACGGAATCTTATTATCAAAACAATCCGCTTGGCGGGTTGCCGGAAAAATCACGTCATTTGGCGCCGTATCCCAAAGATGGCTATTTCGCCACAGCGCCAAATGACAAAGTGATGTGATTGGCCCGAACATACTCCCGGCCATAAAACCCTTAAGGGGTTTTAGCAAAGGCAAGCAGTACACTTATAAATCTTATACATATTGAAATTAAACACTAGTACATGAAAAGGGCAGTTTACAAATCTTGGTGATAGGACGGACAAACTGGCTATCTTTGGTTCGCAGGGTAACAACTCGAACAAGTCCATCTTTGCCTTTATGCGTTTCAACAATGCGTCCTAAAGACCACTTGGTTGGTGGAAGAGTAAAGTCCTTTAGAAGCACTAGCTCTCCTGGTTCAACGTTGGGTTGTTGTGACATCCACTTTGGTCTAGTTTGAAGACGATTCAGGTACTCTTTAGCTCGATTGGGCCGTAATAGTCCACACCAGTGTGGGTGAATGGTCGCGTAGTATTTACACGAGGATGGGGAAGAATACCCATTTGTTGTTCGGAGGCTGTGGCTTTGTGTCTCCAACATTTGATGCACTCGTGAATGATTCTTCTTACAGTATTTCTGCAGCTCAAAATCCAATACTTTCTTCTAATGATACTCATTACTAACAGCGTACCTCCATGCAATGTATCTGCGTGAGCTTTTCTTATTATGAGCTTGTTTAGTGAACTAGAGGAAGGTAAGATGATAGGATGTTTCTCTTGAAAAGGTAAGTTTGAGTTCTGTAACCGCCCACCAAGTCGTAGAATGCCTTCTTTGTCTAAGAATGGGGCTAAGGTTAACAGCTTACTTTTAGAAGGTAATGGTGTTTTGTTCTGCAGTGCAATAATTTCTTTAGGAAATTCGTAGCTTTGATCAAGTTTGACGAGGGAAACTAAAGCTTTGTTCATTTCAGTCGACGTCAAATGACCGGTTTTTCTTTCATTAATCAAACATTAGCAATTTTCAATAAATCTAAGGCAGAGGCCTGTCACTCTGGTTAACTTAGTTAAAGAGGAAAATTTTTAAATCAATTCCCATTTTGGTATGACTTGGACCAAATGAGTTGACTTTGTCTCGTGTTCAGAATTGTCCACTTTAAGGGTTTGTGGCCAAAATTCAGGTTGCAGCGATAACCAATCAGGACCCTTAAACCAGAATTCATTGTGCAGTAGATCTTGAGGCTTTAGTAATCCTCGGCTTGGTATGTCTGCGGGATTAGAATAAGATGGTACATACCTCCACTGAGCATTTGGGGCCTTCTCGTGGATATCTCCAACTCTGTTGGCTACGAACGTCTTCCATCGGCTTGGCTGTCCTCTCAGCCAGGCTAAGACGATAGATGAATCTGTCCAGGCATAGATGTTTGTAGGCTTGATATTGATGTCAGAAAGAATAGAAGATATTAGTTTTGCTGCAAGTGAAGCTCCGCACAGTTCTAAACGTGGTAGTGACACAGGCTTGAGTGGTGCAACACGAGTCTTAGATGAAAGCAGCTGGGTGAAACAACCTTCGTCGGTTTCTATTCTAACATATGCAGCAGCCGCATAAGCTTTGGTAGATGCGTCGCTGAAGACATGTAGCTCTACTTTAGGATCTTGGTCGGGATCGTAACATATCCATCGAGGAATTCTTATCTTCTCAATTTCTGGAAGGTATTTCGCAAAATTTGTCCAACGCGTGCAAATGCCTTCGGGAATTTCGTCATCCCAATCCACACTTGCTAACCATAGTTCTTGAATCATTATCTTTCCAGTAATGATTAGTGGGGAAATCCATCCTAGAGGATCGTACAGCTTGCTGACATCTGATAAAATGGATCGTTTCGTGGGACAATCAGTTACTGGATCGAACTTAACTTGATAACTAAAGGAGTCACTTTGAGGGTGCCAAAATAGACCTAACGCTTTTACCATCGGATCTAAGTCTATTCGAACAACTTGAATTTCTTTGAATTCTTGAGGAATATTTTCTAACACATCTGTACTATTGCTGACCCATTTTCGAAGAGAAAATCCACCTTCTGATAGCAGCTTTACAATTTGATCTTGCTTCTGAATTGCCTCCGTGATGTCTTTACCTCCTGAGAGAAGATTATCCACATAGAATTGATTAGATAACATTTCAGCTCCTAGGGGATAGGTAGATCGTCCATCTTCGGCAAGTTGCTTTAATGTACGTATTGCAAGAAAGGCAGATGATTCCATTCCGAATGTTACTGTGAGTAGCTTGTAGTCTTTGATAGGATCGAACTTAGAACTTCTCCAAATTATTCTTTGATAATCTGTTTGTTCCTCATCAATGAGTACTTGTCTGTACATTTTCTCGACGTCGGCGGAATAAGCGATTTTTAGTAGACGCCAGCGATGTAATAAAGCAGAAAGATTTTCCTGAATATTTGGTCCCTTTAGTAACTTATCATTTAGTGAGGTACCTGAAGTGGTCTTCTGAATTGCATTAAATACCACTCGAAGCCTAGTAGTGGTGCTGTCCTCTTTAATCACGGCGTGATGAGGAAGATAATATCCCTTGAAGTCCATATCTTCAACCTTGACATCATCACTTTGATCCACTCGGGACATATGGTTCAGTTCCAAATATTCCTTAATGCATCTTGAATATTGCGAATGAAGAGCAGGATCTCTTTCTAGCTTTCTTTCCAAATGAAGGAATTGAGATATCGCAGTTTTCTTTGATTCGCCTAACTTTGGAGAATTGTCCTTGAACGGCAACTTAACTTTGTAACGTCCGTTTTCCCTCTTACAATTGTTACGAAATATCTCTTCACATATCTCATCATCAGATGTATACGTTTTGGTTGATTGAACTTCTTCGAGTTCCCAAAATTTTTGCATATCACTGTGCAGATCTGTCAAACTATGCAGACAAACTAAATTCGTAGTCTGTAATGCTGTAGATGCTTCATGAGCCTCGCATCCCACAGGTCCTGACATAATCCAGCCAAACCTAGTGTTCTGGGCCATAGGACAGTTCTTCGTACCTCTTAAACATCCATCTAACAAGATTGAAGGATATAGGTCTGCACCAAGAATAAGATCAATTTTCTTATTCCCAGAAAAGTTTGGATCGGCTAATGTTAAACCTCTTATGTGCTCCCAACTTGGTTTCTGGATGGTAAGCTTTGGAGCATATCTGGTGAGATTCTTCATCACTAATGCGGACACTTCATTAGCAACGATTTCTGAGTGAATATTTTTAAGGGTAATGCTAGTGGCTTTGTAGCATGGTTTTACGTTTTGATCTCCTATTCCTACTATCTGAGTATGTATAGGTTGTTTCTTTAATCTTAAACTTTGAGCCAAGAACTCGGAAATAAATGTTATTTGCGATCCTTGATCCAAGAGTGCTCTCGCTACTATTTCATTTCCAAATGTGTCTGATATCTTAACGATTGCTGTACTTAACAGAACTGTGTTGACTATGGGTTGCTTGCTTTGAGCAACATGTGAAGCTAATTCAACACTTTCTTGAGGAACGTTAGAAGAATTGCTTTCAGGGGAAGATTCAGTAGAATTAGAACTTTTAGCTATTGCTTCGTGCAGCAAGGAATGATGTCTTCTTTTACAGATACGACAAGAATTTTTGCTCGAACATTGTCTTACTGGATGTGAAGCTGACATACAGTTAAAGCAAAGGCTTTTACTTTTAACTACTTGCATGCGTTCAGCATCTGTCTTGCTGAGAAACACCTGGCACCTGGAAAGACAGTGATCACCATTACAGAGAGTGCAAGTACTTTTCGAAACGTGACAGCTTGACTTTTGATATGTCGACTTTGATGCAATCCCTGGTTTGCCAGTAATTCGTGTATTCTCACTTATAGCTTCCAATGTTCGAAATCTACCTTCTAAGAATGATAGTAAATCTTGAAGTGTGGGAATGTCTGTTTTGGAAGGAAGACCTTTTTCCCACAACTGTAGCGTATCTGCTGATAATTTTTGAGCTATTATAAACACTAATATTGGATCCCATGAATTTATGTTGATACCTAAATTTTTAATAGCAGCCAAACATTCTTGAGTTGTATCTAATAACGACTTCACCGATTGAGAATTATCATTAGTTTTCTGTTGAAAAAGAAATCTTTTTAAAGTAACGTTAATTAACATTCTTTTGTTCTCATAACGATAATTTAATATCTCCCAAGCGCTCTTATAATTCGAAGAAGTAATTGCAAAATGCTTGATCAGCTTTTCAGCCTCTCCTGATACTTGTGACTTTAAATAGAATAGCTTTTGCACTTCAGAAAGCGATTTATTATCATGGACCATGGCAATAAATAGATCGCGAAATGATGACCAATCTTCATATGATCCGGTAAATATTGGAATTTGTACTGGTGGTAACCTTAATTCATTAGAATAATCCTTTGGAAGAACAGCGGTTTGTTTACTAACATCAGTGTTCGGATTGATTGGCGGGAAACTTTGTTCCATTTCACTTTCGATTTCCGAATAGTTATTCGTGAAGAATTCTTCTACCTGGTCACTGAAATCTTCTTTTAAATAAGAATTGTCTTTCGATATTCCGTTTGTTAAAATCTGTTTGTGATTACTTCGAAATTCTTCATAGAAATTCTGAAAGTTCTTTAAACGAATTCGAAAATAATTCAAAGTTTTGCGTTCTTTGGAATCTTTCTTATAGTTTCTTACTAACTTAATCATGCTTTCATGAATATCACTTTGAAGACTTATCATAGATTCCATATTTGCCATATCTTAAGATTACTTTGAATCTAGTAAATAATCAACGAGAATGTTCTAAAATCAACTGACCTGTGCTGCGACTCGGACGGACCAGCTTGTAGCGGCGACTTATATTATGAATGTATTGGTGTTGGTTTTTCTTAAAGAGACAACTCAGTTGATTAGGTTATAAGTTAAAGATATTTACTAGAACACTATATTTACAAGTTTTAACAGCTTAAAATGCTCAGCTTTGTGAGCGTGAAAAAAGCGAGCTTATGGTTCGCCTGCTTAACGGAATCTTATTATCAAAACAATCCGCTTGGCGGGTTGCCGGAAAAATCACGTCATTTGGCGCCGTATCCCAAAGATGGCTATTTCGCCACAGCGCCAAATGACAAAGTGATGTGATTGGCCCGAACAGCTGGTGTACGTTAAATCCCTCGTTTTCGAAACGTCCTCCCTTCGCGAGAGAGTGATGTGTGCTCCCTGTCATCTGAATAATTTTGAAAATTACGAGCCTGTATTTATGATTATTTCCTTCAGCATAGATCCATTGCCAATAGACAATTTGTGTAGTTATTTTACAACGTAATTTTATTAACCAACATATCTACTACGATGAGTTTATACACAAGTAAAATGTACTTTTGTACATTATCAAGATAACTTTTGTGGTGTCATATCTTTATTTGGTAATCACCTTTCAATTTATTTAAGTATTCAATGTAGTGGATATATTAAAAACTGCTATTATAAATTCTGAGATTTGTTTTAAGGAAAACGATCGTGCCCTGGCAAACCCCTCGCCGAGATCGAAATATTTCTGTTCTTTGTCACCCTGCTGCAGAACTTCGAAGTGTGTGTCCCAGATGGAAACAAAGTAGACTTGGAAGGTATTCTCGGTATAGGCCTGGATCCGAAGAGACAATATATCATAATGAAAAAACGAAACCCCCAAAAAACAATATAAGAGGTAGGTTTTTCTCGACGAACTTGTTTTAGAAGATCTCTGTTAAAAATCTAATGTCTTGTTCAATAAATTCCTGATGAAAAATTGATTGTTTAATAAGGTTGCTTTGCATCCACTACAATAAAAACTAGACCAATTCAAACAGCAAAAATATATTTTTAGTTAAATTTGAATAGTACCACATGTGTTACTTTCATTCTGATTATATAATTGTAAAAGTGCGGATTCGAACCCACGACCATAAAAGTAGACTGCGACCTGAATGCAGCGCTTCAGACTACCCGGCCATCCTGACAAGCAAAATAGTTAAAAACTACATTTATAGCCCCTGAACATAATTTGAGAAAGCTTTCGATGATTATTTAAAAGTTAAAATACAATATGTTTATCAGAAGTGGGATTCGAACCCACGCCCACAAAAGTGGACTGCGACCTGAACGTAGTGCCTTAGACCACTCGCCATCCTGACACGCCCGATTATCAAAAACTACATTTTTTGCCCCTGAACAAAATATGAGAAAGCTTTGCTGATTAATAAAAATTTTAATCATATTACATTTGTCAGAAGTGGGATTCGAACCCACGCCGTAGAAGCGGACTGCGACCTTAACGCTACGCCTTAGACCACTCGGCCACCCTGACACGTACAACAACCAAAAATTACATTTACCGCCCTTGAACAAAATTTGAGAAAGTTTTTGCTGGTTAATAAAAAGTTTAAATATAATATATTTGTCAGAAGTGCGATTCGAACCCACGCCCACAGAAGTGGACTGCGACCTGCAAGCAGCGCCTTAGACCACTCGGCCATCCTGACAAGCCCGATTATCAAAAACTACATTTATCGCCCCTGAACAAAATTTGAGAAAGCATTTGCTGATGAACAAAAAGTTTAAACAAAACACATTTGTCAGAAGTGGGATTCGAACCCACGCCCACAGAAGTGGACTGCGACCTGAACGCAGCGCCTTAGACCACTCGGCCATCCTGACACGTACAACAACCAAAAATTACATTTACCGCCCTTGAACAAAATTTGAGAAAGTTTTTGCTGGTTAATAAAAAGTTTAAATACAATACATTTGTCAGAAGTGCGATTCGAACCCACGCCCACAGAAGTGGACTGCGACCTTAACGCAGCGCCTTTGACCACTCGGCCATCCTGACACGTACAACAATAAAAAATTACATTTACCACCCTTGAAAAAAATTTGAGAAAGTTTTTGCTGGTTAATAAAAAGTTTAAATACAATATATTTGTCAGAAGTGGGATTCGACCCCACGCCCACAGAAGTGGACTGCGACCTTAACCCAGCGCCTTTGACCACTCGGCCATCCTGACCCGTACAACAATCAAAAATTACATTTACCACCCTTGAACAAAATTTGAGAAAGTTTTTGCTGGTTAATAAAAAGTTTAAATATAATATATTTGTCAGAAGTGGGATTCGAACCCACGCCCACAGAAGTGGACTGCGACCTGAACGCAGCGCCTTAGACCACTCGGCCATCCTGACACGCCCGATTATCAAAAACTACATTTATCGGCCCCGAACAAATTTTGAGACAGCATTTGCTGATGAACAAGAAGTTTAAACAAAATATATTTGTCGGAAGGGGGATTCGCACCCACGCCCACAGAAGTGGACTGCGACCTGAACGCAGCGCCTTAGACCACTCGGCCATCCTGACACGTACAACAATCAAAAATTACATTTAACACCCTTGAACAAAATTTGAGAAAGTTTTTGCTGGTTAATAAAAAGTTTAAATATAATACATTTGTCAGAAGTGGGATTCGAACCCACGCAAACAGAAGTGGACTGCGACCTGAACGCAGCGTCTTAGACCACACGGCCATCCTGACACGCCCGATTATCAAAAACTACATTTACCGCCCTTGAAAAAAATTTGAGAAAGTTTTCGCTGTTTAATAAAAAGTTTAAATATAATATATTTGTCAGAAGTGGGATTCGAACCCAGGCCCACACAAGTAGACAGCACCCAAAGCGCAGCTCCTTAGACTACTCGGCTCTGCTGGCACGCATAATAACCAAAAATTAAATTTCTTACCATTGAACAAAATTTGAGAATGCTTTTGCTGATTAAATAAAATTTAAATATAATATATTTGTCAGAAGTGGGATTCGAACCCACGCCCACAGAAGTGGACTGCGACCTGAACGCAGCGCCTTTGACCACTCGACCATCCTGACACGTAAAACAGCCAAAAATTACATTTACCGCGCTTGAACAAAATTTGAGAAAGTTTTTGTTGTTAATAAAAGTTTAAATATAATATATTTGTCAGAAGTGGGATTCGAACCCACGCCCACAGAAGTGGACTGCGACCTGAACGCAGCGCCTTAGACCACTCGGCCATCCTGACACGTATAACAACCAAAAATTACATTTACCGCGCTTGAACAAAATTTAAGAAAGTTTTTGTTGTTAATAAAAAGTTTAAATATTATATATTTGTCAGAAGTAGGATTCGAACACACGCCCACACAAGTAGACATCACCCAAAGCGCAGCTTCTTAGACAACTCGGCTATGCTGGCACGCATAATAACCAAAAATTACATTTCTTACACTTAAACAAAATTTGAGAATGCTTTTGCTGATAAAATAAAATTTAAATATAATATATTTGTCAGAAGTGGGATTCGAACCCAAGCCCACAGAAGTGGACTGCGACCTGAACGCAGCGCCTTAGACCACTCGGCCATCCTGACAAGCCCGATTATCAAAAACTACATTTATCGCCCCAGTACAAAATTTGAGAAAGCATTTGCTGATGAACAAAAAGTTTAAACAAAATACATTTGTCAGAAGTGGGATTCGAACCCACGCCCACAGAAGTGGACTGCGACCTGAACGCAGCGCCTTAGACCACTCGGCCATCCTGACACGTACAACAATCAAAAATTACATTTACCACCCTTGAACAAAATTTGAAAAAGTTTTTGCTGGTTAATAAAAAGTTTAAATATAATTTATTTGTCAGAAGTGGGATTCGAACCCACGCCCACAGAAGTGGACTGCGACCTGAACGCAGCGCCTTAGACCACTCGTCCATCCTGACACGCCCGATTATCAAAAACTACATTTATCGCCCCTGAACAAAATTTGAGAAAGCATTTGCTGATGAACAAAAAGTTTAAACAAAACACATTTGTCAGAAGTGGGATTCGAACCCACGCCCACAGAAGTGGACTGCGACCTGAACGCAGCGCCTTAGACCACTCGGCCATCCTGCCACGCCCGATTATCAAAAACTACATTTATCGCCCCTGAACAAAATTTGAGAAAGCATTTGCTGATTAATTAAAATTTAAATATAATATATTTATCAGAAGTGGGATTCGAACCCATGCCCACAAAAGTGGACTGCGACCTGACAGCAGCGCCTTAGACCGCTCGGCCATCGCGACCCGCAAAAGCAACCAAAAATTACAGTTATATCCCCTGAACAAAATATGAGAAAGCTTTGCTGATTAATAAATTTTTTAAATAGATTACATTTGTCAGAAGGGGGATTCTAATCCACGCCATATAAGTGGACAGCGCCTTTGACCACTCGGCCATCCTGACACGTACAACAATCAAAAATTACATTTACCAACCTTGAACAAAATTTGAGAAAGTTTTTGCTGGTTAATAAAAAGTTTAAATTTAATATATTGTCAGAAGTGGGATTCGAACCCACGCCCACAGAAGTGGACTGCGACCTGAACGCAGCGCCTTAGACCACTCGTCCATCCTGACACGCCCGATTATCAAAAACTACATTTATCGCCCCTGAACAAAATTTGAGAAAGCATTTGCTGATGAACAAAAAGTTTAAACAAAACACATTTGTCAGAAGTGGGATTCGAACCCACGCCAACAGAAGTTGACTGCGACCTGAACGCAGCGCCTTAGACCACTCGGCCATCCTGACACGTACAACAACGAAAAATTACATTTACCGCCCTTGAACAAAATTTGAGAAAGTTTTTGCTGGTTAATAAAAAGTTTAAATATAATATATTTGTCAGAAGTGGGATTCGAACCCATGCCCACAAAAGTGGACGGCGACCTGACAGCAGCGCCTTAGACCGCTCGGCCATCGCGACCCGCAAAAGCAACCAAAAATTACATTTATATCCCCTGAACAAAATATGAGAAAGCTTTGCTGATTAATAAAATTTTTAAATATATTACATTTGTCAGAAGTGGGATTAGAATCCACGCCATAGAAGTGGACTGCGACCTTAACGCAGCGCCTTTGACCGCTCGGCCATCCTGACACGTACAACAACGAAAAATTATATTTACCGCCCTTGAACAAAATTTGAGAAAGTTTTTGCTGGTTAATAAAAAGTTTAAATATAATATATTTGTCAGAAGTGGGATTCGAACCCACGCCTACAGAAGTGGACTGCGACCTTAACGCAGCGCCTTTGACCACTCGGCCATCCTGACACGTACAACAATCAAAAATTACATTTACCACCCTTGAACAAAATTTGAGAAAGTTTTTGCTGGTTAATAAAAAGTTTAAATATAATATATTTGTCAGAAGTGGGATTCGAACCCACGCCCACAGAAGTGGACTGCGACCTGAACGCAGCGCCTTAGACCACTCGGCCATCCTGACACGCCCGATTATCAAAAACTACATTTATCGCCCCTGAACAAAATTTGAGAAAGCATTTGCTGATAAACAAAAAGTTTAAACAAAATACATTTGTCAGAAGTGGGATTCGAACCTACGCTCACAGAAGTGGACTGCGACCTGAACGCAGCGCCTTAGACCACTCGGCCATCCTGACACGTACAACAATCAAAAATTACATTTACCACCCTTGAACAAAATTTAAGAAAGTTTTTCCTGGTTAATAAAAAGTTTCAATATAATACATTTGTCAGAAGTGGGATTCGAACCCACGCCCACAGAAGTGGACTGCGACCTGAACGCAGCGCCTTAGACCACTCGACCATCCTGACACGTAAAACAGCCAAAAATTACATTTACCGCGCTTGAACAAAATTTGAGAAAGTTTTTGTTGTTAATAAAAGTTTAAATATAATATATTTATCAGAAGTGGGATTCGAACCCACGCCCACAGAAGTGGACTGCGACCTGAACGCAGCGCCTTAGACCACTCGGCCATCCTGACACGTACAACAATCAAAAATTACATTTAACACCCTTGAAAAAAATTTGAGAAAGTTTTTGCTGGTTAATAAAAAATTTAAATAAAATTTATTTGTCAGAAGTGGGATTCGAACCCACGCCCACAGAAGTGGACTGCGACCTGAACGCAGCGCCTTAGACCAATCGGCCATCCTGACACGTATAACAACCAAAAATTACATTTACCGCGCTTGAACAAAATTTAAGAAAGTTTTTGTTGTTAATAAAAAGTTGAAATATTATATATTTGTCAGAAGTAGGATTCGAACACACGCCCACACAAGTAGACAGCACCCAAAGCGCAGCTTCTTAGACAACTCGGCTCTGCTGGCACGCATAATAACCAAAAATTACATTTCTTACACTTAAACAAAATTTGAGAATGCTTTTGCTGATAAAATAAAAGTTAAATATAATATATTTGTCAGAAGTGGGATTCGAACCCAAGCCCACAGAAGTGGACTGCGACCTGAACGCAGCGCCTTAGACCACTCGGCCATCCTGACAAGCCCGATTATCAAAAACTACATTTATCGCCCCAGTACAAAATTTGAGAAAGCATTTGCTGATGAACAAAAAGTTTAAACAAAATACATTTGTCAGAAGTGGGATTCGAACCCACGCCCACAGAAGTGGACTGCGACCTGAACGCAGCGCCTTAGACCACTCGGCCATCCTGACACGTACAACAATCAAAAATTACATTTACCACCCTTGAACAAAATTTGAAAAAGTTTTTGCTGGTTAATAAAAAGTTTAAATATAATTTATTTGTCAGAAGTGGGATTCGAACCCACGCCCACAGAAGTGGACTGCGACCTGAACGCAGCGCCTTAGACCACTCGTCCATCCTGACACGCCCGATTATCAAAAACTACATTTATCGCCCCTGAACAAAATTTGAGAAAGCATTTGCTGATGAACAAAAAGTTTAAACAAAACACATTTGTCAGAAGTGGGATTCGAACCCACGCCCACAGAAGTGGACTGCGACCTGAACGCAGCGCCTTAGACCACTCGGCCATCCTGACACGTACAACAACCAAAAATTACATTTACCGCCCTTGAACAAAATTTGAGAAAGTTTTTGCTGGTTAATAAAAAGTTTAAATATAATATATTTGTCAGAAGTGCGATTCGAACCCCCGCCCACAGAAGTGGACTGCGACCTGCACGCAGCGCCTTAGACCACTCGGCCATCCTGACACGCCCGATTATCAAAAACTACATTTATCGCCCCTGAACAAAATTTGAGAAAGCATTTGCTGATGAACAAAAAGTTTAAACAAAACACATTTGTCAGAAGTGGGATTCGAACCCACGCCCACAGAAGTGGACTGCGACCTGAACGCAGCGCCTTAGACCACTCGGCCATCCTGACACGTACAACAATCAAAAATTACATTTACAGCCCTTGAGCAAAATTTAAGAAAGTTTTTCCTGGTTAATAAAAAGTTTCAATATAATACATTTGTCAGAAGTGGGATTCGAACTCACGCAAACAGAAGTGGACTGCGACCTGAACGCAGCACATTAGGCAACTCGGTTCTGCTGGCACGCATAATAACCAAAAATTACATTTATTACCCATGAACAAAATTTGAGAATGCTTTTGCTGATTAATTAAAATTTAAATATAATATATTTATCAGAAGTGGGATTCGAACCCATGCCCACAGAAGTGGACTGCGACCTGAACGCAGCGCCTTAGACCACTCGGCCATCCTGACACGTACAACAATCAAAAATTACATTTACCACCCTTGAACAAAATTTAAGAAAGTTTTTCCTGGTTAATAAAAAGTTTCAATATAATACATTTGTCAGAAGTGGGATTCGAACCCACGCCCACAGAAGTGGACTGCGACCTGAACGCAGCGCCTTAGACCACTCGACCATCCTGACACGTAAAACAGCCAAAAATTACATTTACCGCGCTTGAACAAAATTTGAGAAAGTTTTTGTTGTTAATAAAAGTTTAAATATAATATATTTGTCAGAAGTGGGATTCGAACCCACGCCCACAGAAGTGGACTGCGACCTGAACGCAGCGCCTTAGACCACTCGGCCATCCTGACAAGCCCGATTATCAAAAACTACATTTATCGCCCCAGTACAAAATTTGAGAAAGCATTTGCTGATGAACAAAAAGTTTAAACAAAATACATTTGTCAGAAGTGGGATTCGAACCCACGCCCACAGAAGTGGACTGCGACCTGAACGCAGCGCCTTAGACCACTCGGCCATCCTGACACGTACAACAATCAAAAATTACATTTACCACCCTTGAACAAAATTTGAAAAAGTTTTTGCTGGTTAATAAAAAGTTTAAATATAATTTATTTGTCAGAAGTGGGATTCGAACCCACGCCCACAGAAGTGGACTGCGACCTGAACGCAGCGCCTTAGACCACTCGTCCATCCTGACACGCCCGATTATCAAAAACTACATTTATCGCCCCTGAACAAAATTTGAGAAAGCATTTGCTGATGAACAAAAAGTTTAAACAAAACACATTTGTCAGAAGTGGGATTCGAACCCACGCCCACAGAAGTGGACTGCGACCTGAACGCAGCGCCTTAGACCACTCGGCCATCCTGACACGTACAACAACCAAAAATTACATTTACCGCCCTTGAACAAAATTTGAGAAAGTTTTTGCTGGTTAATAAAAAGTTTAAATATAATATATTTGTCAGAAGTGCGATTCGAACCCCCGCCCACAGAAGTGGACTGCGACCTGCACGCAGCGCCTTAGACCACTCGGCCATCCTGACACGCCCGATTATCAAAAACTACATTTATCGCCCCTGAACAAAATTTGAGAAAGCATTTGCTGATGAACAAAAAGTTTAAACAAAACACATTTGTCAGAAGTGGGATTCGAACCCACGCCCACAGAAGTGGACTGCGACCTGAACGCAGCGCCTTAGACCACTCGGCCATCCTGACACGTACAACAATCAAAAATTACATTTACAGCCCTTGAACAAAATTTAAGAAAGTTTTTCCTGGTTAATAAAAAGTTTCAATATAATACATTTGTCAGAAGTGGGATTCGAACTCACGCAAACAGAAGTGGACTGCGACCTGAACGCAGCACATTAGGCAACTCGGTTCTGCTGGCACGCATAATAACCAAAAATTACATTTATTACCCATGAACAAAATTTGAGAATGCTTTTGCTGATTAATTAAAATTTAAATATAATATATTTATCAGAAGTGGGATTCGAACCCATGCCCACAGAAGTGGACTGCGACCTGAACGCAGCGCCTTAGACCACTCGGCCATCCTGACACGTACAACAATCAAAAATTACATTTACCACCCTTGAACAAAATTTAAGAAAGTTTTTCCTGGTTAATAAAAAGTTTCAATATAATACATTTGTCAGAAGTGGGATTCGAACCCACGCCCACAGAAGTGGACTGCGACCTGAACGCAGCGCCTTAGACCACTCGACCATCCTGACACGTAAAACAGCCAAAAATTACATTTACCGCGCTTGAACAAAATTTGAGAAAGTTTTTGTTGTTAATAAAAGTTTAAATATAATATATTTGTCAGAAGTGGGATTCGAACCCACGCCCTCAGAAGTGGACTGCGACCTGAACGCAGCGCCTTAGACCACTCGGCCATCCTGACACGTACAACAATCAAAAATTACATTTAACACCCTTGAACAAAATTTGAGAAAGTTTTTGCTGGTTAATAAAAAATATAAATAAAATTTATTTGTCAGAAGTGGGATTCGAACCCACGCCCACAGAAGTGGACTGCGACCTGAACGCAGCGCCTTAGACCAATCGGCCATCCTGACACGTATAACAACCAAAAATTACATTTACCGCGCTTGAACAAAATTTAAGAAAGTTTTTGTTGTTAATAAAAAGTTTAAATATTATATATTTGTCAGAAGTAGGATTCGAACACACGCCCACACAAGTAGACAGCACCCAAAGCGCAGCTTCTTAGACAACTCGGCTCTGCTGGCACGCATAATAACCAAAAATTACATTTCTTACACTTAAACAAAATTTGAGAATGCTTTTGCTGATAAAATAAAAGTTAAATATAATATATTTGTCAGAAGTGGGATTCGAACCCAAGCCCACAGAAGTGGACTGCGACCTGAACTTAGCGCCTTAGACCACTCGGCCATCCTGACAAGCCCGATTATCAAAAACTACATTTATCGCCCCAGTACAAAATTTGAGAAAGCATTTGCTGATGAACAAAAATTTTAAACAAAATACATTTGTCAGAAGTGGGATTCGAACCCACGCCCACAGAAGTGGACTGCGACCTGAACGCAGCGCCTTAGACCACTCGGCCATCCTGACACGTACAACAATCAAAAATTACATTTACCACCCTTGAACAAAATTTGAAAAAGTTTTTGCTGGTTAATAAAAAGTTTAAATATAATTTATTTGTCAGAAGTGGGATTCGAACCCACGCCCACAGAAGTGGACTGCGACCTGAACGCAGCGCCTTAGACCACTCGTCCATCCTGACACGCCCGATTATCAAAAACTACATTTATCGCCCCTGAACAAAATTTGAGAAAGCATTTGCTGATGAACAAAAAGTTTAAACAAAACACATTTGTCAGAAGTGGGATTCGAACCCACGCCCACAGAAGTGGACTGCGACCTGAATGCAGCGCCTTAGACCACTCGGCCATCCTGACACGTACAACAAACAAAAATTACATTTACCGCCCTTGAACAAAATTTGAGAAAGTTTTTGCTGGTTAATAAAAAGTTTAAATATAATATATTTGTCAGAAGTGCGATTCGAACCCCCGCCCACAGAAGTGGACTGCGACCTGCACGCAGCGCCTTAGACCACTCGGCCATCCTGACACGCCCGATTATCAAAAACTACATTTATCGCCCCTGAACAAAATTTGAGAAAGCATTTGCTGATGAACAAAAAGTTTAAACAAAACACATTTGTCAGAAGTGGGATTCGAACCCACGCCCACAGAAGTGGACTGCGACCTGAACGCAGCGCCTTAGACCACTCGGCCATCCTGACACGTACAACAATCAAAAATTACATTTACCGCCCTTGAACAAAATTTAAGAAAGTTTTTCCTGGTTAATAAAAAGTTTCAATATAATACATTTGTCAGAAGTGGGATTCGAACTCACGCAAACAGAAGTGGACTGCGACCTGAACGCAGCACATTAGGCAACTCGGTTCTGCTGGCACGCATAATAACCCAAAATTACATTTATTACCCATGAACAAAATTTGAGAATGCTTTTGCTGATTAATTAAAATTTAAATATAATATATTTATCAGAAGTGGGATTCGAACCCATGCCCACAAAAGTGGACTGCGACCTGACAGCAGCGCCTTAGACCGCTCGGCCATCGCGACCCGCAAAAGCAACCAAAAATTACAGTTATATCCCCTGAACAAAATATGAGAAAGCTTTGCTGATTAATAAATTTTTTAAATAGATTACATTTGTCAGAAGGGGGATTCTAATCCACGCCATATAAGTGGACAGCGCCTTTGACCACTCGGCCATCCTGACACGTACAACAATCAAAAATTACATTTACCAACCTTGAACAAAATTTGAGAAAGTTTTTGCTGGTTAATAAAAAGTTTAAATATAATATATTTGTCAGAAGTGGGATTCGAACTCACGCCCACAGAAGTGGACTGCGACCTTAACGCAGCGCCTTTGACCACTCGGCCATCCTGACACGTACAACAACCAAAAATTACATTTACCGCCCTTGAAAAAAATTTGAGAAAGTTTTTGCTGGTTAATAAAAAGTTTAAATATAATATATTTGTCAAAAGTGGGATTCGAACCCACGCCCACAGAAGTGGACAGCGACCTTAACCCAGCGCCTTTGACCACTCGGCCATCCTGACACGTACAACAATCAAAAATTACATTTACCACCCTTGAACAAAATTTGAGAAAGTTTTTGCTGGTTAATAAAAAGTTTAAATATAATATATTTGTCAGAAGTGGGATTCGAACCCACGCCCACAGAAGTGGACTGCGACCTGAACGCAGCGCCTTAGACCACTCGGCCATCCTGACACGCCCGATTATCAAAAACTACATTTATCGGCCCCGAACAAATTTTGAGAAAGCATTTGCTGATGAACAAGAAGTTTAAACAAAATATATTTGTCGGAAGGGGGATTCGAACCCACGCCCACAGAAGCGGACTGAGACCTGAACGCAGCGCCTTAGACCACTCGGCCATCCTGACACACCCGATTATCAAAAACTACATTTATCCGCCCCGAACAAATTTTGAGAAAGCATTTGCTGATGAACAAAAAGTTTAAACAAAATACATTTGTCAGAAGTGGGATTCGAACACACGCCCACAGAAGTGGACTGCGACCTGAACGCAGCGCCTTAGACCACTCGGCCATCCTGACACGTACAACAATCAAAAATTACATTTACCACCCTTGAACAAAATTTAAGAAAGTTTTTCCTGGTTAATAAAAAGTTTCAATATAATACATTTGTCAGAAGTGGGATTCGAACCCACGCAAACAGAAGTGGACTGCGACCTGAACGCAGCACATTAGGCAACTCGGTTCTGCTGGCACGCATAATAACCAAAAATTACATTTATTACCCATGAACAAAATTTGAGAATGCTTTTGCTGATTAATTAAAATTTAAATATAATATATTTATCAGAAGTGGGATTCGAACCCATGCCCACAAAAGTGGACGGCGACCTGACAGCAGCGCCTTAGACCGCTCGGCCATCGCGACCCGCAAAAGCAACCAAAAATTACATTTATATCCCCTGAACAAAATATGAGAAAGCTTTGCTGATTAATAAAATTTTTAAATATATTACATTTGTCAGAAGTGGGATACGAATCCACGCCATAGAAGTGGACTGCGACCTTAACGCAGCGCCTTTGACCACTCGGCCATCCTGACACGTACAACAACGAAAAATTACATTTACCACCCTTGAACAAAATTTAAGAAAGTTTTTCCTGGTTAATAAAAAGTTTCAATATAATACATTTGTCAGAAGTGGGATTCGAACCCACTCAAACAGAAGTGGACTGCGACCTGAACGCAGCGCCTTAGACCACTCGGCCATCCTGACACGTAAAAAACCAAAAATTACATTTACCACCCTTGAACAAAATTTGAAAAAGTTTTTGCTGGTTAATAAAAAGTTTAAATATAATTTATTTGTCAGAAGTGGGATTCGAACCCTCGCCCACAGAAGTGGACTGCGACCTGAACGCAGCGCCTTAGACCACTCGGCCATCCTGACACGTATAACAACCAAAAATTACATTTACCGCGCTTGAACAAAATTTAAGAAAGTTTTTGTTGTTAATAAAAAGTTTAAATATTATATATTTGTCAGAAGTAGGATTCGAACACACGCCCACACAAGTAGACAGCACCCAAAGCGCAGCTTCTTAGACAACTCGGCTCTGCTGGCACGCATAATAACCAAAAATTACATTTCTTACACTTAAACAAAATTTGAGAATGCTTTTGCTGATAAAATAAAAGTTAAATATAATATATTTGTCAGAAGTGGGATTCGAACCCAAGCCCACAGAAGTGGACTGCGACCTGAACGCAGCGCCTTAGACCACTCGGCCATCCTGACAAGCCCGATTATCAAAAACTACATTTATCGCCCCAGTACAAAATTTGAGAAAGCATTTGCTGATGAACAAAAAGTTTAAACAAAATACATTTGTCAGAAGTGGGATTCGAACCCACGCCCACAGAAGTGGACTGCGACCTGAACGCAGCGCCTTAGACCACTCGGCCATCCTGACACGTACAACAATCAAAAATTACATTTACCACCCTTGAACAAAATTTGAAAAAGTTTTTGCTGGTTAATAAAAAGTTTAAATATAATTTATTTGTCAGAAGTGGGATTCGAACCCACGCCCACAGAAGTGGACTGCGACCTGAACGCAGCGCCTTAGACCACTCGTCCATCCTGACACGCCCGATTATCAAAAACTACATTTATCACCCCTGAACAAAATTTGAGAAAGCATTTGCTGATGAACAAAAAGTTTAAACAAAACACATTTGTCAGAAGTGGGATTCGAACCCACGCCCACAGAAGTGGACTGCGACCTGAACGCAGCGCCTTAGACCACTCGGCCATCCTGACACGTACAACAATCAAAAATTACATTTACCACCCTTGAACAAAATTTGAGAAAGTTTTTGCTGGTTAATAAAAAGTTTAAATATAATATATTTGTCAGAAGTGGGATTCGAACCCACGCCCACAGAAGTGGACTGCGACCTGAACGCAGCGCCTTAGACCACTCGGCCATCCTGACACGCCCGATTATCAAAAACTACATTTATCGGCCCCGAACAAATTTTGAGAAAGCATTTGCTGATGAACAAGAAGTTTAAACAAAATATATTTGTCGGAAGGGGGATTCGAACCCACGCCCACAGAAGCGGACTGAGACCTGAACGCAGCGCCTTAGACCACTCGGCCATCCTGACACACCCGATTATCAAAAACTACATTTATCCGCCCCGAACAAATTTTGAGAAAGCATTTGCTGATGAACAAAAAGTTTAAACAAAATACATTTGTCAGAAGTGGGATTCGAACACACGCCCACAGAAGTGGACTGCGACCTGAACGCAGCGCCTTAGACCACTCGGCCATCCTGACACGTACAACAATCAAAAATTACATTTACCACCCTTGAACAAAATTTTAGAAAGTTTTTCCTGGTTAATAAAAAGTTTCAATATAATACATTTGTCAGAAGTGGGATTCGAACCCACGCAAACAGAAGTGGACTGCGACCTGAACGCAGCACATTAGGCAACTCGGTTCTGCTGGCACGCATAATAACCAAAAATTACATTTATTACCCATGAACAAAATTTGAGAATGCTTTTGCTGATTAATTAAAATTTAAATATAATATATTTATCAGAAGTGGGATTCGAACCCATGCCCACAAAAGTGGACGGCGACCTGACAGCAGCGCCTTAGACCGCTCGGCCATCGCGACCCGCAAAAGCAACCAAAAATTACATTTATATCCCCTGAACAAAATATGAGAAAGCTTTGCTGATTAATAAAATTTTTAAATATATTACATTTGTCAGAAGTGGGATACGAATCCACGCCATAGAAGTGGACTGCGACCTTAACGCAGCGCCTTTGACCACTCGGCCATCCTGACACGTACAACAACGAAAAATTACATTTACCACCCTTGAACAAAATTTAAGAAAGTTTTTCCTGGTTAATAAAAAGTTTCAATATAATACATTTGTCAGAAGTGGGATTCGAACCCACTCAAACAGAAGTGGACTGCGACCTGAACGCAGCGCCTTAGACCACTCAGCCATCCTGACACGTAAAAAACCAAAAATTACATTTACCACCCTTGAACAAAATTTGAAAAAGTTTTTGCTGGTTAATAAAAAGTTTAAATATAATTTATTTGTCAGAAGTGGGATTCGAACCCTCGCCCACAGAAGTGGACTGCGACCTGAACGCAGCGCCTTAGACCACTCGGCCATCCTGACACGTATAACAACCAAAAATTACATTTACCGCGCTTGAACAAAATTTAAGAAAGTTTTTGTTGTTAATAAAAAGTTTAAATATTATATATTTGTCAGAAGTAGGATTCGAACACACGCCCACACAAGTAGACAGCACCCAAAGCGCAGCTTCTTAGACAACTCGGCTCTGCTGGCACGCATAATAACCAAAAATTACATTTCTTACACTTAAACAAAATTTGAGAATGCTTTTGCTGATAAAATAAAAGTTAAATATAATATATTTGTCAGAAGTGGGATTCGAACCCAAGCCCACAGAAGTGGACTGCGACCTGAACGCAGCGCCTTAGACCACTCGGCCATCCTGACAAGCCCGATTATCAAAAACTACATTTATCGCCCCAGTACAAAATTTGAGAAAGCATTTGCTGATGAACAAAAAGTTTAAACAAAATACATTTGTCAGAAGTGGGATTCGAACCCACGCCCACAGAAGTGGACTGCGACCTGAACGCAGGGCCTTAGACCACTCGGCCATCCTGACACGTACAACAATCAAAAATTACATTTACCACCCTTGAACAAAATTTGAAAAAGTTTTTGCTGGTTAATAAAAAGTTTAAATATAATTTATTTGTCAGAAGTGGGATTCGAACCCACGCCCACAGAAGTGGACTGCGACCTGAACGCAGCGCCTTAGACCACTCGTCCATCCTGACACGCCCGATTATCAAAAACTACATTTATCACCCCTGAACAAAATTTGAGAAAGCATTTGCTGATGAACAAAAAGTTTAAACAAAACACATTTGTCAGAAGTGGGATTCGAACCCACGCCCACAGAAGTGGACTGCGACCTGAACGCAGCGCCTTAGACCACTCGGCCATCCTGACACGTACAACAACCAAAAATTACATTTACCGCCCTTGAACAAAATTTGAGAAAGTTTTTGCTGGTTAATATAAAGTTTAAATATAATATATATGTCAGAAGTGCGATTCGAACCCCCGCCCACAGAAGTGGACTGCGACCTGCACGCAGCGCCTTAGACCACTCGGCCATCCTGACACGCCCGATTATCAAAAACTACATTTATCGCCCCTGAACAAAATTTGAGAAAGCATTTGCTGATGAACAAAAAGTTTAAACAAAACACATTTGTCAGAAGTGGGATTCGAACCCACGCCCACAGAAGTGGACTGCGACCTGAACGCAGCGCCTTAGACCACTCGGCCATCCTGACACGTACAACAATCAAAAATTACATTTACCGCCCTTGAACAAAATTTAAGAAAGTTTTTCCTGGTTAATAAAAAGTTTCAATATAATACATTTGTCAGAAGTGGGATTCGAACTCACGCAAACAGAAGTGGACTGCGACCTGAACGCAGCACATTAGGCAACTCGGTTCTGCTGGCACGCATAATAACCAAAAATTACATTTATTACCCATGAACAAAATTTGAGAATGCTTTTGCTGATTAATTAAAATTTAAATATAATATATTTATCAGAAGTGGGATTCGAACCCATGCCCACAAAAGTGGACTGCGACCTGACAGCAGCGCCTTAGACCGCTCGGCCATCGCGACCCGCAAAAGCAACCAAAAATTACAGTTATATCCCCTGAACAAAATATGAGAAAGCTTTGCTGATTAATAAATTTTTTAAATAGATTACATTTGTCAGAAGGGGGATTCTAATCCACGCCATATAAGTGGACAGCGCCTTTGACCACTCGGCCATCCTGACACGTACAACAATCAAAAATTACATTTACCAACCTTGAACAAAATTTGAGAAAGTTTTTGCTGGTTAATAAAAAGTTTAAATTTAATATATTGTCAGAAGTGGGATTCGAACCCACGCCCACAGAAGTGGACTGCGACCTGAACGCAGCGCCTTAGACCACTCGGCCATCCTGACACGTACAACAACGAAAAATTACATTTACCGCCCTTGAACAAAATTTGAGAAAGTTTTTGCTGGTTAATAAAAAGTTTAAATATAATATATTTGTCAGAAGTGGGATTCGAACTCACGCCCACAGAAGTGGACTGCGACCTTAACGCAGCGCCTTTGACCACTCGGCCATCCTGACACGTACAACAACCAAAAATTACATTTACCGCCCTTGAAAAAAATTTGAGAAAGTTTTTGCTGGTTAATAAAAAGTTTAAATATAATATATTTGTCAGAAGTGGGATTCGAACCCACGCCCACAGAAGTGGACTGCGACCTTAACCCAGCGCCTTTGACCACTCGGCCATCCTGACACGTACAACAATCAAAAATTACATTTACCACCCTTGAACAAAATTTGAGAAAGTTTTTGCTGGTTAATAAAAAGTTTAAATATAATATATTTGTCAGAAGTGGGATTCGAACCCACGCCCACAGAAGTGGACTGCGACCTGAACGCAGCGCCTTAGACCACTCGGCCATCCTGACACGCCCGATTATCAAAAACTACATTTATCGGCCCCGAACAAATTTTGAGACAGCATTTGCTGATGAACAAGAAGTTTAAACAAAATATATTTGTCGGAAGGGGGATTCGAACCCACGCCCACAGAAGCGGACTGAGACCTGAACGCAGCGCCTTAGACCACTCGGCCATCCTGACACACCCGATTATCAAAAACTACATTTATCCGCCCCGAACAAATTTTGAGAAAGCATTTGCTGATGAACAAAAAGTTTAAACAAAATACATTTGTCAGAAGTGGGATTCGAACCCACGCAAACAGAAGTGGACTGCGACCTGAACGCAGCACATTAGGCAACTCGGTTCTGCTGGCACGCATAATAACCAAAAATTACATTTATTACCCATGAACAAAATTTGAGAATGCTTTTGCTGATTAATTAAAATTTAAATATAATATATTTATCAGAAGTGGGATTCGAACCCATGCCCACAAAAGTGGACGGCGACCTGACAGCAGCGCCTTAGACCGCTCGGCCATCGCGACCCGCAAAAGCAACCAAAAATTACATTTATATCCCCTGAACAAAATATGAGAAAGCTTTGCTGATTAATAAAATTTTTAAATATATTACATTTGTCAGAAGTGGGATACGAATCCACGCCATAGAAGTGGACTGCGACCTTAACGCAGCGCCTTTGACCACTCGGCCATCCTGACACGTACAACAACGAAAAATTACATTTACCGCCCTTGAACAAAATTTGAGAAAGTTTTTGCTGGTTAATAAAAAGTTTAAATATAATATATTTGTCAGAAGTGGGATTCGAACCCACGCCCACAGAAGTGGACTGCGACCTTAACGCAGCGCCTTTGACCACTCGGCCATCCTGACACGTACAACAATCAAAAATTACATTTACCACCCTTGAACAAAATTTGAGAAAGTTTTTGCTGGTTAATAAAAAGTTTAAATATAATATATTTGTCAGAAGTGGGATTCGAACCCACGCCCACAGAAGTTGACTGCTACATGAACGCAGCGCCATAGACCACTCGGCCATCCTGACACAACCGATTATCAAAAACTACATTTATCTCCCCAGCATAAAATTTGAGAAATCATTTGCTGATAAACAAAAAGTTTAAACAAAATACATTTGTCAGAAGTGGGATTCGAACCCACGCCCACAGAAGTGGACTGCGACCTGAACGCAGCGCCTTAGACCACTCGGCCATCCTGACAAGCCTGATTATCAAAAACTACATTTATCGCCCCAGTACAAAATTTGAAAAAGCAATTGCTGATGAACAAAAAGTTTAAACAAAATACATTTGTCAGAAGTGGGATTCGAACCCACGCCCACAGAAGTGGACTGCGACCTGAACGCAGCGCCTTAGACCACTCGGCCATCCTGACACGTAAACAACCAAAAATTACATTTACCACCCTTGAACAAAATTTGAGAAAGTTTTTGCTGGTTAATAAAAAGTTTAAATATAATTTATTTGTCAGAAGTGGGATTCGAACCCACGCCCACAGAAGTGGACTGCGACCTGAACGCAGCGCCTTAGACCCCTCGGCCATCCTGACACGTAAACAACCAAAAATTACATTTACCACCCTTGAACAAAATTTGAGAAAGTTTTTGCTGGTTAATAAAAAGTTTAAATATAATTTATTTGTCAGAAGTGGGATTCGAACCCACGCCCACAGAAGTGGACTGCGACCTGAACGCAGCGCCATAGACCACTCGGCCATCCTGACACGCCCGATTATCAAAAACTACATTTATCGCTGAACAAAATTTGAGAAAGCATTTGCTGATGAACAAAAAGTTTAAACAAAACACATTTGTCAGAAGTGGGATTCGAACCCCCGCCCACAGAAGTGGACTGCGACCTGAACGCAGCGTCTTAGACCACTCGGCCATCCTTACACGTACATCAACGAAAAATTACATTTACCGCCCTTGAACAAAATTTGAGAAAGTTTTTGCTGGTTAATAAAAAGTTTAAATATAATATATTTGTAAGAAGTGGGATTCGAACCCACGCCCACAGAAGTGGACTGCGACCTGAACGCAGCGCCTTAGACCACTCGGCCATCCTGACACGCCCGATTATCAAAAACTACATTTATCGCCCCTGAACAAAATTTGAGAAAGCATTTGCTGATAAACAAAAAGTTTAAACAAAATACATTTGTCAGAAGTGGGATTCGAACCCACGCTCACAGAAGTGGACTGCGACCTGAACGCAGCGCCTTAGACCACTCGGCCATCCTGACGCGTACAACAATCAAAAATTACATTTACCACCCTTGAACAAAATTTAAGAAAGTTTTTCCTGGTTAATAAAAAGTTTCAATATAATACATTTGTCAGAAGTGGGATTCGAACCCAGGGCCAGACAAGTAGACAGCACCCAAAGCGCAGCTCCTTAGACAACTCGGCTCTGCTGGCACGCATAATAACCAAAAATTAAATTTCTTACCATTGAACAAAATTTGAGAATGCTTTTGCTGATTAAATAAAATTTAAACATAATATATTTGTCAGAAGTGGGATTCGAACCCACGCCCACAGAAGTGGACTGCGACCTGAACGCAGCGCCTTAGACCACTCGGCCATCCTGACACGTATTACAACCAAAAATTACATTTACCGCGCTTGAACAAAATTTAAGAAAGTTTTTGTTGTTAATAAAAAGTTTAAATATTATATATTTGTCATAAGTAGGATTCGAACACACGCCCACACAAGTAGACAGCACCCAAAGAACAGCTTCTTAGACAACTCGGCTCTGCTGGCACGCAAAATAACCAAAAATTACATTTCTTACACTTAAACAAAATTTGAGAATGCTTTTGCTGATAAAATAAAATTTAAATATAATATATTTGTCAGAAGTGGGATTCGAACCCAAGCCCACAGAAGTGGACTGCGACCTGAACGCAGCGCCTTAGACCACTCCGCCATCCTGACAAGCCCGATTATCAAAAACTACATTTATCGCCCCAGTACAAAATTTGAGAAAGCATTTGCTGATGAACAAAAAGTTTAAACAAAATACATTTGTCAGAAGTGGGATTCGAACCCACGCCCACAGAAGTGGACTGCGACCTGAACGCAGCGCCTTAGACCACTCGGCCATCCTGACACGTACAACAATCAAAAATTACATTTACCACCCTTAAACAAAATTTGAAAAAGTTTTTGCTGGTTAATAAAAAGTTTAAATATAATTTATTTGTCAGAAGTGGGATTCGAACCCACGCCCACAGAAGTGGACTGCGACCTGAACGCAGCGCCTTAGACCACTCGGCCATCCTGACACACCCGATTAACAAAAACTACATTTATCGCCCCTGAACAAAATTTGAGAAAGCATTTGCTGATGAACAAAAAGTTTAAACAAAACACATTTGTCAGAAGTGGGATTCGAACCCACGCCCACAGAAGTGGACTGCGACCTGAACGCAGCGCCTTAGACCACTCGGCCATCCTGACACGTACAACAACCAAAAATTACATTTACGGCCCTTGAACAAAATTTGAGAAAGTTTTTGCTGGTTAATAAAAAGTTTAAATATAATATATTTGTCAGAAGTGGGATTCGAACCCATGCCCACAAAAGTGGACTGCGACCTGACAGCAGCGCCTTAGACCGCTCGGCCATCGCGACCCGCAAAAGCAACCAAAAATTACAGTTATATCCCCTGAAAAAAATATGAGAAAGCTTTGCTGATTAATAAATTTTTTAAATATATTACATTTGTAAGAAGGGGGATTCAAATCCACGCCATATAAGTGGACAGCGCCTTTGACCACTCGGCCATCCTGCAACGTACAACAATCAAAAATTACATTTACCACCCTTGAACAAAATTTGAGAAAGTTTTTGCTGGTTAATAAAAAGTTTAAATATAATATATTGTCAGAAGTGGGATTCGAACCCACGCCCACAGAAGTGGACTGCGACCTGAACGCAGCGCCTTAGACCACACGGCCATCCTGACACGTACAACAATCAAAAATTACATTTACCACCCTTGAACAAAATTTGAGAAAGTTTTTGCTGGTTAATAAAAAGTTTAAATATAATATATTGTCGGAAGGGGGATTCGAACCCACGCCCACAGAAGCGGACTGAGACCTGAACGCAGCGCCTTAGACCACTCGGCCATCCTGACACACCCGATTATCAAAAACTACATTTATCCGCCCCGAACAAATTTTGAGAAAGCATTTGCTGATGAACAAAAAGTTTAAACAAAATACATTTGTCAGAAGTGGGATTCGAACCCACGCAAACAGAAGTGGACTGCGACCTGAACGCAGCACATTAGGCAACTCGGTTCTGCTGGCACGCATAATAACCAAAAATTACATTTATTACCCATGAACAAAATTTGAGAATGCTTTTGCTGATTAATTAAAATTTAAATATAATATATTTATCAGAAGTGGGATTCGAACCCATGCCCACAAAAGTGGACGGCGACCTGACAGCAGCGCCTTAGACCGCTCGGCCATCGCGACCCGCAAAAGCAACCAAAAATTACATTTATATCCCCTGAACAAAATATGAGAAAGCTTTGCTGATTAATAAAATTTTTAAATATATTACATTTGTCAGAAGTGGGATACGAATCCACGCCATAGAAGTGGACTGCGACCTTAACGCAGCGCCTTTGACCACTCGGCCATCCTGACACGTACAACAACGAAAAATTACATTTACCGCCCTTGAACAAAATTTGAGAAAGTTTTTGCTGGTTAATAAAAAGTTTAAATATAATATATTTGTCAGAAGTGGGATTCGAACCCACGCCCACAGAAGTGGACTGCGACCTTAACGCAGCGCCTTTGACCACTCGGCCATCCTGACACGTACAACAATCAAAAATTACATTTACCACCCTTGAACAAAATTTGAGAAAGTTTTTGCTGGTTAATAAAAAGTTTAAATATAATATATTTGTCAGAAGTGGGATTCGAACCCACGCCCACAGAAGTTGACTGCTACATGAACGCAGCGCCATAGACCACTCGGCCATCCTGACACAACCGATTATCAAAAACTACATTTATCTCCCCAGCATAAAATTTGAGAAATCATTTGCTGATAAACAAAAAGTTTAAACAAAATACATTTGTCAGAAGTGGGATTCGAACCCACGCCCACAGAAGTGGACTGCGACCTGAACGCAGCGCCTTAGACCACTCGGCCATCCTGACAAGCCTGATTATCAAAAACTACATTTATCGCCCCAGTACAAAATTTGAAAAAGCAATTGCTGATGAACAAAAAGTTTAAACAAAATACATTTGTCAGAAGTGGGATTCGAACCCACGCCCACAGAAGTGGACTGCGACCTGAACGCAGCGCCTTAGACCACTCGGCCATCCTGACACGTAAACAACCAAAAATTACATTTACCACCCTTGAACAAAATTTGAGAAAGTTTTTGCTGGTTAATAAAAAGTTTAAATATAATTTATTTGTCAGAAGTGGGATTCGAACCCACGCCCACAGAAGTGGACTGCGACCTGAACGCAGCGCCTTAGACCCCTCGGCCATCCTGACACGTAAACAACCAAAAATTACATTTACCACCCTTGAACAAAATTTGAGAAAGTTTTTGCTGGTTAATAAAAAGTTTAAATATAATTTATTTGTCAGAAGTGGGATTCGAACCCACGCCCACAGAAGTGGACTGCGACCTGAACGCAGCGCCATAGACCACTCGGCCATCCTGACACGCCCGATTATCAAAAACTACATTTATCGCTGAACAAAATTTGAGAAAGCATTTGCTGATGAACAAAAAGTTTAAACAAAACACATTTGTCAGAAGTGGGATTCGAACCCCCGCCCACAGAAGTGGACTGCGACCTGAACGCAGCGTCTTAGACCACTCGGCCATCCTTACACGTACATCAACGAAAAATTACATTTACCGCCCTTGAACAAAATTTGAGAAAGTTTTTGCTGGTTAATAAAAAGTTTAAATATAATATATTTGTAAGAAGTGGGATTCGAACCCACGCCCACAGAAGTGGACTGCGACCTGAACGCAGCGCCTTAGACCACTCGGCCATCCTGACACGCCCGATTATCAAAAACTACATTTATCGCCCCTGAACAAAATTTGAGAAAGCATTTGCTGATAAACAAAAAGTTTAAACAAAATACATTTGTCAGAAGTGGGATTCGAACCCACGCTCACAGAAGTGGACTGCGACCTGAACGCAGCGCCTTAGACCACTCGGCCATCCTGACGCGTACAACAATCAAAAATTACATTTACCACCCTTGAACAAAATTTAAGAAAGTTTTTCCTGGTTAATAAAAAGTTTCAATATAATACATTTGTCAGAAGTGGGATTCGAACCCAGGGCCAGACAAGTAGACAGCACCCAAAGCGCAGCTCCTTAGACAACTCGGCTCTGCTGGCACGCATAATAACCAAAAATTAAATTTCTTACCATTGAACAAAATTTGAGAATGCTTTTGCTGATTAAATAAAATTTAAACATAATATATTTGTCAGAAGTGGGATTCGAACCCACGCCCACAGAAGTGGACTGCGACCTGAACGCAGCGCCTTAGACCACTCGGCCATCCTGACACGTATTACAACCAAAAATTACATTTACCGCGCTTGAACAAAATTTAAGAAAGTTTTTGTTGTTAATAAAAAGTTTAAATATTATATATTTGTCATAAGTAGGATTCGAACACACGCCCACACAAGTAGACAGCACCCAAAGAACAGCTTCTTAGACAACTCGGCTCTGCTGGCACGCAAAATAACCAAAAATTACATTTCTTACACTTAAACAAAATTTGAGAATGCTTTTGCTGATAAAATAAAATTTAAATATAATATATTTGTCAGAAGTGGGATTCGAACCCAAGCCCACAGAAGTGGACTGCGACCTGAACGCAGCGCCTTAGACCACTCCGCCATCCTGACAAGCCCGATTATCAAAAACTACATTTATCGCCCCAGTACAAAATTTGAGAAAGCATTTGCTGATGAACAAAAAGTTTAAACAAAATACATTTGTCAGAAGTGGGATTCGAACCCACGCCCACAGAAGTGGACTGCGACCTGAACGCAGCGCCTTAGACCACTCGGCCATCCTGACACGTACAACAATCAAAAATTACATTTACCACCCTTAAACAAAATTTGAAAAAGTTTTTGCTGGTTAATAAAAAGTTTAAATATAATTTATTTGTCAGAAGTGGGATTCGAACCCACGCCCACAGAAGTGGACTGCGACCTGAACGCAGCGCCTTAGACCACTCGGCCATCCTGACACACCCGATTAACAAAAACTACATTTATCGCCCCTGAACAAAATTTGAGAAAGCATTTGCTGATGAACAAAAAGTTTAAACAAAACACATTTGTCAGAAGTGGGATTCGAACCCACGCCCACAGAAGTGGACTGCGACCTGAACGCAGCGCCTTAGACCACTCGGCCATCCTGACACGTACAACAACCAAAAATTACATTTACGGCCCTTGAACAAAATTTGAGAAAGTTTTTGCTGGTTAATAAAAAGTTTAAATATAATATATTTGTCAGAAGTGGGATTCGAACCCATGCCCACAAAAGTGGACTGCGACCTGACAGCAGCGCCTTAGACCGCTCGGCCATCGCGACCCGCAAAAGCAACCAAAAATTACAGTTATATCCCCTGAAAAAAATATGAGAAAGCTTTGCTGATTAATAAATTTTTTAAATATATTACATTTGTAAGAAGGGGGATTCAAATCCACGCCATATAAGTGGACAGCGCCTTTGACCACTCGGCCATCCTGCAACGTACAACAATCAAAAATTACATTTACCACCCTTGAACAAAATTTGAGAAAGTTTTTGCTGGTTAATAAAAAGTTTAAATATAATATATTGTCAGAAGTGGGATTCGAACCCACGCCCACAGAAGTGGACTGCGACCTGAACGCAGCGCCTTAGACCACACGGCCATCCTGACACGTACAACAACCAAAAATTACATTTACCGCCCTTGAACAAAATTTGAGAAAGTTTTTGCTGGTTAAAAAAAGTTTAAATATAATATATTTGTCAGAAGTGGGATTCGAACCCACGCCCACAGAAGTGGACTGCGACCTTAACCCAGCGCCTTATACCACTCGGCCATCCTGACACGCCCGATTATCAAAAACATCATTTATCGGCCCCGTACAAATTTTGAGACAGCATTTGCTGATAAACAAGAAGTTTAAACAAAATATATTTGTCGGAAGGGGGATTCGAACCCACGCCCACAGAAGCGGACTGAGACCTGAACGCAGCGCCTTAGACCACTCGGCCATCCTGACACGCCCGATTATCAAAAACTACATTTATCCGCCCTGAACAAATTTTGAGAAAGCATTTGCTGATGAACAAAAAGTTTAAACAAAATACATTTGTCAGAAGTGGACTGCGACCTGACAGCAGCGCCTTAGACCGCTCGGCCATCGCGACCCGCAAAAGCAACCAAAAATTACATTTATATCCCCTGAACAAAATATGAGAAAGCTTTGCTGATTAATAAAATTTTTAAATATATTACATTCGTCAGAAGTGGGATACGAATCCACGCCATAGAAGTGGACTGCGACCTTAGCGCAGCGCCTTTGACCACTCGGCCATCCTGACACGTACAACAACGAAAAATTACATTTACCGCCCTTGAACAAAATTTGAGAAAGTTTTTGCTGGTTAATAAAAAGTTTAAATATAATATATTTGTAAGAAGTGGGATTCGAACCCACGCCCACAGAAGTGGACTGCGACCTGAACGCAGCGCCTTAGACCACTCGGCCATCCTGACACGTACAACAATCAAAAATTACATTTATCGCCCCTGAACAAAATTTGAGAAAGCATTTGCTGATAAACAAAAAGTTTAAACAAAATACATTTGTCAGAAGTGGGATTCGAACCCACGCTCACAAAAGTGGACTGCGACCTGAACGCAGCGCCTTAGACCACTCGGCCATCCTGACACGTATAACAACCAAAAATTACATTTATCGCGCTTGAACAAAATTTAAGAAAGTTTTTGTTGTTAATAAAAAGTTTAAATATAATATATTTTTCAGAAGTGGGATTCGAACCCACGCCCACAGAAGTGGACTGCGACCTTAACCCAGCGCCTTTGACCACTCGGCCATCCTGACACGTACAACAATCAAAAATTACATTTACCACCCTTGAACAAAATTTGAGAAAGTTTTTGCTGGTTAATAAAAAGTTTAAATATAATATATTTCTCAGAAGTGGGATTCGAACCCACGCCCACAGAAGTGGACTGCGACCTGAACGCAGCGCCTTAGACCACTCGGCCATCCTGACCCGCCCGATTATCAAAAACTACATTTATCGGCCCCGAACAAATTTTGAGACAGCATTTGCTGATGAACAAGAAGTTTAAACAAAATATATTTGTCGGAAGGGGGATTCGAACCCACGCCCACAGAAGCGTACTGAGACCTGAACGCAGCGCATTAGACCACTCGGCCATCCTGACACGCCCGATTATCAAAAACTACATTTATCGCCCCTGAACAAAATTTGAGAAAGCATTTGCTGATAAACAAAAAGTTTAAACAAAATACATTTGTCAGAAGTGGGATTCGAACCCACGCTCACAGAAGTGGACTGCGACCTGAACGCAGCGCCTTAGATCACTCGGCCATCCTGACACGTACAACAATCAAAAATTACATTTACCACCTTTGAACAAAATTTAAGAAAATTTTTCCTGGTTAATAAAAAGTTTCAATATAATACATTTGTCAGAAGTGGTATTCGAACCCACGCAAACAGAAGTGGACTGCGACATGAACGCAGCGCCATAGACCACTCGGCCATCCTGACACGCCCGATTATCAAAAACTACATTTACCGCCCTTGAAAAAAATTTGAGAAAGTTTTTGCTGGTTAATAAAAAGTTTAAATATTATATATTTGTCAGAAGTGGGATTCGAACCCACGCCCACACAAGTAGACAGCACCGAAAGCGCAGCTCCTTAGAGAACTCGGCTCTGCTGGCACGCATAATAACCAAAAATTACATTTCTTACCCTTGAACGAAATTTGAGAATGCTTTTGCTGATTAAATAAAATTTAAATATAATATATTTGTCAGAAGTGGGATTCGAACCCACGCCCACAGAAGTGGACTGCGACCTGATAGCAGCGCCTTAGACCGCTCGGCCATCGCGACCCGCAAAAGTAACTTAAAATTACATTTATATCCCCTGAACAACATATGAGAAAGCTTTGCTGGTTAATAAAAAGCTTAAATATAATATATTATTCAGAAGTGGGATTCGAACCCACGCCCACAGAAGTGGACTGCGACCTGAACGCAGCGTTTTAGACCACTCGGCCATCCTGACACGCTCGATTATCAAAAACTACATTTATCGCCCCTGAACAAATTTTGAGAAAGCATTTGCTGATGAACAAAAAATTTAAACAAAATATATTTGTCAGAAGTGGGATTCGAACCCACGCCCACAGAATTATACCTCGACCTGAACGCAGCGCCTTAGACCACTCGGCTATCCTGACACCACGTACAACAATCAAAATTACATTTACCGCCCCTGAACAAAATTTGAGAAAGCTTTTGCTGATGAACAAAAATTTTAAACATAATATTTTTGTCAGAAGTGGGATTCGGACTTACGCCCACACAAGTAGACTGCAACCTAAACGCAGCGCCTTAGCCCACTCGGCCATCCTGCCACGTACAGCAACCAAAATTACATTTACCGCCCTTGAAAAAATTTGAGAAAGCTTTTGCTGGTTAATAAAAAGTTTAAACATAATATGTTTGTCAGCAGTGGGATTCGAACCCACACCCACAGAAGTGGACTGCGACCTGAACACAGCGCATTAGACAACTCGTCCATCCTGACACGCATAATTATTAAAAGTTACATTTATCCCCCTGAACAAAATTTGAGAAAGCTTTTGCTGATGAACAAAAAGTTTAAATATATTACATTTGTCAGAAGTGGGATTCAAACACACGCCCACAGAAGTGGACTGCGACCTGCCTTTGACCTGCCTTGACACGCAGAGCAAGCAATAATGACATTTATGTCCCTTGAACATTATTCTGAAAGTCTTGTTTGGATGATTAATTGCAAATTTAAATAAAATATATCTCTAAGAAGTAGGATTCAAACCCCCACAAAAAGAAGGCGACTGCGATCTGAACGCAGCGCCTTAGACCGCTCTGTCTGCCTGACACGCATTATAATAAAAAATGCCTTTTATGAGCCCAGAACTATATTTGGGAAGCCTTATTTTGCTGATTAATTAGAAGCTCAAATATTTGTTAGAAGTCTGATTCGTAACTGTGGCCTGAGCTCAGCGACTTTCACTACTCTGCCATGATAACACCCATTCAAATAATTTTAACTTAAATCTGTATTTCATTCTTGAGTTTTAAGACAATTTAGTTATTATATTCAAATAAATCGAGACATTTAAGTTCCATCCACATTTTTTTTCGTCCAACCGACTGGGCCACTAGACCACTTATTTGCTCAGTTTTATTTTTAAAGTTAAATTTAGTCCTTGAATTGTAAAAGACATTGTGGAAATATAGTTAAATAATGACATTTAAGATGTCTTATTTTGTTGTTTAATTTGAAGTATAATTTTTTTATTATTTTTTTTTAAATAAAATATTTGTAAGAAGCGGGATTGGAAGCTATGCCTACAGAAGTAGTCTGTGTGTTGAAATCAATGCTTTCGACCACTCTGCCATTATGACACGCCTGGGCTTAATTTTAAACTTAGTACTAACTTGCAATTTTTCCAAAAACGTTAGTTTATTCTTGAATATACTTGTCCCTTCAATTACATTTGACAACAATACTGTGTTTATTATTTTTAATGCTGTATTTTCCGCTGACCTGAGAATAGTTTTGAACACCGTTTATATGTTTTTCTTTAATAATTAAGGCAACGCAGCCTCTCTACATCTTTTATGGACAAGCCGTCACTGGAATGTTTCATTCAAGATGATTCAGATACAAAAACTATTAATTAAAGCTTTTAAATATTTTATTTATTTGTGCAAATAATACGACTCCACAGTACTTTACGTAAGAGACAATTAACAGCGTCGCTGCAGAAGAAGTTCCTGCCTCTTCGGGTTGAGGCTCATACCGAGTACTCCTTCCAGGTCGACCTCTTTCTCTGGCAAGGAGGACACCTGGAACTTCTGCAGGATGGTCACCAGGTACAGGAAGACCTCTACCTCTGCTAGAGGCTTTCCGGGACACGTTCTCTTACCTGTAAGAATGCCTTAGGCTTATTTCTCTTCAGAGATCATATTCGAGCGGTTGAAAATAACGAATAATATATATATATATATATATATATATATATATATATATATAATTGAAAATAGTGTTGACCTTTTCGTATACATTCGAACCAACATAAAATTAAACTTGCTTATAAATATAAAAATAACCATTTAATTCAACTAGAATGAACTAAGCTAAATCAGCCCGAGCGATGATTATGATTTATTATGTTGTCAAAATTTGTGGATACGAATTCAGGTTATGGTTCTTAATATTAATATTTTAGAAAATCTAGGACTTAGGGAAATAACGAAAAAAGGTACAAATTTTAGACCCAAATACTGACTAAACTACAAGTATATAATTGCAAATATTACTAAAGAAGTTAATTTAGTCTGTGTGAAATTTTTTTTTAAATTCAACTACCTTGTTGAAGGTTTCCTACCTTGGATTAGTAATTTTATTAATATATTTAAAGTCAAGTTGATAATTCAGTTAAAATTAATTGCTAATATAGATAGCCCTCTTTATTGTAATGATTCATTTTTCCTTAATAAAGATCTGAAGGATGAAATAAAAAAAGTTGCAGAGTGATTTTATAATTACTGTTGCTGATAATCCAAATAATAATTTTGCAATTATGTGTAAAAATTTTTACTTTGATTTGTCATGAAAAGAATATAATCATTTTCCTACTTTTGATAGTTTTACGAATCCATAAATAAAAAGATGATTATTGCTTATTATAAGTTACTACATTTAAAAGTGAAACTAACTCATACAGCCAGAGGGCTTTCGAAAAACTTCAAGAACATTTAAAAGTTATAATAGACTATTTAGTTGTAAAGTATAAGAATTTTGTTTTGTTGAACAATCATAAAGTCATAGAGGTCCTTAATAGTAACATTAACATGAAAAAAATTTATACTTTTGATTTCGATAACTTATTCACAAATATACCTCATGGGAAAATTTTGGAGGTTTTTGATTCTATGTATGAAACATTTCTACGTATATTAAAATGCAGTAAAGACGAATGGATTGGTTTGATTAAGGTTTGTGTTTTTAACAATGCCTTGAATGATCAAACATATTTCTTGTAAAAAAAGGGTATTCCCATGGGTTTGGTTTTGTTTGGTTGGTTTTGTTAAATAACGTCGCACTAGAGCTGCACAGTGGGCTATTGGCGACGGTTCGGGGTCAATCTCGAGGGAAAGACACGGGAACACATACACGTTCACACACACATCCATACACACATTCATACATGCACCTCGTTATTTTAGAACCATGGTCAGATGACGAGGAAACACCTGAACTGGCACCCAACGCCTTCAGTAGACGTCGGGACTTTGGACCCCGATCAGATTTATCGTGCACCAGTCCCGTATACACGCCAGTATAATTTGTTGGATATTCTGGACGACTTTCTAGTATTTTTGGTATTCCCATGGGAAGCAGTTTCTATTTTGTGCTTCCAATCCTTGATCCTTTAGAAGCGGTGGTAAAGGCCTTGGTGTATTGAATTTTTGTTTTACGTCATGTTAAATTGTTTATCCTTAACACATTTTTGTGTTGGTTGCTATTTATTTCGCATTTTGGCAACATTTGTATTGTTTTGTGGGGTGTTTACTTTTTGTTTGATTTCGAAGTTCGTAGTTGCTTTTTATTCGGCTATTACTTTTCTACTTCAGCAAGTGTCGGAGGTCTGGCTAAGTTTTGGATAAATATTATTTAGGATTCAGAAACCCCTGCTGTCCATTTCTGTTCTTCTCGGCCACCTTGTTGAAGACAGGGGAACGCTTTGGCAAGTTTCTTTAATATTTTTGTAGTATACTTTACAATAACTTTTATTCAATTGAGCAACTAAAAAAAATCACATTTCAACTGCGTGATGTAATTTAATTGCATCCAATTCAAGGCTGCCAAATTTCTGATTTCGTAATCCTCAAAATGTGAGTGAAAAATCGCCAAACTCGGATTAATGCAATCCACAAATTGCCAAATTATGGATTGTTTGCCAAAGCTGTTAGCGCGGTTCCGAGAGACAGCATATTTTGTGCAATTAAAAATAGCTCAGTGAGCGGATACAATTTGAGAATTTTAGCTATATGCTGGTAAATAGTTTATTTGCATACCTAGTAGGTACTATTTTGCTCGGCTAGCCAAATGCGACAAAACACGTATTGAAAGTTTTCTCCTTACTTTTCCTTATTACTTACCCACTGAGAAAGGAAAGTAGTGTTCGGGTTTCACAAGTATTCTCTTGTCGTCGCTGAGAAATCTTTCTGGTTTTATTCCATGACGTCATCTCCCCAGATCCTCTCATCATGATCAACTGCCCACAGTACTGCTAGAACTTCAGTATCTTTTGGAATGAAATAGTCGTTGAGATGTGTGTCTTTTAGGGTACTGTAAACAGTTTAGTTTGGTTAGTTTTAAATTTTCCCCCATAAAAATGTGGTTTGTTCGAAAATTTCCCTGAAAAAATTCCATTATTGTCCATTTGAAAAAAATTTATTCAAATATGTATTCACATTACAACTTAATTATGTAAAATATTCTAAGTTTGAAAGAATTCAATTTTAAAGTGAAAAACTTCGACGATCCATGTGGGGAGTGATCATGCAGAAAACGATAAACCACAGTTTTAAAAATACGATAACATTCATATCCTTTAACGTTTTTGAAGTGTAACTTCTTTCATTTCGACCAATAGGGGTCGCTTGCTAAAACTGCTTGTAAATCGCAAATCGAAATTAACCTTATAGTGCGTTGAAGCTTTGGTTTTTACACCTCCATCGTAATAAATATAGTAAATAGGAGAACTTTAATGGGTTTAGATATTAACTACTATTGAGTTACTAATTTAAAATGTTAGGGGGGGGGGGGCTAAGTATAAGCTAACCCTGAGGCTAAGTATAAGCTCGTTTTAATTTGTCCTGAAGGGGAATAACATGGATAGTGTATATATTTTGTGAGAATTAAACAAGTACAATACATATTTTTATTTTGTTTATTATTTTTTTAAATTTTATGTATAACTGTAGGGATATAATTGTGACCTGGCTACAAGCTAAATAGTAGTTTTAAGGTTTTGATGTCAATTTGACAAGCAAGTCTAAATGGTACCTACCAGGTGGGGTCGGTGGATCGTCCTTAGATTCTTATACTTCTGGTCTACCTTGTGGTCGTAGTTGGTGATCTCTTTAAGGTGTTGGAATACTGATATGCCAATTGCCATGTTGTAATTGCGTGATAGTGTCAAGATTGCTGTGTCTATAGTGTCCATTTTAATTTTAAGATATCTGTGTAGAATCGTTCCCCTGACATACCTTGGTCCATTTGCAATCCTTCTGAGTGATTTGTCCTGAAATGTTTGTAGTTTCTGCGTGTTCTTCGGACTGCAGACCAAGTCGGACAGGTATACCCCAGAAGTGGTCTGATCATTGATTTGTAAAGTAGTATTTTGTTATTAAGCATCATCGTGAATTCTTCCCAATGAGGGGGTTTAAGCTTACCCTAGCACCTGTCACTTTTGAGATCGTCTGTTTGATGTGTTCTCTAAAGTTGAGTTTACTGTCGAGGTGTACACCTAAGTATTTAGTTTGATGTTCTTTCTTGATTTCTGTATTAAAGATTCTCAAGATCGGTGTTATAACCTAGTAAAGTGGCATGACTACGAAATAATACCGATACACTTTTTTGTGCATTAATTATGATGCGCTAGTCTTTACACCATATTTCTACTTTATATAAAGCGGCTAATAGCTTTCCAAAGGCTATATCACCGCGCTTAGATTTAGCTAGCATGGCTGTGTCATCGGCAAATTGAGCCGTGATGCAGTTGTCAAAGATAGGGAAATCGTTTATGCACAGATTAAACAAGACTGGCCCTAGAATTTTTCCCTGCGATATTCCTCCGTTAATGTTTGCGAGTGTGTGTGCATGTAAAAAAAAAATTAATTTCGCTTATATCTTTAAAACCGGCCCCTTACTTTAGTATCGTTGTAGGAAACAAGCCATTACTCGATCACCCACGTGTCGCGTGTACAGCCGTTGTCATGCAACGCATAAAGCAACCGGAGCTACACTTAGCCTGACGCGCGGGGTTCACAGAGGCGTAGTTCGGCAGTATGTTTGTCTATCGAAGCGAGAGTGGTGGTGTTTGAGGGAGCTCAATCTTACATAGTATTTATAATCCAACGAATTCAAGCTGGTGCTCGTTTGGAAATATAATGCTTACAAAAGTGTAATTTGTTGCCGAAATTAAAATTGGACAGTTGCTCGGTTATGGCTATGGGCGCCCCCGCCAAAAATGGCGTGAAGAGACTCGGGCAGCAAGACAGAAGAATAGCGATTCCTAATTCGATCTCGGCGAACGGTCTTCATAGGGAGCTCTAGCTGTAACAGAAGTGTAAGTAAGTAAGCTGTACCATAGACATGTAAGTTTTTGAATGCGCAAATAAATGTAAGTTGTGTTTTTGGTTACGTGATTTCTGTACCCTCTATAGAACCCATTCACCCTCTGCTGAATGCCCAAGACGTTTCACTTACCCTACTGAGGCTGTGTCTCCGTTACAGACTGTTTGAATTTTTTCATATTTTTTACGGACTATCATTTTTTCTTGTTTTAAAACTTGAAATGATTTAAGTACAATTCTATAGGTAACGTTATGTATTTAGATCACGGTTCCAACAAAAAAAAAGTTTATCTTTGCTTCCCCCCTGGACCTTTGATTGAGCAGGTATTTTCTTCGAAATTGCCCAACTTACCGTCGCATGAGATTCAAAGGTATAATAGTTTTCCACCTCAAGAGCTCGGCAATGGCAGCTTCGGTGTACGGCATTCCGGCTCTGTCCTGTCCGGTCGCAAACCTATCCGGTCCCAGGACGTCATCTATCTCCCGCTGGATATTTTTCTGGACTCTCGGATAGGCCGCACACACCAGCAGCAGCCAATCGACGGCCATCCGGACTGTACCGGATCCTGCACCGTACAGGGCCGTTGACAAGTCCACTAGAACGTTTTCTGCAAGGAAATGGGACAATAAGAAGATATTGTATGTTTGAAAAAAATTGATTGCTCGGTTCCTTAACATCGCTTTAAAACTGCTTAAATGAGAATTTAGGCTTATATTTATTATTATGCCGTTGATGCTCAAGTAAGTTTTGTGATTATAAAATTAATTGTAAAATGACCTTTTTCAGTTATTTCTCAAATCATTAGATGAAAAATATTGTAAAATTTGGTGTTTTCATGATGTTAAAAATTGAGTGAATTGTTGAAAAACATATTTCAAGACGTGATATCACAATCTTGAGCATTGGCGTTTTTTTTTCAACATAGCATATCTCAAAATGTATAAATGCGGACACCCAATATAGTCACTCGCGAAACCAATAAATTCATTAATGTCAATATCATATAGAGTTTCAGACCATAATTTATATGATTAATAATTACGTAAATAATTTAAATAACTAAGGATTAAGAACAAATTAAACTTGCAAATGTACTTGTAAATGTAGTGTGTGGGACATTTTTCCTCTTTTGTATTTCCAGTAGATATCCATCCATAAAATCTCTTATGTTGTCTGGATCTAAAGATGCTTCGTGATTCTCCATTTCTTTTCTATAAAATTAAAAATTATTGCAATATTATTAGGTAAATATTATTTTAAATAAAGTAATACACTGACCGGAATTTTATACTGGGTATTCAGAAACTTCACTTTAAACTCAATAACACTGAATTATTTTACCTTTTTAAGAAAAAAATATACTTGGGAGTTTTGCCCGACCCGGAGCATATATAAAAGCTTGTATATATTTTAAAGCGAAAGGTATGTTACACAAAAATAAAGACTACAAAATATATTGTATTTTTAGCATTTATGTAGTGACAATCAAAACAGTTGTAATGTGGAAGTAAAGAGGATCCTCTCTGCGAATAGCTCATGGCTTTTATAACGAAAACATTTTGATAATATGCGCTCTATATAAATTAGAAATATTTTTTAAACAAGTTTTCCGTTAATCAACTATCGATTTTCTTGTTGACATTTTTAGATAAAATGCAATAGGAAATTTCTTTTTTATATAATGTGAAGGCATAGAAAAAATGACAATGTCATTTACTATCATGTCTTGTGTATTCAATCGAAACAGATATATAACTATATTCTTAATTTAAATTGAATACTTAAAAGTTTTACCTTGCTTTTGAAAAACTTCCGAAATGAACTTATTATTTTCTGTACCATATTCTGCCATTCAAGCAGGCTTTAGAGCAATGGTTTCCAACCTGTGGTTAATCCAAAAGGGTTACTCTAGTGAAGTAGTGCTACTGTTATCCTTACACAAAACATGCCCACTAAAAAGGTTCTCAATCAATTCAAGCGTACAAAAAAAATCACTGACTCATCAAGCACATTTCTAATTCTAAGTTTTAAGTTGACTTTAACTTAAGAGATCACATTTTATTAATTAATTACAAAAGATGTGCTTGTGGTACAGATACCTCCTACTCGCGCTTAACTTGGCATAAATATAATTTCTCTTCAACAAGATGGCGTCTCCTCTGCGTCATCAGAACTTTGCTGAGATCTCATTGGACATTTTTTGGGTGTGAGTTTCGCCCACGTGCTTTTCCCACAACCTTTAAATCTCCATATGAACCACTGAGTCAAAAAAAATCATTACGCCACGGACCACTGAATGAAACATTCAATAAGCCAAGGACTACCACCTTCTAAAAACGCTAAATAATTCTTCATACTGATTTGAAAGAATACCATTTGCATAGTTTCATTTCAAAAACCGAAACGAAAAGGGTTTCTGATTGGACCACTGATTACTTTGGACCCTTTCTCGGACCACTAGTCGTCCGCTGACCATGGGTTGGGAACCATTGTTCTAAAGCCGTATTTCTGGATATTTGTATCACTGTTTATCGCTTCCAGCACGTGCTTAGTATTCATTTCATGAAAGGATTTTATTATAGTCGATTGAATAAAGTCGCATTGGAGATATTCGGAATCTATCCTGCACGAAAGACTTGGGAACCCTGCCTCAATTTTGAATCATAGTCATTTGACGAAGACAACACCCGATATGACAACGGCTTCCGATGTGACACCTAACTCTTCAAACTTCCACACAGCAAACTAACGCAAGGGTATTTGAATTCGAATTTGGACCACACTACTCGGCGTATGTTTGGTGAACGACGAGATTTGAACTCATTACCTCCCGATTATGAGCTGCCGACCAGGCCAACGCGGGCCTGAGTTAATTAGAGATATGTGCATTAAATTCACACACCTGCTATATTTCCGTAGCTCGGACAACGGCTTCATCATTTCTTTTTTCGGCCCGATGTTCAGCGAGTTCATGAGAGCCCTGATCCATGGAAAAAAGACCTGCCATGAGAGCAGCCCCGAGAGACGAGCGATTTCGCCGAGAAGTTGGTCCAGTCTCTGTCTCTTCGGGTCGTCGTACTTCATCCGTTCGCCGTACAGGAAGGACGAGATGTTGTTGGCCATGCTCGGGACAAGTACGTCCGTCATGAAGACGGGCTGACCGGATCGTTCTGATAGGGTGTCTACAACTTCCAGAATCTCTTCCTATTAAAAAAATGAAGAAGAGTTACACTATTGTGCAAAACTAGTGAATAATTGGCAAAATATGGTGCACATGAAAATATTTGGATGTACTATGTCTATCAAGACGGCGTAAAAGCGTGTGTAAAAGTCAAATTTCCTTGAAAAAGGAACACATCTGAATTTAGTGGGAATTTTGACATTTTTCTTGGATAATTTTTTAATAAACTTATATATTGTATTTAAAACAACAGAACTTTTGTGACATCCGAAAATTCTTATATAAAATATGATTTAGGTGGCGTCGAACCTTTATGTGATCCTCTATTTTTGTTCTCCCTACACCGACTTCTCTCAGCATGTGCAGGAAGAACTTTCTTTGGTCTTTCCATGGAAGTTCGTTGAAAGCACCGGTTCCTGCATACAGGAGAGAACTTTCGTTAGTTCGTTTTCAGAAGTTGCGTGAGAATAAAAGTTAAGAAACGCGTATTAATACTTTTTAAAGACACGATGACCTTTTAATGCTTTTGTAAAAAAAATTCTCAAATATAAAACTTCCGTTAGAAGTTCGTTGAAAGCACTGTTTTGTGCACAAAGAGATAGTTTCATGCGTACTTTTAGGAGGTGTTCGGGAATAAAGATTTAGAGACGTGTCCATTATAAGATTTTCAAGGAGACAAAAATCTCGTTGGAAGTTCGTTGAAAAACTAATGCCTGCATACATAGAGAACACTTTCTTTTGTATTTTTAGAAAATGTGGAAGAATGATGGTTAAGAAAAGACACGTTATTAAAAACTATAATGCTAAAAAACATTTTTTAACCCTTTGCAATCGAGGAACATTTTATATTTATGTTCTTTTTATGGAACTGTTATATTCCGTTCCTGTTCTTTCTCCAATCAATTCCCCGGTCTTTTATCCTTATTATACCTAAGTAATGTCATATATTTTAAATGAAATTATAAAAAGAACTAGCTAGAAAAATTTAATCGTTTTTTATGTTCCAGAACATGCAGTTCTCGTTCAATTTGAAGAACAGATAACAAAAGAACAGGTTGTTATTTTTATGACTGAGAATCACATCTCGGGTACATATGATTAATGTGATTTAATTAATGTATTTTTTTCTAATGTGAAAAGGTAGCTTACATAAAAAAAAAAAAACTTTTCATTTCTTTCGCCTTTTTTTTAAACGGATTTATCCATTTCAATCCTAAAGGCTTCTAACAAAGTTTGTTTCTATAGCAATTTTAAGGAAAATCAGGGAAATTGTTTTTGAGCAATACCTTGAGACCTAAAATCGAACGCTGCATCGAAACTTGATATTCGAATGTAGCCATTATGGACGTTTATTTGCATATATCTCCATAGTTCTTCCCTCAGAATGAGTAGTAAAATTGATTATAGAATTATTGAATAGCTTCTGTGAATCGTATCGCATTAAAAAAGAGACACATGTTGCTGTAAAGACTGTAGTTTTTTTAGAAAATTATTATCCCGGGACATCAATGCACAGTAACGGAAATGCCTGGATTCGAATATAAGCGTCTCGATGCAACATCGTAACTCTACTGTTAAGTTAAAGAAATTGCTTTAAACCGAATGTAAGTTATGTATGTCGGCTACCCACCGCCAATAGTTACAATAATCTTTTATTGTGAAAATAGTTTTAACACTTTCTACACCAAAAATCTGATGTAATAGACTAAATAACTACAAATAGTTGAGGGGAAGGATGAATGTAAATATTATATGATTTTCCTCATCAAATATTTAAAATTATTTTTATGAATAGGTCTTATGTAAAGAAGGTAAAGTTTAAAAAGCAGACACTTTAATCTTACTTTATATATGATCATAGATCACAATTTCAAACTTTTCAAGGCCATTTACTTACAAATCTTCAATTTTACGATTAACTACATAAATGATACATTGCATCAAAGAAAGAAAAACTCTATTTACGTATAGTTTCCTCGTGTAATTCAAATATTGAGTCATTCGGTCTGCCCATGAAATCATCCTTTGAAAAAGCTTCTTTTATCAACTCATAGTCACATATCACAACAACGTCTTTGCTACCCAGTCGCAGGCTGAAAAGAAAATACAAATATTATATGAAAAAAGTCATAGTATGAGTACTATAGTTACTTAGCAGTAAGGTCTTCATGGAGTCGTTTCTTACCAGTAATACCTACCGCTTCATGGAGTTCATTGTATTTCCAGAAATGCCCATTATTTTTTCAAATGCCTGGAATTTCTCTATGTTATAATATTTTTGAAATCAAATAAATTAAATTGTTCCTTTAAATAATAAAATACTGTACATATTAAAATAATTAAGGTTTACAATTTGTTAAAAAAAAAACTCTCTAATTTCGATATTTTCATTGCCTGGGTTCATTTTTAAAAACAATAAAAAATTATGTTGTTAGTTAGTAACAATAAACCAATGACTTAAAAAAATAAAAACAGAACCCCTAATAACGCAAGCTGTTCCGTCAAATTTCTCGGGCCCATCCTTCATTTCAAGAATTGACTTTAAGCAAGTGATGTGGTTTCCAACCTTTACATCGCCGCAAACCACCTAGTTTAAAGTTAGACAGTGGGAACCATCTTAAAAAACATTAAAATTATTGCTTAAAATATAATTCAGATGTTAATTAACGAATTTATTGTGTGAGTTAAAATATTAAACATCAAAACAAACATGAAAAAGTTCAAAAATATATTTTCAACACATATAACTGTTTTATTTATGCGCAATTTTCTTTTTGAATTTTTTTTGTTATATAAAAAATATAAATCCGAGACATTTCTGATTTTGTATCATTGAAAAACGAAAAAATAATTTTTGATTGGACAATAGCATCATGGACCACTTGGGACCCTCTCACGGACCATTAGTAGTCCACGGACCAAGGGGTGGAAACCACCGATTTAAACGCATCGATGGCTGAGGAGTTTGAACGACACCAGATTCAGGTCGTAAAAACCAGTCAGGGCCTAAAATCGTAACATGATGCTTCGCTTTTCTGACACGCCAACTCCAATGGAAATGGTTTTAAAGATGATTTTTCCGAACCAGAAGTTGACTCACCTGTACACGACTCGCCTGTACAAAAAAATAATTTTTAATTGGACAATAGCACCACGTACCACTTGGGACCCTCTCACGGACCATTAGTAGTCCACGGATCAAGGGGTGGAAACCACCGATTCAAACGCGATCGCTGAGTTTAAAATCGATGGCTGAGTTTGAACGACACCAGGTTCAGGGCCCTCCTAAAAACGAAACATGATGCTTCGCTTTTCTGATACCCCAACCCCAATGTAAATAATTTTAAAGATGATTATTCCAAACCAGAAGTTGACTCACCTGTACACGGGGCCGTACTTCCTGGCGAGTTGTGCGAGTTTGACGTACGGTCTACTCGTCACGAACGGAAGGTAACCCACGAATGGTAACCCGATGGGCCCGGGAAGAAATCTCTGACCACCATTCCATCTCCTCCACAATGTGTACAACACGATAAGGAGCGTTACAATCACCATTATCGCGGTCTCCATTATGAGCACACTCCTTTCAACTTCAATGACATTCGAGTTGTGATCTTTTTTTTAAGTTTGTAACGCGTTATTTTATCTTTTTAGAAGATTATCAGGCATTCGAGAAAAAAAATCCCTCGTTTTATCGGTCTCATTTAATGGAGTTGATATGTTTCTATTTTAATAGCAAGAGTTGATATGATGTAAGATAATTTAAAATGCCTTCACTTTTTGCTTTGAGAGATTAGGGTATTTTTTTTAATAAGAATTTCAAAACAGTTACAACATTAAAATAGTCGTCATTTACGTGCTTTTGTATAAAACTCACTTTGTTGTTATATTTATAGCTGCATCGTCTGTCCTAAAACTCACTTTATAATTGTAGTCATTGCTGTATTGACTTATAAATCACTTTGGTTTAATTTAAAAAATACAGAATTATTTATATTGCTTAAAAGGATAAGCAAGCTTAAGATTACTTATTTACTATCATAAATTATTTATTACTAAACAATACTAATTAATTATTGCTGTCTTTTTACAATGAAACTAGATTTGTATCTCATCAAATCGCACAAAATATCTTAATTTTTTTTTTAAATGCCGGCAATTTAAATTTTTGAAGGGATGTAGCAAACCGGGGAATAAAATACAAATAAAATGGCACATTCATAAGTAGAAACGGTGGCTGTACTTTTTTTAGTGACTTTTACTCGGCTGACCGAAACTTTTGTCAATATTATTGAACAGAATAGAAACAGTAACGGTCTCTCTACGAAAATAAAAAACAAGCAGTTAATACTGTATAGAAAAAAATATGTTGTTAATAATAATACGCGTAAAGGAAGCTTATGTTATTGGCTCTCTGTTACCCTTATATGACTAAATTTATTAAGCAACATTTTTTCTACAACTTAGTATGTTTTGTCCCCCTGAATTGTGTTTATTTTATGTCCACTATGTTACCAAAGTTTTTTTATAGCCGAAATTGCTTATAAATGGCGCTACTTTGTTATTATTACCTATTGTTGTCACTAACTTCTTCAATGGTTGCCTAGAGTATATGGATAATTCTGTTTTTGTAAGAACATATGGATTGAAATATTGAGTACATTATTCAATGTCTATTACGTTATCCTTTTCATGTTAAACTGTTAAGTAATTAAGATTAAAGTTATTTATCATTTTTAAGCCTTATAAAATTTAATGGTAATGAATTAAAAGTAAAGTCTAAATATATTAAACTGAACAAGTAAATTCAAAGTAAAGAGTTCTTGTCCACTCTGCTATCTCAATGTTGGTAACAGATGAGACTGCATTAGTAGTAGAGGGGGAAATTCATCGAAAAATTATATATTTGTAAAAACAAAATTAGACATAATCTCATAATCTGGTGTTCTGATGGATTTGTATGCAAGTAGAAGGCTATTGTAAAAATATATATTAGATTGAAGTGCGACAATAAAAGCAATAATCAATATTTTATTTAGCTAATTGAATAAAAAATAAATTCTTAATCTAGGTAATATTTTTTAAATAAATAGTAACTAATGAGTATACTCATTATGTAGAATTTTGAAACAAGAAAAGTGCTACAATAAGAGCAATACCGTGTAATTTTCCTAAGAAAAAAATTCAACAGTTTTAAAATTGAAAAGTTTGTATGGCCTGAAATACCTGATGTATCAGAGATACCTTCGGGCAATATTTTGCTTGCTTTATCCACCTATTTCTGCACGTAGAGATACTTTTACATTTACATTTTTTTGGGGGGAATTTTCAATGTAAAATAAGATTCAGTTAAGAAAGAAATACTCCACATTAATAGAAATAAGTTGCAACTGGTATGTTTTTAATGTAATTCATATGTTTCCAACATTATTTTACAACGGCCGATTTTATCAATTATTTATTACCAGAGTACGTTTTTATTTGATATGCATGACAGTGCCAAACATATAATTTCTAGAAGAAACAATAAAGTGGTCGTAATAGATGAATACACCGTCTTTGAATGAATTAATGCTGAAGTTTTTTACCGGTTTCCATTTTGATAGTTTATTTATAAATAGATAAATTTATCAAACATTCATGATTTTGGCTGTAGAACTTTGATACTTAGGCTTGCCGGATACTAGCAACAATTGCATTGCAATTTTTGATCAATTGATCAACTTTTGCTCAACCAATTGATCAAAAAATCTCACGCCAACTGCGAGCGATTGCATCCAACTCAAGGCTACCCGGTCTCAGATTTCGCAAACGTCAAACTGAAGGAGAAAAATCACCAAACTCGGTTTACTACAATCTATACAAAATCGCCAACTGTCGATTATTTGTCAAAGCCATTGGAGCGTTAGCGAACGAAAGGATAGTTCGTGCAATTAAAAAAATTGCTCAGTGAGCGGATACAATTTGAGTTTTCAATCGCATGCAACTAATTAGTTTAGTTGCATGTCTGATAGTTGTCAGTACACGACTAGCCTTAACAGCCACAGTAATTTTTTTAATAATCCACTCATAGCGAGTAAAAGGCTATCTACTTAACACTATCTAGCAACGTAATCGAAAAATATAACACAAACTAAAAGAAAGGCAAAAGATAATTTCCGTCCCAAAATTTATTCTGTAGATTTACTGTAATTACACATGCTACAAATTGACTCATACGACTAAAAACAACTAGCCCACTCTTCGACAACTATGAAATATTCAAACAATATTTGATTTCGTTTTTAACTTCTGTTCCAGCAAGCCACTAGTCAGGATTTAAAATCACATGCTTCTGTTCGAAATCAAAATGAACTTAAAGCCCGAATCCGTTCTTAAAACGGTGCAAAATTTACATCAAACTGAGCAAAAACTTTATTGAGATCCACGTCCAGGATGTTTTTCATGTACAACCTGTCGCATTCCTCCCACACCTTGATCCCCAGCCTACCCATCCACCCCTTGAATACCGAATTGTGGCTGGTGGTCGAGATTGCAAAACCCGTCCCTTCCTTGTGGACAGCCGCCAGCCTCCGCAGCAGCACCTCCGCCACCTTCGGATGGTCCGCGTACAGCGGCCCGATCCTCACCGCCCCGAGCAAGGTCATCTTCACCGTTCCGAAGCCTACGACAGTACCGCCACCTCCGAGGGCGACCAGCGTCGTGCTTCCCTCCTCCGCGATGTTGAGCCCCATATTGCCGGTGCGTCGAAAGCCCACGAGGCGCTCGTCGTAGTCGAAGATTGCCGGGAGGTGGGATTCGTCAAAAAGGTGGATGTCGACTCCCGGAGGAGGGCTGTCTGAGAAGGAGGAGAAGTCCAGGGGCCAGGAGGTGGTGCGATATGTGAGGCTGGTGAAGCGAGTTTCGTGGAGGGGAAAACCACCGGATTCGCGGTATACTTCCGTCTTCCCAGGAACAGCGTTGAGACCAGCGTTTCGCTTTCCAGCGTGTTTGACACAAGAGCTCCAGAGCTTAAAATAAAAAAAAGCAAACTAATATCATATAAACTTGTTTTGTAGTATTGATTTGCAGGCAGATCCGTAGACCAGGGAACCATAATCAAGTTTGGATCTAATAAGGGCCTTATAAATTCGTGGAAGTGAGGTTCGATCTGCCCCTCAAGAATTGTGGGAGAGGACTTTAAGGATGTTCAATGCTTTAAAGCATTTTGTTCTTAGCTGAGCCAATATGAGACCGAAAGGTTAGGCACAAAATAGGAGACGCGAAATAATTTTAACGAGACTCCGTATTGGACACGCAAGATTTTCACATGAGCATCTCCTAAAAGGTGAACAGATCCCACAATGTAATACATGCGATCAAGATCTCACTGTCCTACATGTCTTAATTGAGTGCCTTGATTTTACATATTTTAGAATTTTAAATTTAGGACGTAGCCACATTACCATGGAAGAAGTCTTGGGTGACACTTTTAACCACCACTCCGTTTTTAAATTTTTAAAAGATATTAATTTTTATCACAAAATTTGGTTGTACCATCCACTTTTAAAAAAAAAGAAAAACTGTAAATATAGTGAGTTTTTATTTTATCGAGCGTTTGGCGCAGTTTGACCCTTGAGGTCCTTGTGCCAGTAAACAACAAAACAAACAAAACTTGTTTTGTAGGTAACATGTATTTCAACTCTCTAATTAATTGTAGTCTTCTCCAAATTTCTTTCGCTAAAGAAAACTGTTTGTCCTCTTGTTTTAATTGTTTATTATTGAATTTGCCTAATAGCAAGCCAAGCCGTCTCTAACTTTCAGTTTGTTACTACGAAATACATGTTTTTTAATTAAAGAGCTAAATTTACTAACAGCTCTCTAATGATTTATCAAATAATTGATTTGCTCTCTACAAAATATTGCTTCTAATTTAATAAAATTCGGATTAAAGAAATCACATTGCATTTTTTTTAATTGACGATATTAGATTACAAAAATAAAAAAAATAAAGAATTTGAGAAAACTAGGTATAGTTAAACGTGATTTCTAGATATAACTTTGGGTAATCGAATTTTTAATTGAATTACGTGGGATAACAGTCAGATTACTTTAAAAATTTAAATGCCTTTGATGCATTTAGTTTTTTTAAATACCTTAAACAGTTATAATAATTTAATCAATATAGTTAAGATGGTTTGAAATTTATGTAAATAATCTTAACACCAAATTTAAGTTTTACCTATGCAGTGTGGTAAGGAAAACTGCAAACAAATAAAATGGCAGTTTGTGGCTATGGAATCAAAGTACAAGAAAAATGCTTTTATTAGGAGCAAACGTTCAAAACGCGTTTTGTCGCAAGGTGGTGCGAAGGAAACGCACAAATAAGTTCCCCCTCAATACATTGACTCCTATACCACAGTCATAAAAAAATAGGTCTCAACTCCGAAAAGCTAAACTTTGCAGGAAATAAGAAAAACCAAATTTATCACCCGCATCAAAGTTTTGATATTTTAAAAGGATTTTGTTATCTAAAAGTAGTTGTTGGCATGTACAAAATGTTATTTTTGTGATAATTATATTTTCTTTTACCATGTTTTTCAATGTGCATCTCATTATGGATTTAGGGCCTCTTTATTATTTACTTGTCATATAGGGCCTTCTTTTATGAAAAATCGATACCAACTGAAATTAGGGCCAATATAAATTTCGCTACAACTCACCATCGTAAAAACGTGTATTTTTTTAAAAAGACAAATAGGATAAGCTAAATTTTTTTTTTTTTAAATGTGTTGTGTAGTTAGGGTATGATGGCAGTATACAGATTCCAATCTTACAGATTCCAATCTTACAGATTCCAATCTTACAGATTCCAATCTTACAGATTCCAATCTTTGCAAGTTAATTCCAATGTGACAAAACGTATCCTGGTTAAATAAAATAGTTTAGTACTTTAGAAAATTCAGTGATATAATAATACAAGAGAGTTGTTTTCCGCTTTGCTGAGGAATCCATGGTAATACATCGGGCAAAAAATAAATCTTAGTAGCCGTCAACGGAACTCAAACTTTCGCGACCTATTGTTTCACAAATACATGTTTTTGTTAGGTTTTGGATTTAAAGTCTTGCAAAAATTTTGTAAGTTCCCTTTTCTCAAACACATTGCGCGATCTAAATTTTTTTAAAAAAATATTTATCAGTTTTAATTTATTTTAATTTATGGAACCATAATAAACTATAACTTGTCGATTATAGAATTTTAAGTAATATATATATACAAAAAAAATACAAAACAAGTTCAATTTCGTCAATTTCTAACAAACGTTAGTACGATATGTGAATGGAAGATGTCCACCGATTTTTAATTAATTTTTTTCTTCGCAACTTTTCCGTACCAAAGAACATTCTACGCGAACGAGAAGAACACGCGGGAGATTTTGCAGACAGCTCGGTGATTCGAGAATACAAATCACGTATTTTTGATTCTCGAATCACCGAGAATCCGACCGTTTTTCTCGTTCCTGTAAAATAATAAAGCGTTTCGAAAAAGCAATTTTTTTTTTACTAACTTCGTTTTGTTGCTATGAATAGTTTATCTCACCTTGCGCCCTATTCCTTGTCCTTGGTATTGCTCTTGTACAAAGAACATTCCCCCGAAGCAGAGTCCGTCTTCGTCGTTGTCTCCGTTCATCACACCGCAACAGCTTCCCGCGATTTCGTCTACAAGGGATGAAAGTAAATCTTTATTAAAATATATTGAAGAAGATTTTTTTTAACACTAAATTGTTTTGCAGATTTGAATGACAACTTTTCGTTTCATTAGAAATGAAATATTTTCCAGTTTCCTTTTACCCTATACTACTTGCTATTAGAAATGAAAGCTAAATAGGTTTGGGAAGCGAAATGTTATAATTTCTAGAAAAAAAAAGTTTATCTATCTATCTCTATCTATATCTATCTATCTATCTATATCTATCTATATCTATCTATTTATCTCTATCTATCTATATCTATCTATATCTATCTATCTATCTATCTATCTATCTATCTATCTATCTCTATCTATCTATATCTATCTATATCTATAGCTAGCTATATCTATCTATATCTATCTATATCTATAGCTAGCTATATCTATCTATATCTATCTATATCTATCTATATCTATCTATCTATATCTATATCTATCTATCTATCTATTCTTAATAAAAAAAAACATGATTTTAGGAATCTCTGACCCCTTAACCCTGACTCAGAGACATTGTTTTCTTTATTTAAATTAAAAAAGATATTGTACATAAAATTAAGTACAAACGCTTTGATCTGAACAGTTTAACGTTGTATTCACCACCCATTTGAGGAATACCAGAGTTATTGAACTTAAACATTCACCCTTCAGACCAAAAATGTTTCCTATGATGATTACAAGGAACATCGGTCCGTCAGACTATCAAGTTTTTGGAAATACGCTACTTGCTTGAAGATTAAGTAATGCACAACCCGTAGCATGACGTCATCTTCAAGAACGACCCGTTGATTAGAGCCAAATCACTGCGTTAAACAGGCCAAAGTATGACACATTTCCCATTACCCCCCCCCCCTTCCCCCGAACACTGGATACAAATATCAAAGGGGAATGCATTCCCTCTGAAATAACAGAGCTGTCTTTGAAATATCAACATTTTTTATAATCGCACAATTTCCTGTTAATTACTGCTGTGCTCCTGACCGATTTTACAGACTTATTCATTGGTTGCGTGATTAATGACTGCTCACTAAGAGTACTGCGCACTGATCTCTAACTGTAACTTCTGGATAGGGCAAGACATTTTGTTGACTTGAAGCCGATATGGAGGCCGCCATGATGGGGCACACTTTTCTTGATACCGCAATATTTCGTATATTTTTCATGTTAAAATACGCCGACATATATTATTTTTGGGTAAGTTTTTTTTATTTTATTTTTAAACCCATTTTAAATGTACTCTGCTATTAAAATAGGAAGTCATTTGCAAGTCGAAGTAGAAGTAGTTAAAAAGCAAGAGCAAAAACTATCTGTTTGGCAATATAAAAATTAATTCTATAAGACGAAAATATAATATTTATATATATTTAATCAATGTTTTGGTAATAAAAAACACCACTAAATCATTTTAAAAAAATGTTGGGGCACAGTATGGCAGCTTTCAATTGGTTTCAACGCGCCCGTAGAGGAAACAAAGTTTGAGCATTCCAGCAGTTACAGTTAGAGTTCAGTGGTACTGCGTAATCTTCGAGGATACTCATTTACCTGTGGTTGTGATGGCAACCTTGATGCCGTGCGGGTCTGACTTCAGCCACGAGTGCAGACAAGATACGCAGTCGATGCTCGGCATTGTTTGTGCGAGTCCCACCAGCTGGGGAAGGTCGGCATGAGTGAGGGACCGGATTACGTACCGGATGCCCCCTGTGGTAGTCGCCTGCACCACCTCTTCTTCTGGAATTGCCCCACGCCCGCTGGACATACGGCGACAGACATTGCCTCTGGAAAAAAATGGCGATTTTGAGTGTTTAAGTTACAGAGTTCTAACTTAAAATATCTTCCGGCGGGATAACGTGAATATCGCTGCAGACATCATTAATTTAGATTGAATATCAGTGATAAAATTATCATGATGTAAAATTCTTAAAATATTGCCCAAATGTGAATGGGATGCCAAAACCGATTGTTCGGAAAATTTAAGACCTAAACGACTGTTCCAAAGGGGTATATGATATTTTTGAACAGTTATTATAATACGATATAGTTTATATAGTTTATACATGCGATATAGTTTATACATACGATATAGTTTATACATACGATACAGTTTATACATACGATATAGTTTATACATACGATATAGTTTATACATACGAATAAACTTTTATATACTTGCGTTGGACTAGACTAAAGAATAGTAAAAAGTAGTGATATTGCGATCGGAGGGTTACCAACTTCGCTACCAAAATACTAGAATGTCGTCCAGAACATCCACAAAAAATAATGGCGTGTATACGGGACTGGTGCACTATAAATCAGATCGGGGTCAAAAGTCCCGACATCTATTGACGGCGTTGTGTGCCAGCTCAGGTGTTGTCCTCGTCATCTGACTATGGTTCAAAAATACGAGGCATCGTTCCCGGGTCTTTCCTCCGAGATAGGCCACGAACCGTTGCCAATAGTCCACTGTGCAGCTCTAGTGCAACGTTGTTTAACCAAAACAAATACAGCATTTATTAAGTGATCTCAAAATTTACCATTCAGGGCGTGGAAAAAAGTTAGTAACAACTTGAGTCTCCTGTTGATTAATAATAGGGAGCAAAGATCCATGCTAAATAAAAAACTGAAAAGGGAAAATAAATATATTCTTTTATATAAAAAAAGTAACTTTAAAAAAAATAACTTTAGATAAAAGAAGCATAATAAAGTAAAACATAATATTTTAATTCTGGAAGCGAGTGGAAAATATTTAAATATTTATTATTAATTTTATATTTATAACAACTTTTTAAAGTTGGTGTCCGAGGATTGGTGGTTCGAACCCGCGCGATGGACTGGACAAAGAAAAGTAAAAAAGTAGTGATCTTGTGATCGGAGGGTCGCCGGCTTTGCTACAAAAATACTAGAAAGTCGTCCAGAACATCCGCAAAAATTAACGGCGTGTATACGGGACTGGTGCACGATAAATCTGATCGGGGTCCAAAGTCCCGACGTCTATTGAAGGCGTTGGGTGCCAGTTCAGGTGTTTCCTCGTCATCTGACCATTGTTCTAAAATAACGAGGTGCATGTATGAATGTGTGTGTGAATGTGTATGTGTTCCCGGGTCTTTCCTTCGAGATAGACCCCGAACCGTCGCCAATAGCCCACTATGCAGCTCTAGTGCGACGTTTCGACTAGACGACCATACATACATTTTGGCACCGATTTCAAAATGTTGTAATAAACATAAAATTAATATTACATATTTTTTTCCATTTGTTCCAATTTTTTTTTTACTAGTTAGAGTTTTTTTTTCTTCTTAAGGTATCCGTACACGTTGAATAAGTTGATTTTGACTGAAATTACCAATTTTTTTTTATTTAAAAATATGATTTTCTGCACTTTTAAATTTCCAAAACAGTTTTTACTTTAGTTGTACGTCAATTAGAACAAAAGTTATAGTAATTTAAAGTTCAAGTGGACAAATATTAAATGAAAACGGAAGTAGCATTCCGAAACCGGAAATGAGGCAGAAACATCGTTTTTTCCTTAGTTTTCAACTTTTTCTAATTTTTAATTGCAATATTTATTATTTTAATGTTGCTATAATCTAGCCACCAGATATTTTCATTTATATTAGAAGTTTTTTTATTAAAAATGGCAACAACTTTACTCTATTGTTCATTTCTTTAAAAGCAGCGTTTTTTTTTCGTATAATCTGTTTAATAATTATTTTTAAAGACCTAACTTAATTAACTCTCCATATTTGATTTCATTTATGTTAAAACACCATGGGAAATTCGAGAAACCGAAGTTTTATTCGTAAGAAAAAATTCCGAGGAAATAAATATGTTACATGTTCCACTGAAACCGATTCATCTGCGTCGAACAACGTGCCTACGGCAAGTGAAAAGAAGCTCACTATGACTTCTTATTTGGACAATTACTCACGAACTGAAATCAGTGGAAATCAAATAATTAATATTCAAATTATCTTCAATGTGATAAAGAGTTTGTGCTGCCCCAATTCCTTTAGCAGTAAACTGTGTCTTCTACAATAGCCTGTATTTGGACTGGCATCAAATATGACAGTGAAATGTCAAAACTGCGAATACAAAAATACATTTTGCGCCTCTGAAAAATCAAACAAATTACATTCTGTAAATATTTTATTTGTATTTGGATTAAGACTCATTGGGAAAGGTCATTCGGCGTAATCCTGGTGTTTACACATTAAAAGATTTTTCAGAACTGGACATCGAACGAGTGAAGGATTCGAAGCGCCACTCTTTACCTAATGTTAAAGTTGCCAGAAAAAAAAATAGATTAGCTAAAAAAGGAAAAATGGCTAAAGATGAGCAAGAGGAGGGTATAACATATAAATCGGATTTTAAATGTGTTGAAACTTTCTTAATATTAATAATAGATAAATTTATACTTAAACGCATTTTTCTCAGAATTGATTTTTATTCAAAAACAGCAAATTTCAAAAATCATAACTCAAAATATTATTGTTATATTGTCTTTAAATTTTGTGACCCTATTCAGTAGAGTGTATTCTAGTGCATGTACTAAAATTGTTGGAAAATCGTTAATATATTTTTATTTATGGACTAAATATTGAACTATAAGGTTGTGAAATTGTCAAAAATCTTATAATAAATTTTCGGTGTGTCACCAAAAATTAAATTTTTTATATATATGTTTAATTTTACTTGGAACACTAGATAATAACATGCAGTTTATTTTAATAGTAAAATTTTCTATATGAATTTATTTGTATGTCTTGTATAAGATTTCAAGTTTTTGAATAAAAACTTAAAATTTTCAATGATTATTTCATTTTTTTAATAATTATAATAATAAACTTTAAATATTTGTGATATATAATTAGTTTTTACTAACAAACAATCTAAAAATAGCATTAAATAAATTTTATCTGACACATTTTAAAAAAAGTGCTTCGAACGTGTTCGGATACCTTAAAGATGTTTTTTTTTTCAAAAAAAATATTTTATATAAACGTCTGAGCTTAAATGAGTACAGAAAATTATAATAGTAATTTATGATAAATCAGTACTCAAAGAACAGACATACGAAACGTTTTCGTCCAAATTGTCAAAAAAATTAGATAAATACATTACGGAATTCTCCTCCAAATTTTCTATTGAACTTGACTATTTCCTTAACACAAAACACATTTTGTCGCAATGAATTTGACTTGCAAAAATTATAATCTTTATAAATGAAACTTTATACATTTTTTTTTTTTTTTTAGTTTTCTCATGAATTGTTCCAATGTGACAAAACACGTTTTAAATGTTTTCTCATTAACCTTTGACTTTACCGTGTAAACAAAATTACTCAGTCATATTAAACGAGGAAACTGAAAATACATTAGGCATTCCATTGTTATAGTGAAGTATCAACGTATAAAACCTTTAAATTCTTACCTAAAGTAAAAACGGCAGTAAGTAGAAAACGGAGAATAGATCTTGCGAAGCAAAGTACACATATTACAATTGGCTAAGTAATAGTTCAGGGAACAATAGACCTCACGAACTAAAAAAATATATATAAATTATATTTAAAAAAGACTTATACGTTGTTTTCACTACAAGGAACATTCATGCCAAATTTAAGGGACAACGAACAACAAGTTTGGTCATGACTGCGTAACAAAAAAATTGAAAAACAAAATTATGCCGAGCGGTCAAGTTAAAACAGGACTTTGCTAACGCTCTGTCAAATATCCGGAGCTGCAATAAAACCATGATATTCGAAATCCACCTGTTTCATACTTAAAGGGAGTATGAATACATACAGACGTCAATGTGTTTGCTTATTGGCTTTCGCTGTGCAAAAACCAGAAAGAAGCTTGTTTTCGTAAGGGATTTTATAGGACGAAATTTATATCATAACTGTATCGCATGAAAATAGAATGTGACTACACGTACTTTCGATGTGTGAAATAATAATTTGAATACATGTACTTTGACAATTTGATACATATTATCAACGTTGTTGATTGGTTGGAAATTAAATATTGACTTACTCTTCGTCCTAACTTTATGCCAATTTATGAATATTCCTTACATGTAATTTCTTTTACTTCTGATATAATGCTTATATTAAATGTATTCCTAAATTATTTTTTAAAAAATCAGCATTATAATTTTTTTCATTTTTTTTTTTCTCTTAACACTATTTGACTATTGATTTATTGTAAAATACAATGATGTATATAGGCCTTAATAAATTAAACGCAAAATAAAAGTTCGAAATACGTAGAGTAGCTGTCTTATCAAAGCCATCTCTGCTTCAAGGCGTGAAATCCGTTAAAACTTCCAACTAAGTTTTAGAGTGGGTCGTCAAAACAATTTTTTGAAGTAGCTAACGGCTCTGACCAACAGTATGTGAACTATGAACTTTGTGTAAACCTGCCCCTGTACCAAACTTGCAATTAGATACCCTAAGACACCGTTTGACTGCTATTGTGTACAATGTTATTGTGTTAGAATAGTAGCCAACGGTGTCTTTAGGTTGACCGGGGCAAGTTTGGAACAAGGGCAGGTTTACACAAAGTCCATAGTTCACATACTGTTGGTCAGAGAACTCTCTCTCTCTGCCTGAACAGGGGCCCTAGCACCATCTCGCAATTCCAACACTTTCTGTTGGAATTGAAAGGTCACGTGCTATTTTCTTCGTGATGTCGACGAGCCCCCAGTGTCCCAGTGGATAAAGGAGTTCGAATAGTAATCAGAAGATTGAGAGTTCGAGCCCGACTGATAGACTTGATAAAGAAAATTAAAAATGTAGTGATCTCGCGATCGGAGTGGTTGCCATCTTTGGTACTAAAATACTAGGAAGTCGTCTAAAAATATCCACAGAGCGCCAGTTGCTCAGTTGGTAAGGCGTTCAGCTACTAATCAGAGAATTGGTGGTTCGAATCCGTGCAATGGACTTGACATAAAAAAGTAAAAAAGTAGTGATCTTGCGATCGGAGGGTTGCCAGCTTCGCTACAAAAATACTACAAAGTCGTCCAGAATATCCAACAAATTATACTGGCGAGTATACGGGACTGGTGCACGATAAATCTGATCAGGGTCCAAAGTCCCGACGTCTATTGAAAGCGTTGGGTGCCAGTTCAGGTGTTTCCTCGACATCTGACCATGGTTCTAAAATAACGAGGTGCATGTATGAATGTGTGTATGAATGTGTATGTGTTCCCGGGTCTTTCCTTCGAGATTGACCCCGAACCGTCGCCAATAGCCCAGTGTGCAGCTCTAGTGCGACGTTAATTAACAAAACCAAACCAAACCAACTAAAAATATCCCACAAATTATACTGGCGTGTATAAATCTGATAGGGGGTCCAATGTCCTTACGCATATTGAGGTTGGGTCGGATGTTGTCCTCGTCATCTAACCAAGGTTAAAAAATACGAGGCATCTGTCCCGGTTCTTTTCTTCGAGATAGGCCCGAACCATTACCAATAACCCACTGTGCAGATCTAGTGAAAAGTTAACCAACCAACCGAGTCTTTGATATAGCCAATAGTCCAATGTGCCAATAGCCCATTGTGTAGCACTATAGTGTGTCGTTCAACCATCTAACCAAAAACAACACTACGAACCGATTTCATAATACTACATAGAAAGTCGTCCAGAATATCCAACAAATTATACTGGCGTGTATACGGGACTGGTGCACGATAAATCTGATCGGGGTCCAAAGTCCCGACGTCTATTGAAGGCGTTGGGTGCCAGTTCAGGTGTTTCCTCGTCATCTGACCATGGTTTTAAAATAACGAGGTGCATGTATGAATGTGTGTATGAATGTGTGTGTGAATGCGTATGTGTTTCCGGGTCTTTCCTTCGAGATTGACCCCGAACCGTCGCCAATAGCCTTCTGTGCAGCTCTAGTGCGACGTTATTTTACCAAACCAAACCAAACCAAACCATAATACTACGAACTACGGTTTGGTTTGATTAACCATTTCGCACTAGAGCTGAACAGTGAGCAACTGGAGACCGTTCTATTTCAAAGGAAAGACCCGGGAACGATGCCTCATATTTTTGAGCCATGGTCAGATGACGAGGACAACACCTGAGCTGGTACCCGACACAACCTCAACAGGCGTCAGGTTTGGTTTGGTTAATCGACGTCGCACTAGAGCTGCATAGTGGGCTATTGGCGACGGTTCGGGGTCTATCTCGAAGGAAAGATCCGGGAATACATTCACACACACATTCATACATGCACCTCGTTATTTTAGTACCATGGTCAGATGACGAGGAAACACCTGAACTGGCACCCAGCGCCTTCAATAGACGTCGGGACTTTGGACCCCGATCAGATTTATCGTGCACCAGTCCCGTATACACGCCGGTATAATTTGTTGGATGTTCTGAACAACTTTCTAGTGTTCTTGTAGTGATGTCTAGTATTTTTGTAGCGAAGCTGGTAACCCTCCGATCGCAAGAGATCACTACTTTTTTACTTTGCTTTTTTAAGTCCATCGCACGGGCTCTAACTAGGAATCATCTGATTACTAGCCGAACGCCTTTATCCACTGGGCAACTGGAGCCCTGATTCCAACACGGAATATTTTCCGACGAGATGGTGATGGATCACTGATCTCTAACTGTAACTTCTGGATAGGGCCAGACATTTTGTTGACTTGAAGCCGATATGGAGGCCGCCATGATGGGGCACACTTTTTTTGATACCGCAATATTTTGTATACTTTTCATGTTAAAATACGCCGACATATATTATTTTAGGGTAAGTTTTTTTTATTTTCTTTTTAAACCCATTTTAAATGTAATCTGCTATTAAAATAGAAAATCATTTGCAAGTCAAAGTAGAAGTAGTTAAAAAGCAAGAGCAAAAACTATCTGTTTGGCAATATAAAAATTAATTCTATAAGAAGAAAATATAATATTTATATATATTTAATACTTCTACAATGCTTTGGTAATAAAAAACACCACTAAAACATTTTTTAAAAAATGTTGGGGCACAGTATGGCAGCTTTCAATTGGTTTCAACGCGCCCGTAGAGGAAACAAAGTTTGAGCATTCCAGCAGTTACAGTTAGAGTTCAGTGTGATGGATCTCTAGGAGAAGCATCACGCCGCCATTAGCGCTCATCCCATTCTGTAGTCAGTGCTATGGAAGGCAAATGATCTATTCAACTATTTCAGTGTTTTCATGAGGTAAGTAAATTTTTACACTAATGTATTAGCCTTAAAATAATATGTAATCTTATCTCTTCGTAAGCCATCCTGGTTCATCCTAATTCACTTTTTTGTGTGGTTATTTTAAGCTATCACATTAATTATTTACCTCAATAATTTTGTTTACCTTCAACCAAGGATAGTGGAGACTATATATAAAAGGTATGCTGGTACTCGCTCTTGCTGATGGAGGGCGGGGAAAATGATTCTTTTGACGTCATAGTGACGCCTTCCTCCGCCTTCAACCGTCTGTGGGCGTGTCTAATGCTCTCGACAGTCGTTTTAAGAGTAATTGTCGCTATTGTCAAGGAGTACTTAATGTAACAAGAATTCTTGTTTTTAACTAATCGTGAATTTATTTAAAAGAAAACAGTTAAAATTTGCTTCAAAAACGTAAGTAGCAATGCTTGAAACATACAGACAATGAGAATGATCAAAAACTCATAGTAAGGCGGAGCTAAAATGACGTCAAAAGAATTCTTTCCTTGCCCCTTTCAAAAAGCGAAACACGAGCACACCTTATATCTATCACCTTACACTATCCTTGACCTTCAACAACAGTTTTAATTTCTTGACTGATGGGATATGCAGTTCAAAACTGATCACAAGAAGTTTGCGAAAATCTGTTCTATTTCTAAAAAATTATTTCTGTATGTCTGCGTTCACCTACCACAAGCGTAGTTTGTAAAGGAGTATTTGCAAGTTTTTTTAATGTATTTTTAAAATAATGTTATAAACTAAATAGAATCCTACTAATCTGAGACTGAGGTGCACATCTTGTGGATGAATTATACCGTTTATAAATTTTCCGCCTTTATATGCGGATGAAGTAGGTGGTTTGCGATCCAAAGACTTTCTTTTATTATTTTATAGATTAGTCTTTACCTTGGAGATCACACAAAGAACTTGATGATGATGCGAACATCTTAATTGTTAAAATATTTAATCACATCATATTGTATTATACTCCCAATTCTATTAGTAATAATTTATATTATTGTTGTAACTGGGGTGACACAACAAAGGGAAATTGTCATCCCACAGTAAAGTACGATCACATTTTTTCAATCCAAATTTAAAATTAACCCAATAGTAGTAATACAAGGAAGGGTTTGCAGACGTCTTTACGTCAGAAATATTTTCAATTGTTTTGTCTGTGCTCATATAAACACATTATTTCAAGAGCGAATACACTTTAAAAATAAGGCACTTAATATAAGAATCTGAACCTAATCGCTTTTCTTTAAATATAATTGCATCGTTAACGAACGTATGACATACTTAAATGCAATTAACTATATTTTCTCAAAGAGTTATGCAACGTCATTAAATATAGATAATCTCAATTTATGTTTAGTTGTTCTGAATTCTGTTCTGAGATAAGTTGTTCTGGGTTCTGTTCCGAGATAAGTTGTTTTGGGATCCGAGTTCAATTCCTTGTTAGATTTGTTTATAATGTGGATGTATTTGTTTGTCTGTGTGCATAATAATTGAAAATAGTTTGTTTTATTATGTATCAATGACAAGTTCGAAAAATGAGATAAAAAAAACAGCTTATGTAGGCAGGCATCTAATCATTTTTATTCATTGTAGTCATTTTTGAGTACATGTATTTTTTTAATAGAAACTTATGCACTCAAAGCAATGATAAGCATCGAATTTAATTGAAAATGAGGAGCCCGGTAGCCCAGTGGATAAAGGTGTTCAGCTAGTAATCGGATAATTGCAAGTTCGAGCCTGTGCGGATGGACTTGACAAAGAAAAGTAAAAAAGTATTGATCTTGTGATCGGAAGGCTGCAAGCTTCGCTACAAAAATACTAGAAAGCCGTCCAGAACATCCGACAAATCATACCGGCGTATATACGAGACTGGTGCACGATAAATCTGATCGGGGTCCAATGTCTTTAAGCCTATTGAGGTTGCGTCGGTTCCCAGCTCTTGTAATCTGACCATGGTTCAAAAATACGAGGCATCGTTCTCGGGTCTTTCCTTTGAGATAGGCCCCGAACCGTCGCCAATAGCCCACTGTGCAGCTCTAGTGCGACGACTTTAATTAACCAAACCAAACCAATCATTGAAAATGAGTAAATTTTATTTATTATCAAATACTTATTATGTACAGTGTAATATTATCAAAATGTCCAAAATATTGGATTTTTCCTACAAAAACGGATAAATTTTTAAAAAATAAAATTCAATGCTTATCTCATTTTTTATATCTTTTGACATGTTTGTTTTGCATGCACTCTTCTCAGTTATGGATACCTTGTAGATGGTACCCATAATTTTTTTATGAGATATTACAACTTAGAAGAATGAGCTTTTTATACACTGTTAAAAATTTCAGTTTAACGATGTACCATATCTTGGTGCAAAACAGAAGTCTACTCCATATTATGGCGAAATCTAGGTTGAACCAAAAATCCTTTATCGAAAAAAAGCGGAGGTTTCACTGAAAATTGGTTAAACCTCTTTAACTGCAACCGAAATTTTTGCTGTCGTTACATCAACAAACACCGTCAAGGAAGACAATGAGGAACATGGGCCTGCGTGGCTCAATGGATAAAGGTGTTCAGCTATGAATCAGAGGATTCCTAGTTCGAGCCCAATCAGTGACAACTTGTTGTCTTGCGATTGGAGGGTTGCCAGCTTCGCTACAAAAATACTACTGCTACTACTACAATACTAAGAAAACTCGAATTTTATGCAACGTTATGAGTTTTGATGCAACGTTTCACCACTAAACCATCCATGGTAGTTCCGTAAAATGGTGGAAACTAAGCACAAAATATTGGTTGCAGCTAAATGGGTACCAAAGTTTGGTGCAAGGGCGTAATAATTTATAAACGTGTACTCTAATAGAAAATCATTCTTTAAATAGCGTCATTACTTTTTTTTTATAAATTTGCTATTTAAAATATCTCGTTTTGCTGCTGCAGAATAACGTATGATTGAACAAAATGTTTAATAACTCTTTGGGAAAACTTCATTACTCAAGGCCCTTGCATCCGTTTTTTGCATGTTTTATATTTTACAATTTACATTTACGACAGCTACTGTAATTTGAGTTTTTATACGTATCTTCCCCATGACCGTATAAATGGGGTTTGATTATATATTTATTACTTTTGAAGCGTGGCCATACCCCCCCTCCCCCCTGCGTGAATCAATCATCACTTGCTGGCAATTCATTAAACCTGCTAACTGTTAATGCTATAATTTTCAAATAGAGAATTTATACCGTTATTTCATCAGATCATTGAAGTCAAACATCAAATAAAGGAATCGTCATAAATCTCTCTGAAAAAGTACTTTAATAAACATTACTATAAATTCACGAAAATATTCCGTCATTTTTTACGATTTTTTTTTTATTTCATACAGATTACAAGATTCCTATATGTATTTGGAGTATATTTAAAAATATTTTCTTCAACCCCTACCTTCAAAAAATCCATCTTCGGTGGTTTCTTTACGTTGCGCAGGCGGCAATTTCCCGGCCCTATAGGGGCAATTTCGACGAAGTTGTAAGGATCCCCGGGTCAAGGCAACGAAGAGCTATTTACCATTTCCGATATTTTCGTCAAATTTGAACATTCATTTTAACTAGGAGGTTTGTGATAACTACCAAGCAAAAAAATTCAGCGTAAAAATTTCGTTAAATTTGTGAAATTAAATGTGTTATGCAGAAAAACTGCTGGGTTTTTTTTCTGTTGTTTTCTCCCACTTGATTTGCAGAGCCCCAGTTGGTAAGGCGTTCAGCTACTAATCAGAGGATTGGTGGCTTGAATCCGTGAAATGGACTTGACATAGAAAAGTATAAAAGTAGTGATCTTGTGATCGGAGGGTTGCGAGATTCGTTACAAAAATACTAGAAAGTCGTCCAGAATATCCAACAAATTATACTGGCGTGTATACGGGACTGGTGCACGATAAATCTGATCGGGGTCCAAAGTCCCGATGTCTATTGAAGGCGTTGGGTGCCAGTTCAGGTGTTTCCTAGTCATCTAACCATGGTTCTAAAATAACGAGGTGCATGTATGAATGTGTGTGTGAATGTGTTCCCGGGTCTTTCCTTCGAGATTGACCTCGAACCGTCGCCAATAGCCCACTGTGCAGCTCTAGTGCGACGTAATTAACAAAAACCAAAAACCAAACCCACTTGATTTGCACTCAATCTAGAGGTGAACATAAAAAATACTGCATTCAATGAAGAGTTTTGTTTCATAGTCCTTTATAAAACATGCAAAAAAATTTCAATTTTTAAATTTTAAAGAAACACTGCAATTTTTTTTTTAATTTTATGCAGGGAAATTAAAAACTTTAAAGCTTTTTTTTTTTAAATTCCTTTAAAAAAAAAACCTGCAGAAGAACTTTTCTGGGCACAGATAAAACGTTAATTATATATATTAATTATATATATTAATTTTATTATTTTACCTTTATTACTTTTTATTAGGACATTTCAACTTAAAATTTACAACATATGGACGAATTTATGGATATATTATCATGACATTATGCGTTCTTGAAATTTGGTACATTATATAATTTCAAATCCAAATTTCCAAATTTCATTGCAAACTGAAGGCAAGTTAACTTGAACATGCTGTCGTTAATTTCCGTCTTCTGGTCGACTTTCTTCCTCCTCTAGAAGTGATATAGACGGCCAGGTCCTTATCCTTCTGAAGTAAGTCCTTCTTCCATTCCCTTCTCACCTTCAGCACCCACGTGCGGGCGTATCCCAGCACGGTGCCAGCGAAGTCGTATACGGTGACCAGCGAGATTCCCAACCACATTCCCATGTAACCGCCAATCACGCTGAACAGCTCGAGGCTCTATGAAAGAAAATGCATAAATGTATAAGATATGTGGTATAGGTCAGTGGTTTCCAAAAGGTGGTCCGCGGAACCCTGATGTTCTTCAGGTCGATGTAGGGGGTCTGCGGGGTCACAAAGAAAACATATTTACATGAGTTTTTATTAAGGGGGGTAGGTATACGCAAAATTATTCTTATTATATTTTAAGATTTATATATTTTCTAAAACTCTAAGGGCTGTTACAGACGGAGCGGATCAAGTGCGGGTGAAAAATTGATCTGTGATTCGATAATAAAAACCACGTGGTTTGTATTCTCCAATTACAGAACGCTTTTTCATCCGCTCCGTCTGTAACAGCCTTAAGCTCTTCTGCATGCAGTACTGTTTAAATCTTTTTTAACCGACTGAACAGCGCGCCAACCGAAACTCCAAAATAAAACCACCAGAAATTTTAAATTAAAACCGCAACGCGCGCCGAGTCGAGAGGTTATCAATTCAATCGTTATGTATTAAAAATATATATATATATGTATGTTCGCGCAGAATTTCGGTTCTACTTCAAATATTTGCACATTTTTTTTGTTGGATAGGGGATGTTTCACTTGAGAGCAATTAAAAAATATCCGTTTATCCGGCATTTAACTACCCGGAATTATCAATTAACCGGACCGTTTAAAAAAAAATATTGTCCAATTTCGAAAATTCTTTTTTTGGTGGATAGAAAAAAAATCCAAAATCTGCAAACAAAAATCGGTTATCCGGCTGTTATCAATCCGGAAATGTCGATTAACCGGAGTTTTTAAAAAAAAAAATTCCGATTTCATAACGTTTTCATTGTTTAACAGAAGTTGTACAACAATGACATTTCGTTTAACCAGCATTTAGACATTGATAGTGATTGTTTTACAATATACATTATTGAACACAAGTTCCTACTTGAATTTCTTGGTGAATAATAATAGGGGACGAAGCCCCCTGCTAAATTAAAAACTAAAAAGGAAAAAATAAAATAATCTTTATGAAAAAAAAAGAAAACCGACTTTAAGGAAAATATGCTAAAAAGTAAAAAATAATTTTTAATTTTACGAATGAGTTGAAAAATTGAATAATTGAATATTAATTTTGTACTTAGTACAACTTTTTGGAGTTGGTGCCAATTTACAAAAATCATACCTAAATTTTGTCGCCGATTTCAAAAAGTTGTACTAAGTATAAATAACATTTTCCTTAAAATCGGTTTTCCTTTTTTCTAGAGAAATTATTTTATGCAAAAAACATGACTACATTTTGACAAAAATCTTTCCACGTTAAAATAAGTATAAAATTTATATTAAATAATGAAATTTTTTTAACTTGTTTCTAAAATTAAAAATTATTTATTACATTTTAGGGCATTTTCCTTAAAATTGGTTTTCTTTATTAAAAAAAATATTATTTTATATTAAAATAGAATACATATTTTTAAAAAATGCAATATTTAAATTATAACTTATATATAAAATATCAAAAGAAAACAACAACGTTTCTTGGCGTAATGACATTGTTAAAACATTGTCTGTAACACAGTATCTACGAGTGATAAATCAATTTCAACAAAGCTGTTCTTGAAGTTTTGATCTAATAATTTTAACAATGTTTCAACAATTAAAGGTAAAACAAATACCTATTAACACGGAAGTTTCATTCAGACAAATATAGAAATTTGTGCGAATACGACGTAAAAAAGTGTTCTTAAATTTGAGATTCTGATATTGAAAAAGAATTGTGATTTTGATATTTTGAGTTGAAACTCATAAGACAAATGGAGTTTCCAACTCGTAGTGTGTCCGTTATGATTGAACGTAGACACGGTTCTCCTCTTCCAACTATTCAAGAGGAGACAGACTCTGAGCTTGAAGTCATTGCTCATGGAGAGGTCGGAGTAGTCAAAGGATTCGCATCCATGACCTATTCCTGGATGCTGGCTGAGAGACCGAACGAGGTCTCGGAGTTCGTAGACTGGTGGATCATTACAAACTCGATGCAACTCTGCCAACTCTGCCGTCGACTCGATGCAACTCTGCCAAAAACTGAGGCCAACAGTGCCATTCAAGAAGAAATACCCATGGAAGCCAGAAAGGAGAGCTTCAATTTCATTGGAAAATGGAAAAGGGATGGACAATGGAAGCTTTTCAAACGTATTATATCGAAGCGCATTTTCGACAGTAGGTCCAATTAGAATGACCGTTGAATATTTGTACTGCATCAAATGTCCAATATTGATTCCAATAAATTATTTTGGGTTTGAAATGTGTTTGTGTTCATTTGTCAAATTACGTTATTCATTAATACGTTAATTTGTTAAGAATAATATATTGTGTTCGAATTAAAAGTGTTCACTCTGTGAATAATCTTATACGACGAAACACGATTCGTATTTATATTTTCTTTTAAAAGTTTTTTGGTTCATGTAGAGATTATTCCGATTTAATAGAGTTTTAAATCAGTATCATTAGTGTAATTATACAACGTTGCGACTCGTCATATTCATGATTTCGTATAGAATCTATACAACATGAAATAGATAAAATTAGAAACTATCTTTTAGGCTAGCACCGATAGTATCTAACAAAATATAACAACACTTATTTTTGTCACTCAATTAATTTAGTAAATTTTAAATGGAGGCAAATTAATAAATTTTCTCATTAAAAAAAATTCAATTTTTTTATAAGCGTGGTACTCTTATAATATGATTTAACATATTTTATACACTAGCTATAATATGCATTTGTTATTTTGATGGCGGATATATAATATGCATAAGTAACATAAATTATTTATGTAATTTAGACTAGTGTCGGTTCCTTTTTAACACATCAATGCAGAATAAAGCAGAATTCTTTAAACAATTTCTTTAATCTTATCAAGTTTTATTATGATTGTTCCAATAGATGCTGAGATTAGCGCAATTAAAATTTAAGTAATACATTAATTGGATAAATGCATTTGGGAAATTATTTAGTTATAACTCGTCTTCCAATTGGATATTAAAAACCAACCGATGTTAAAACCTTTTTCTGAGTAATAGTTACAATTTAGCAAGTTTTGACAAAATTGGATAATTAGTTTCCGAGATTAGCTCATTCAAAGACATCAATATCTGATGATTAAAATTTATGTTTATTAAAATAAATAGGCTGACAATTCTTGTCTAAATAATAAAACACACAACTTTTAAATAGTCAAGTAGTTGTCATATTTTAATGGACAATGTATGAGAGATTTTTTTAACGTATGGGAATGTAACTGAATCTCAAAATAAAAATGTGAAATACGTTTATAACCATTGATTATGGTATTGATTTAAGGGTTCACACATATTTACAAAAGTTACAATCTATAAATTTTTAAATGATTATTACAAATAAAATAAAATAGCTGTCGGACAACACGAAAAATCATTGCATATTTATTTTATAACTTCATTTATCTCAGGTTTGGTGTAACATGTTTTCCATTGCTCTTGTGTCAAAACAATATTAGTAAAGAATCAAACACCAAATTCAATCGTTTACAGTAATCTTTCTTTGTTTTTACTACCAATCCAGTATACATGGGGATTATCAAATAAATTCCAGCCTTATAATCTTTGGAAGTGAAATGTAAAAGAATTCGCATTTTATATACTTTAGTGTTTTTATGTGATATATATCAGAATCAAATACCAAATCAAATCTTAAAAACCGAATTTCTATTACTCTGTTAAAAATTATTACGACCTTGCACCAAAATTTGGTACCCATTTAGCTGCAACCAATATTTGGTGCTTAGTTTTACCATTTTACGCTACCACGGATACCATTTAGTGGTGAAACGTTGAACCAAAATTGTTACCCCCATTAAAATTTAGATTAGATCAAATATTCTCATATTTTATCCTCCGATTATAAGATGAATACTTTTTTTACTTATATTTGTCACCGCACGGGCTCGAACTAGTAATCATTTGATTACCAGCTGGACGCCTTTACCCACTGAGCAACCGGTCACGGTACCCCTGTCTATGGGTTCGTTGATGTAGATTCAGCGAAGGTTTTGGTTGCCGTTTTAGGAGATTGCACGATTTTTTTTATAAAAGCTACGCTATTCTCGATCAAGGATTTTTGGTTCAACCTAGATTGCATCAATAATGTGAAAATTGCTGCAGAGCACTAAGTTATGGTGCAACGTTGAATTGAAATTTTTAACAGTGTACGGTTTTAAAATTTTGTTCAGACCAAAACAGATAAATAAGCCTGAGGTTATAAGTATTTCGAATATTTCTTCTTTAGTTAGAAAAAACAAAAAGCTAATGCAGATAACTTTTACTCTCCGCTATTTATTTATTTTCTTTTTATCAAACTTTAAAATAATAAGCCGGCGAAAAAAGAGTTAAATGTAGTAGAAAATCATTATAACCGACTAAACGAGGGTAAAGTTATCGAAAATTTCGTTTACCCAGAAATTTAACAAAGCGGGATATTCTCAAAATATATTATCCGTACCTTGGGAAAAATATGTAACAACATGATAATCTTAATTAATAATAGCAGGGGGCTAAGCCCCTTGCTTAATTAGAAACTGAAAAGAGAAAAATAAAATCTTTTTTTAAAAATTAAAAACCGGCTTTAAGAGAAATGCGATAAAAAGTAAAAAATAATTTTAATTTTAAGAACAATTCGAAAAAATGTAATTATTTCACATTTATTTTATACGTATTAAACCTCTTTGAAGGTGTTTTCAATTTACAAAAAACATATATAAATTTTCGCACATATTTGATAACGTTGAAATAAGTATAAAAATTATATTAAATAATGCAATTTTTTCAAATTGTTTCTTATATTAAAAATTATTCTGGCTAAACGAAGTATTTTAAATAATTTTTTTTAAAGTTGTATGGTATGCAGTAAACATACGGATTTTTTTCAATAAATCTTCATTTTGCCAAAACTATATTTTTGTCTTTAGGTAAACATAAAAAATGTACTATTAAACTTAAGACACCTAATGGCTTTTTAAATGAATTCCTTGAAAAGTGTTTTACACATATTAACCGTTGCTCGTGGTCAATTTGCGAAGTAAGAGTGGCGCGATTTTGTTTTATTAACGTGGCAATAACATATCACTCTCTGTACACTGTGAAAATTAAGCTTTATGAAAATATAGAATTATTCAATTACTTTCAGTAGTTTCCGAGATACCTAGATAGAGCTGAAACCTAGTATTTTTTTTAATTTTTATGTTCACGACCTTACATGCTATTGCGACTACTAATTAAATTGACGTTTTTTTTTTTTTTAATTGTTATATAAAAACTCCTAAAAATTAATGATTAAAAAAGCCTTTTCGAATATTAGCCTTGTAACATACTGTAGATAAAAATAATGTGTTCTGCTAAAATAAAAATAAAACACTTGGCGATGTAGCTTCAATGCCAATTGGTGGCAAAAACTTACAATATTTGAAAATTGTATAAACATTTTGTATAAAAATTAACAATTTAGTTACAATAAACGCATGTAGTAAACTTCATATTCATTAGTTTTAATATTGGAGATGCAATAATATCAAAGGAAAAAAATATTATTCTTCCAAATTGAAATAATTTATTGTATTTGGCGAAGTTTTTTTTGTACCAATTGGCGACCGGAGTTTATATATTCGTCTTTGAACATAATTCCTGAAGAAAAATAAATTAGGAATTATTTTTATTTATAACTATTCACGCTGCCATTTCAGATAATTGTAAAATATAAGTTTAAATATGCCTGCGTCAATACTTAATAACAATATTTATTTTCAAATATTAATTTTTGGATTTCGATAAAATGTTTTTGAGGAGAAACTTATAAAATAAGTTATATGGAGGTATAAGTATATAAACCCTAATTGAAACTTTTAGGGTGGCCCATTCCGACACTATAGCACTCTTCCACTCCGTATCAAATAGCACTATTGACATAAATGTAATCACGTTGGATAGGACGCCACGTCCTACCCAGGTTCGAACCTCATTTCAGATCTAACAACTTTTATTCAACTTTTCAAGATCGAAAATTCATCAACTTCTAATTTCCTATGAAACGAGACCAAATATATGCAATCGTGCTATTCGTCACGGAGTTATAGTGTCAAATATAAAATAGAAACAATGACGATCAACTACAGGCTCTATGCCCAGCAAAGTTAGTCTCATTTAACGCATCCTAAAAATCTCCCAATGCCCATCTAGTTGTCTTTTAAAACTACCTACGCCTGACGATTTAGCTACCTCTTCAACAAATTATTCAATTTATCTATTACTCTGTTACGTCTACCATTTTATCAAAACGGATCCTTCTAAAAAGCGTAACGTTTCAATCCTGATACATGATATTTTAGAGGAGTGGCGTAAAAAAAAAATCTTTGCATTTGCTTGGAGGATTGTGGTTTTCCACGCTTGAATATCTTTCGATTAATAGGAATGAGGTATTCAGATATTTAGTTGTATGGTTGGTTCAATTAATGTCGCAGTAGAGATGCATATTGGGTTATTGGCTACTGTTCGGGGTAAATATCGAAGGAATGGCCCATATATTTATTTGGAAGTTTTAAAGAACTGTACACTTTGCAGAAAAGATTGCTTCGATAAGACAGCTACTGTACGTATTTCGAACATTTATTTTGTTTTAATTAAAGCATATATACATAATTATCATTGTCATTTTAAGTAAATCAATAGTCATATATTATCAGGAGAAAATACATAAAAAATTATCACACTTACTTTTAAAAAATAGTTTAAGAATACCCCTTAATATAAGCATTATAACAAAAGTCTAAAAAATTCCACGTGAGGCATTTTCGTAAAATGGCATAAAAGTAGGTCAAATTACATAAAAGTCAACATTTAATTTCCAATAAATCGACAGCGTTGATATTATGTATCGAGTTGTCTTTGAGAGTATTAATTTTTCTCATAGTGTTCTAAAGTCAATGATTCTGAATGCTCTAAAGTCTATTGTACACTCGCAGCTAATTCTATATGCTTGTAGGTTAGGATCCCGATTCCGCTTAAAATTGATCAGCCGATTGCAATTGACAGTGGTTTTAATCTTTATTTCTGCAGCTGAAAGTGTTTGTAGTAGTATATACAGCCGAAGAATATTCGGACTAAACCGTACTGTGAATGTTGTACTTGCTCAAACACAGCTGATGTTCACAAAGAAAAAGACTAAAGGCCTTAAAAACAAGTGTATTGCACATTTAGAGTTGAACTGTCAATAGAGTTGAACTGTCAATCTCAAGGCGTCATTAGTTTTCACAATAACCAGTATGGTTTTATGTATTTTAAATGTCGTAGAAACATTAATGTTGCCTGAAATGGTATTATTGTGAGCGTCATGTCAATACCTACTGTTAAATATGTTGTTTGCCTGTATTCGATCAAAAACATTTTACTCGTTTTTACACCATTTGAACTATATTTATTCCGTTTTGTAGAAAACGCTTCATAATCTTGAGATATTAATATCTTATTTTCATTTATATTTAAAACTTATTTAGAAAAACTATAGAGGTTTTATAAATATATATATTCCCTTTTACGTAATTTTTTGGACTACTACTGTTACCACTACTGGACTAAGCTAATTAGCCTGAAACTACTGCAAAAGCATTAATTCTGCCTAAAATGGTATAATTGTGTTTATCTTGTCAGTGCCTATAATTTGATATTTTGCCTCGTAAAATTTATTTTTGATCTATTTTAATGCTATTAGACTTATTTTCAAGCCGTTTCGTTGCTATAGTTCCTGTCGGATTTTTCGAAACTTTTAGTAAGTTGTTTACAGAACTTATTTTGAAAAAAATTGGTTCTGTTTTTTTCCATTTAAATTTTTTTATATATAATACTACTGGTCTACAATACTATAGTTAAAAGTTATTCAATATAACAAGCTCTCTTTATCTCTTTCTCTTTTAGCCTTATTTAAAAACATAATAAGCATTTTATGAATAAGAGGCACACACACCGCCGTTTCAATTTGTAAAATTATATTAAGAAAATAACTTCATTGCTGAAGGATTTCACTTAAATTTAAACAATATTTCTAAATAAAATTTATAGGATTAAATGGATTACAATTACCTCATACTTTGCATTGTACGTTGTCTCTGTTATTTTGAACCGATCGAAGAGAACTTCAACGTCTATAGCATTGCACCTACAAAAATATGGTTTTTAATACACAGTTTAAAAATATACGATATATTTAAAGGTTTAAAATACTAATTAGTGCAAATATAATTATTCATTCAACATCATATTTGTACCTTGTAAAAAAAGGGGACAATGTCCGAACATCAGCTGTGTCCCAGCAATAAAGTATTTGGTGTGGGTTCAAATATTGTCTGACAGTGTAACGAGCTTGTGATTGAAGGGTTAACAGCATCGTTCTTTGTAGTCCCCAAAAAACATACGTCGTGTATAGGAGATTGGTGAACGTTAAATATGTCGTGGTCTAAAGATCTCATGCTAATGTGAGGCAGTGTTTCAGGGTAATTTCGTAAAGAGAGCTAACGAACCGTCGCTAATAGCGCATTGTGTAACTTCAGTGCGACGTTTACGCAACCAACCAGCCACTCTTCGAAATCCCCAATTGTGTGTCATGTGTCAACATCATCGATAGCGTTTCCATTAGACTTTTAGAAAAAGTAACTTTTCATATTGCAATTAAATAAAGGACATTTGCGTTTTTTCTTTTATAAGTTTCGTTATCTTTTGTGATTTTGAAGTTTTCAAGTATTTGGTGGTTATAACTCAAAATCGATAATTTAAGACATTACCTCCTTTCCTATCAAGGTCCATATATAACGTTTAATTCTAAAAAAAAAAAAAAAAAAGGCGTAAGTAAGGACACTGAAAATAATCTTGAAATGTTCACCACTTACTCGGGGTACCAAATCTTATAACCTTCACAGTCGTGCTTAACCTAAAAAAAAAGGGAAAAAGACTGTAAAATATATAAAGACGTTTTCAAAACACTAAACATTATCATAAGTTTGGTATAAAAATGCATTTTATTATTGATAAAAAATTATATAAATAAATGCTGTAAAATGAAGTTAATTTTAAACAATTGCAAATAATTATGTACATCAAGAGATTTATTGCAATGGTATACTTTCAAAAAATAGTTTAATTTTTTTTGTACTATAATAGTCTTGATTTATACATCCAGAAAAAAATCAAACTAACGAAATAAATCTTTAGTTTTATTCTTACATCACAAGCTTCCCTTATAATAATTATTCAAACTTTATGACCAATAGTAGCAACAAACGCCATTGAGCATAAATCCAACGCATGATATGATCAATTATAAAACATTATATAATAATTGACACTTGATACCTGTACACTTGAGTTCTGTCTCTGGCTTCAACAGTAGCATATGAATAATTTATTTCAGAAACTAGCCAAGTGTGCTTTTTAACCGACTGAACAGCGCGCCAATCAAAACTCCAAAATAAAACAGCCAGAAATTTTATATTAAAACCGCTCAATCGCGCGCCAAGTCAAGAGGTTATAAATTCGACTGTTATGTATTTTTTTTAATAATTTTCGGGAAACAAAGAAAAACATTTGATATTAATCTATATTCTAGCTTAAAATGTTTTGGAGTATGAAGTTAACATCTAGACGTGAATGTTGCCTGCAATTAAATTATAATATCTGTTCCTTACTTTTTAATTTTTTTTAATTGCAATTAGTGCGTTTCTGCAATAAATACCTTTTTACTGTAAAAACGTACATATTTAAAGTTAATTTGGCAGTTGACGGAATTGTGCATAAAATATGCGTTTCCCATATAAGATTCTCTTTTCGTAATTAAAAAAAAAATCAGAAACATTCAATATTTCATTCAAGCTATATGCCCACACCATCCTATCTAATATCGCTTGTCGGATTTCTGCACTAAACGCAATATTTACTGTCAAAATACCCCATAAAACGGAATGGTAATTGACGGGATTATACACAAAATTATTTGTTTGCCATATAAAGTTCCGATTCCGTATAAAAAAAATCGGGAAAAAATTTTAGTTGACGAGTTTCTAAAATAAACTATTCATATACCCTTTGATACGTGAGGCCCCCATTTTGAATTTATACTAACTTTCTGACAGTTTAACGTTGTGGAATTAGGCGTTCAATAAACACAAAATACAGTGGGAACAATACAAATCACATTCAAAATCAATTATAGCTGTAAACTGACCAGAAAAAATATTATTCATGTGCTGTTCTCTTACCGTCAATACTTATATATAAGAATGGAGTGTCTGTCTGTGGAATCGAACAAAACCCTTCATTTTGAGTTTTCTTCACGAATTAGGATACACTGATTCCGAAAATCACATAAAATTTTTTTTTGTCTGTCTGTCCGGATTTAACTCAAAAACTACAGCACGGATTTTTATGAAACTTGCACCATTTGAACAATATTTTCTTAGTTTAAAATCTGCACTTTGTTTCATGTGGATATCTACGACCATTCAAAAGTTATAGAACTTTTTCCATTTTCTCTAACATTACTCCTATGGGAAATTTACATTTCGATCTTCCCTTCATAACATTATTGTTAAAAATCACCTTGGCGACCAAAAATATTTTTCGACAATACTGGGATAAACGATTCATTTTGATTGGATGATGAGTAAATGTCGCAATATGAATTAAAAATGTCGCCAAATGTGGCCAACTAAATTAAAAATGCCGCCGAATATTGCCAAATGAATTAAAAATGTCGCCAAATGAATAAAAATTTCTCTAAATGAATAAAAAATGTTGCCAAATGTGCTAAAATAGCGGTTCCATATTTAAAATTATCATCACAATGGCGAAATTAGTGTCCAAATAACAAAATTAACGTCGTTAACAAAAACCTCGCAAACCGAAGGAGGAAGATAAACCAGCTGTTTTCGACTGACGCCATGTGTATTCATGTTCCGAACAACTTTACTTTATGACAATAGGGCTATTTGCTACGGAGTGGAATATTACTATGGTGTCGAAATGGGCCACCCTAAAAGTTTAACTTAAGGTTTTCTATATTTATACCTCCATGTAGCTTATTTTTAAATATTCACCTCAAAAACATATTGGAATTCAAAAATGAATATTTGATAATTATTTTTTATAAGAAATATTGTCCGTAAATATTGACCCATATAGCCCAGTAAATTTAGGATTTTGTATGAAACTAATTTATAATTAGCTGAAAATTTCAGAATTAGTTCCTCTTTGCATGTATAACGAATCCTCAAAAGTCCCCTAACTTTCCATGTGAGCTTCAATCCAAAATGGCGGATCAAAGATGGCCGCCAAGCCCTTTTTGCCTTTTTTGATGTTTTTCCTCATAAGTTAAAAATAAACATTTTTCAATTCTGTAAAAACCGGTATACTCTAAAAGTATTATTGTTTCGATATATACCATAAAATAACCTATAGCAGTTTTCAAATGAGGGAAAATGAATTTTTTTGACGTCGAAACCCAAAATTTCAGTATTCGAAGTTTTTAGCTGAATTCATAATTTAGAAATATAAAAAAATTGTGAAACATGTTGTAGGTAAGAAAATTTTGTTTCTTGTATGGAGTTTTCTAAAGTAAATTTAAAAAAAATATTCAAAGAAAAATTGCTGATATATTCCGTTTTCTTAAGCAATCCAGCAGGTTTTTTTTAAACTTCGAAGTGAGGAGTTGTTAGTGTAGCTCTGTGTTAAACTTTAAAAAAAAATGACTGTCTTTGTTTATAACTGTAACAAGTTGGGCAAGAGAGGGAAAGTGTGCGCGGTTTTTTAAAATGAATTGAAATGAAAAAGAAAAACACAAATTTTATAGCATTTAATTACATAAGAATAACAAAAATTTTGGCCTACAGTTCATAAATATATATATATATAAATGCGAAAACCCCACTCATTCACTCATCACTAATTCTCCAACTTCCCGTATACCTATGAAGAAAAAATTTGGCAAAGTTGTTACTTATACCTTATATAGGAAAAGTAAGCTATTTTTGTTCCGATCGAACGTATTTAAGGGGGTGTAAAACCCTTTTTTCGATGTTAGTAGCAACGTTAGTTTGGATATCTACAGATCCAAAAGACCTAGAGTGCTGAAAATTAGTACACAGATTCATCTTGGGCCCTATAGGTGCACTAAGAAAGGATTTTTAAAAATTCGAACTCGAACTGCCAAAATAACGATTTTTTAAAAACCTTCCCATAGGATTAACATGGAGAACATATAACAATGCAAAATATAAAATTGAAACAATGGAAAATTTTAATATTATGTAACCAGGAGCATTCTGATTGGCTGATGACTAAATATCGCCAAAATGTCGCCAAATTAATAACAACATCGCTAAATTAATTGAAATGTCACCGAATGAATAAAAAATTTTGCCAAATGATTCAAATATCGCCAAATGAACTAAAAATATGATCATAATTGTAAAAATAACATAAAAATGGCGAAATTAGTGTCAAAAAATTATAAAATGTCAAAATGGTGAAAATATGATTGGATAACGGAATATTCCGTACTACAACAACTATGAAAATTAAATTTGGCATGGAGCATGACATTTTAAGCCAAATTTGCTCACTAAGAAAGGATTTTCATTTTCAAAAATTTAATCTCTAACTGCCAATAGTAAAAATCCTTGCCACTTATCCACTGACTCATCACAATTTTCTAACTTTCTGTATACCCAGGAAAAAGAATTTTGACAGAGTTGTTACTTATATCTTACACAGAAAAATAAGCTATCTGGTTGGTACAAGCCATTCTGTACCGTAATAATTGGTTCATGAATACTTTGGACCCCACGTAGTAGGAAGGTCAGAGGAACAGTGTATAAATTGTCAATCTAGTTGACGCGGCCTACCTTCCTCTACTCCATGTTATGTCATTTATCCACGAGAGCTGATTTCCCATAGAATTATTGGAGTGGATGTGTATACTGCCTGTCATCAAGGGTGACATTTTCCTTCACGCGGTATGAAGATCAGAGGGTAAAATGGGTTAACAAACGATTGATCGACGCGACTCACGTTCCTATACCACCGTAGGTCAGTTACCGCCTATACCAAGATTCCCCGAGGAGTAATGTGAACGAAATCGTCTGCAGTTAAGGGCGACATTTTTTTCACGGAGTACAAAGGTCGCGGGCGAATAGGTCAATAATCGGCTTAGTCGATGCGGCTTATCTTTCTTTATATGATGGTATGCCTATACGAGGAGTTATGTGGCGGAATCGAAACTGTTGTTCTAGACTCCTCCCCCACGTTGTACAAGTGTCAGAGGGTGGATGGGTTTGCGTCCATCATCTGTAGTAGTGGTTAGGGGATAGCGTACGATTAAAAAAAAAAATGATTTAGCAATGAAGTAAAAAATATGACTTATTTTTATTTAAGTTAAATGTTAAAAAAAGTGCGGGGGCAAAATCCAAAAAAGTGCTAGGGAACCGTCCCTCCTCGCATATTGATAGGGTTTACCGTACAAAAGAAAAAAATATGAAAATATTGAATTTGGCAAAAGAACCTTTTAAAATTCGTTTTCGTTTTTTTTTTTCCGTCTTATATTCTTACCAATTTGTGAAACTTAACGACAAATGTTGACATAGGTGTCCAATAAAAGTTTTTCAAATAATTATTATTAACAATTATATGAGTTCTTCCTCTTTAAATCTTTGGGATGTTACTAAAGGTTAAAATATGGATGGTAATCAACGGGAGTAACGTTTATATATCCACGTTATTGTATAGACAACTTCTCCATATTATCAATCTTTCCAGTTCTTACAGGACCTTGCCAATGAAATTTCGTTACAAATTAGTTCCTTTAATACTGTGGTTCCCCCTGATGGGTGACAAATTCAGAATATTGTTTATTTCGCTATAAATATTGTGTTTGTATCAATTTTGTAACTTATCTCCTTCCCGTGCGTAGAACGGGTATTTCAGCTAGTAAAAATATATAGACCAGTCATTCAACATCATAATCATCATCTTCGAAACCGCTGTAGGAGGAGCTGAATTTTTACATGACTCTCCTAAGCAACAGGTACAAAACTTGGAGCACTGGAGGTCTGCCTTCTTGCATTGGCACCTTATGTCGCAGTCTTTTGTTGCAGTTATTTTGCAATCACATGATATTAGTTGTAAAAGTTCTTCGGAAGCTGTGGGAAGTGTTGAAGGCACTGGAAGTATCTGCGTCCCCATCCGCCTGCTGCCACCATCAACCTACTCGTCCATTAGATGGAGGATTTCTTATGCAGACATTGGCTTGGAAGGAGTCTGATACCTACGGAGTTATATGCCTCAAATATGTCAGATTTGTGCAGAAACGATTCTCCATATGTGAGGCAGTGATTTTTGATGGATACTCGTGTGCTTTATCAACTAACAGTGTGGAGAGACAAAGAAGGATTATGTTAAAAATGTCTACGACTATTGCTTTTGATGAAAATACGGAGGCAACGACTAAATAAGCTATTATTTTGCGAAACTCCGAAAAGAAATCAAGACTAATTCGAATGATGATATGCTACTTCCAATCTGCAGGAATAACTGTTAAACAGGCGGATGGGGACGCAGATACACTAATCTGCTCAACGGCAATAAATACATGCCCGACCAGTTGCAGATCTGTCGCAGTAATAGGTTCTGACACAGATCTACTTACAATTCTGATTGCACGAGGTATCCCAGGAACATCACTGTACTTTTTACGACCCCAATCAACTAAGTACAACGAAAAGTGCTACAGTATAACCAAAATACAAGAAGCTATTGGGCCAATAAAGGATACCCTTCTCTTGCCATATACACGCTGCCACTGGATGCGACACTACATCCGCAATATTCAGAAAGGTGAAATCTACAGCTTACAAGTTGATAAAGAACAATCACGAACTGCGTTCTTTGATTTCACAGTTCAACAATCCTCAACTTGATCCCCAAAAGGTCATTGAAATTGGTGAAGTATTCCTGGAATAAATTATTGGAGGAAAACAAATAACTGCTTTAGATGATCTGCGATACATCCGTTACAATAAAGAAGTAGCTAAAACCCTCTCTTCAGACTTTAATTTGGCAACTCTTCCACCAACAAGTGCAGCTGCTTCACAGCATTCACTTCGCACCTATCATCAAGTTCAACAGTGTCTGGAGAACAATCTTGATCCTACTAAATGTGGATGGTTCATGATGGATGGTAGATTGAATCCAGTGCCTTCAACACTTCCCACAGCTTCCAAAGAACTTTTACAACTAATATCATGTGACTGCAAAATAACTGCAACAAAAGACTGTGACATGATGCCAATGCAAGAAGGCAGACCTCCAGTGCTCCAGGTTTTGTACCTCTTGCTTAGGAGAGTCATGTAAAAATTCAGCTCCTCCTACTAGCGTTTTCGAAAATGATGATTATGATGTTGAATGACTTGTCTATATTTTTTTATTTATGAACTGTAGGCCAAAATTTTTGTTATTCTTATGTAATTAAGTGCTATAAAATTTGTGTTTTTCTTTTTCATTTCAATTCATTTTAAAAAACCGCGCACACTTTCCCTCTCTTGCCCAACTTGTTACAGTTATAAGCAAAGACAGTCACGTTTTTTTTTTAAGTTTAACACAGACCTACACTAACAACTACTCACTTCGAAGTTAAAAAAAAACCTGCTGGATTGCTTAAGAAAACGGAATATACCAGCAATTTTTCTTTGAATATTTTTTTTTAATTTACTTTAGAAAACTCCATACAAGGAACAAAATTTTCTTACCTACAAAATTTTTCTTAATTTATTTATATTTCTAAATTATGAATTCAGCTAAAAACTTAGAACACAGCAAAGAACTTAATTTTCCTTCATTTGAAAACTATTATCGGTTATTTTATGGTATATATATAGGAACAATAATCCTTTTAGAGTATACTGGTTCTTACAGAATTGAATTTTTTTTATTTTTAACTTAGATATGAGAAAAAACATCAAACAAGGCAAAAAGGGCTTGGCGGTCATCTTTGATCCGCCATTTTGGATTGAAGCGCACGTGGGAAGTTAGGGGACTTTTCAGGATACGTTCTACACATATCTAGGAGCTAATCCTGAAAATTTCAGCTAATTATAAATTTGTTTCAAATCGACCCTGTTTTTGGTCTAAATTTACTGGGCAAATATGAAATTATGTTGAAAGACGGATATATAGACTCCGGTCGCCAATTGGCACAAAAAAAAAAACTTCACCAAATACGATAAATTATTTCGATTTGGAAGAATGCAATATTTTTTCTTTGATATATTATTGCGTCGCCAATATTAAAACTAATGAATGTGAAGTTTACTACCTGGATTTATTGTCACTAAATGGTTAATTTTTATATAAAAAAAATATGCAATTAAAAAAAAACTTTAGGAATTATTTCACAAAAGGCTTTTATCTCAGAGAGGGGGGCACTATCAATTCAGATGCATTAAAATAGCTAGTAGACATAGACAGCATGCTTACCCTATTTTTTAAAGTTGTTAATTAAAAAAATTATTTGAACAAGGATCATTTGCAAAATTTTTATTGTGAGTGGTCTAATCATTTTGCAACAACGTATTTAGATTTTTATTTTTTTAACGAAAAAATAAAAACATGTATTTCGTTATAACGTTATGGTCATTCGTACTTAATATGTTGACAGTATAATTTTTTGAATTTAATGGTTTGTATCAGTTATTAATATGCTATGTTGAAAAAATTCTAGTGGTCGTATCATTTTGCAACGCAGTGTATGCACCTGTACATTAGGGTGGGTCGAAAAAAAATATTTTTCAAAATAGTTATCCTAATACCACGGAAAGGGTGTCTAATGTGATCAATATACATGAAGTAAAATATTTTTTCGATCGGATAACATCTTCTGCCTTTACATCGCATTTGAATTATCGCTATTTTGTTAAAAAGTGCACTTTTTCATGTGATAGAAATAGCGTTCGCATACTATTTAATATATGCATTTATACAAACACTTGTAGATAACTAGATTAAAGATATTTGAATTCATTCTTATGGTCAAATTCATTGGCGAATATAGAGAGGAGGGGACACAGGGGCCCGTGCCCCCCCCCCCCCCCCTGTATTTCTGTTTGTTTCTTATGTAATCGTGGAAAATATATGTAGGTAAAAAACTTAGCACAGTTTTTGTCCTGTACTACAAAATCAGAAAGTCAAACATTAAAAAATTTTGGACAACAAACACTAAATCAATATATCGTGCAGGGATTTCCCTTTCCTTTGAAATAATCACACACTACCACAACATCTTTACATAAATCATATCACTGATTGTGATAATTTCGAAATTTCAAGTGCGATGAGGAGGTAGAAGATATTATCTGATCAAAAAAATATTTTACAGCATGTTTATTGATCACACTGGTCACCCTTTCCGCACTATTAGAATAACGATATCGAAAAAAATGTTTTTTCGACCCGCCCTATTGTACATGTAAGTACTTGGTTTGTATAAATTGGATCTTGGATATATTAATTTTTCACTGCTACTTACAATGCCCGTTTCGTTTGTTATGTCCTTTTCTATTACAGTCGAAATGTAGGTCATTGAGCTGAAAAAATAAGTATTTTTTTAATAATGTATAATAATAAACGCAAATCTTCATTCATACTCTCCTGTGATTTTTAAAGAAAACAAAAATATCCAAATTTATTTAAAACTGTGTAACGATTTTAGTGTCCAATACCAATGTGTTTGAGATCATGAAATCGCTATATATTATTAAAAATTAATCAAAATAGACGCACACTGTAGAAAGGTATGTTCTAACAAACTTAAAAAAATGTAGTGTGTCAAAGAATAAGTAAAGTAAAATAATGTGTGCTAAAGATTAAAAGTAATTTAAGCAAGCTAATGGTCTGCTAAATATTAAAAGTAAGTTGATTACGATAAGGTGTGCTTAAGAATAAAAGTAAATAAAGTAAGAAAATGTGTGCTAATGGTTAAAATTAAGTAAAGTAAGATAAGTAAGATGGGGTGCGCATAAAAAATGAAAGTAAATTAAGTAATATATGGTGTGGTAAAGAATAATAGTACGTACAGTAAGATAATATTTGCTAAAGATTAAAAGTAAATAAAGTAAGATAAGGTCGTGCTAAAGATTAAAGCAAGTTAAGTAAAATAAGGTGTTCTAAAGAATAAAAAAAGTAAAGTAAGATAAGGTGCCCTTAAAAAATAAAAATAAGTAAAGTAAGATAATGTGTGCAAAAGAATAAAAGTAAATAAAGTAAGATAAGGAGTTCTAAAGAATAAAATCGTGTAAAGTCAGATAAAATTTGTTAAAGTATAAAAATAAGTAAATTAAATAAGCTGCGTTTAAATAATACAGTATATTAAGAGTTGAGCAATCAATCAATCCAAGCTTGTTAAGATTCGTTAGCATCAGTCTAACAGATTACTAGCGTTAACAAACTTTTGCTATTATTTCATATATAAATATACATTAGGAAAATATTGTTATCAATTATAACTAATCTTTTTACTAAGGTATCGAAAAACACACCAACTTTGAAATTTTATAGTGTACGATAAGCTGGTCCAAGAAAGTATCTTTCTTTTGCTATCTCATATGATAAGATTCGTTTCGTAAAAGAGGTGTAAAAAAGATTTTTACTACGAAAATAATATATAATTTTTGTAATTTGAATTTTTGTAATTTATATTCTTACTCGCAAGCCTGGTTGTAGTGATCTGCAAGCATTGTGCACTCATCTTCGTTAATGCTCTCTGAAAGGAGAAGGAAAAATCTTTAGATAAATCTCCTAACTAGTTTTAATAAAATTGTACTAGTTACACAAGTAACTCAAAATAGTTTTTTTTAAATACTCGTGCGTGCAAACTAGCTTTAAAACTTTTTTTTTAATAATGTTTCTTTTCCCTTGAAATGTTCTTTATAACTGAGATTTTGCATTATTATTAACCCCTTTTTTGTTTTGCTTTTCGAATTTCCGTTACAAACCTTTTCAGGAATTAAAAATGTCTTTTTTGTATGTCCTATCAAGAATTCTAAATGCTTGGACCGTAGTTCTCTAGCTGTTCAACCCTGCTAATCCTCTGTATGTTCTATCCTATCTATTGCCCGTATGTTCTCATGGTGACAATAATGGCCGGAAAATGCTGGACGTATGATTTTGCGATACCAACCAAAAAGGGGTTACCAAATTCAAATGTTAAGAAGAGGCTACTTATTTTTCAGAATAATCATTTTCAATGTACATGCCAGTAAATATTCTGGTAAAATAGGACTTTTCCGATATCAATTGGTATCAAACAAAATAGTGCACAAAATCAACAGTATATATTAACAAATATTATTTTTCGAAATATCTATCAATAAGTTTATAAAAATTATTAAATTATATTATTAAAAAAAAATAAGAAAAGATTATTGTGTTGGGTAAAATTACAAAAAAAACCAGCCAGTTAGTTTTTGCTCTTACCATTTACTATATTTTAAGCTTTATTTTATGCGCCATAACTAACGCTAGCATAACACGATAAGTAGAATGTAAAATCAAATGCTTTGCGCCTTTATTAACTGCTCTAGCATCCGAGAAAAATAAAATGAATGAAAATTAATCTTGGAGCTGGGAGATACAGGCTTAAAATAAGTTAAATGGATATTTATTATAATCGGCATATTGCAATAAATATTGCCACAAAAGCCTTATATGTGATGTCAATTTGCTTATTAAAATTTAATGACCAAGGAGGTGAAACTTCAGAATAATCACAAATCTAATTCCTCAACGTAGAAACCAAACCTTTTCCTATATTTTGCTTTGTTAAAATAAAAGAACGCTTTTTGGCACACCGGAAAAACCGGTGTGCCGATGACGGCGCCGTATGTAATGTAACGGTAAACAATATCGGATAGGACTACATCTTAAAAAGTTCTAATTGGATAACATTGCCTACATCTTAAGGACTCATTGGACTACATCTTAAAAAGTTCTAATTGGATAACATTGCCTCCGGCCGGCAATGTGAAAATTCCCGGTGTGTGAAAAAGCGGACTAAAGCTGAGATTTTTCAGTGTTGGGAAATGAGCAGAAATCTTAAGATAGCGCGATTCCTGACGCAATTAGAGTAATTATAAAAATAATATTCAATAGTTTCAAATACTTTTATATTTCAATTAAAAGGGGGACCCAAGCCCCAAAATCCGGAAAAATTGTTAAATTTTTTTTTCTTCGTAAAACGATGCTAAACGTACTTAAGAAGGTGTGTACAAAATTTCAAAACGGTAAAAGAAACATAACATATGTTTGTTTAGATGTTTATATACCATTTATCATCTCTCTACATACTTTTCGTCTGCAACAATCGTCATTTACTCAAAATATTTTTTTTTAATTTTGGTCACGTTTAAAATGCTAAGGCTTTGTTAATAATTAACTTAAAACTAAACTGTTAATAGTTTTTGAAGCTCTCATATTTGTTTTATAAACGTATGCATAGATTTTTTAAATTAAGTTATAAATTATTTTTTTACAAATTATTAAACTTAAAAAATTGAATAGTTTTTGGGTTTTCAACTTAAAATAAATTTTTGAAGACAATTAAAACACAAATCTGCAAAAGTCTATACATACGTTTATAGTATGTACCTTGACGTTATTTAATCAATTACAAAAATTTAAAAACATTAAAAATTAAAAGAGGAGTAGTGTTTTTAAAAAAAGTATTTTTAAGCTTAAAAAATACAAAAAATAACAAAAATATTTTTTTAAAATATATTTTTATTTTTGATTATTGTTTAGAAAAAGATGTCCTAATAATATAAAAAAAATGGTATGTCTGAATTCATTAATAAACAAATTAGGATTTCGGGCTCGGTCCTTAAGATTATTTATTTCAAAAATACATATAATATTGTTTTACATTTAACTTTGAAGCGTGAAATTTCATTCCTTTTGCTTGGATAATAGGACAACGAGGTTATTTAATTTCTTTCGTAACGGGACTGGCCATCTGTAAACATGATCCGGTCACGTGATCATCACTGATATACTACTATGCAATCTGTGAACTAAAGACGGTACACATTCACGCGCTGTGCCGTGTTACAGACTTGTATCCTAACTGGACTTCGGGTAATTTGCCTGGCGGTTACAAAATTTGAACGGCGCCATTAGTGACCCCAAAAGCAAAGGTTATCAGAGTGAATAATTTACAGAAAAAAAATCGTATGTGTATGGATATATTATTATTTATAATAGTTTGAAAAATTATTTTTAATTTGAAAGTTTTTGACGCCATAATGGCAACGTAAATTTTAATAGCATTAAAATGCCTATGTATGGGGTTTCTAATGACGGATTTCGATTTTCGAAGTTGACCGTTATCCGAAAGCCGGCCATGCGTGGTTCAGTTTGTGTATAGGTCTGTGCATCGTGCGTACCCAAATATATGAGTATGATCTTACGGTTTAGCCGGTTTACAGCTAATTGACCGCAGATTCTGTAGGTGTGAGGGTAGTCCACATTGAGAGGAACACAATTTATGGCCTGGTAGTACTTCTCAACTCTGCACTTCTGCACCACTCCCTGAAAAATAACTATTTTTACAGCAAACATATCAACGATCCCTTTTTATAAAAATACGAAAAATTCAAATTATTTCACACACAAAAATTGGTGTATACAAACCACATGGTTTGTATTCCCCACAGAGCCATATTCAAAAGTTAACGAGCGTTAATAACGTCCATGTGCAATGGGTTCTAAGACTACAGCTATGCTGACTCCAGAGTTTAGGTATGACGTAGTCTGATAAAGTGAGGCTCATAATTTATATCATGAAGGATGCGCGGTATCTTCTTTAGATTTTCCATACTCTTCGGTCTGTATTGCCTTCAGTCTTGGGCCAATACCTGTTAACCTTCGGTATAGATCGGGGGCCTAGGACTGCAGTCATAAGGTCTGTATTGCCGTTGATGGTGACCATTCAAATCAGTGTTGCATAGAATATTCACTAAACTCGCCAATAAAGTAAACCCAACGGTCATTTGGATCGCCTATTACTAGATTAGACAATTGGTCATTACTTCAACGGTATTACTTCGATATTAACCGATTAATATAAAGCTCTTCGCATTGAAATTGACTCCTGGCAAGTATGGACGAAAATGACAGGCTAAATCGAGCAAGAATTACCGTGTAGTGTTTTCATAGCATCACTGATTCAAATATTACAGAGTGGACACAAATTGTTGCGTGGCTATCATTATTTTGGCTGTTTAACTACATACAATAAACCATTATTTTGTTTTCTTTATTCTGTCTACTTTGTCTATTGCTACTAAAATTAAGTGACTTGTCTAAAATATATGCGATGCAGTTGGGAAAAAACTGTTTTATTATGTCAATACAATTAAATGTGATATAGCTAAATGTGATACAGCCAAACAATGACCATCGCTGTACAATATATGACCATTCTATATTTCGATCACCAAACGTAATTTGTTTTTTTGAACAGTAGGCAGGACCATAACTTTCAATTAACATCGTTAGGTTATTTCTTAGTGTGTTGAATTTTAGCCCCCAACTTTTATTTAACTCTGCCGATGCATTACGTAAAAAAGACCATATATACAAAATTGTTTCCTGTTTTTTGGTTACATTGGAATATCATTTTACTATATCATATGAAAACCATTTCTAAAACTAGAATAAAGGTTTTATTTTACATTAGTTTGTTTTTAATTTGAAACTTTTGAACTTAGATTTTTGTGAGCTTACATTCGTTCAGACTGGGTTTGCGTTCAAAAGTTCTACATTTTTTATTAAATTGATAGCAATGTTGTACTAGATATGCACAAACGGGCTTATGGAAGACTTTCGAAATCTATCCCTCACAAAAACCCCGATTATAACTTGCAATTGCTAAACAACAGATATTTAATTAGGATTTCATGGTAAATTTTCACAAACTTTCTAATTCTAATCCCTTTCAACTAAAGTATTTTATCCATATTATAACGCACAAAGAATCTAGACACGTTACTAAAAATGATAGAAAACTTACCAATTGATTAATTGGTCCTTTGCCTTTATTTTCTTTCCACGTTTTTAAGTAGTCTGTGCAATTCGTTTGGTACGGAAGCGGCAACAGATGCTTGTCATTCTGAAAAGTGAGGGTTGAAAGATACATAGTACAAGACACAGAGATATGCTATTGGTGTAATGCAAAAAAGCTTTATTTAGGTTCGCTGATTAATTAAGCTTGTACTACAGTTGCTTAAGTGGCTTTAAGTGTCTGAGAAAAATCCTGAAAGAAATAACTTTAAGTAATTAATAAACATAGAATATAGTTGCAGTCGTATTACTCAACTTTTGTTTTAACATAAAAAAGTTAAACTAGGAAGTCACTGATTGAATAAACGAACAGACAGCCAAATAAAAACCTCAATCATAATTGAATAAAAGAAATAATATAAAAGTTAATGATTAAATATATATAATTAATAAAGAATTGATTAATAATAATAATGAATGAATAACAATTTAATGAAAAATAACGAATTAATGAATTATGACGAATTAATGAATAATGACTTAACGAATAATAACTTAATGAAAATTGAACTGCGGTATAATGAATTAATGAACAATAAATTACTAAATAACCAATTCATGAATAAATTATAAATTAATGAAGTAATGAATTAATGAATAGTGAATTAATTATTTATTATAAATAGTGAAAATTAATTATTTATATTGTAAAATTAAACAAATAAAAATAATAATGAATAGTGAATTAATGAATAATTAATTAATGGATAATGAATTATAAACTAATTCGTCATGAATTAATAAATAGAAATATAAATTAATCAAACAAACATAAATAAATAATATACAAAAGAATAAATAAACAAATGAAAAATACACGAATAAACAAATGAAAAATACACGAATAAACAAATGAAAAATACACGAATAAACAAATGAAAAATACACGAATAAACAAATGAAAAATACACGAATAAACAAATGAAAAATACACGAATAAACAAATGAAAAATACACGATTAAACAAATGAAAAATATACGATTAAACAAATGAAAAATACATGAATAAACAAATAAAAAATACATGAATAAACAAATGAAAAATACACGAATAAGCAAATGAAAAATACACGAATAAACAAATGAAAAATACACGAATAAACAAATGAAAAAATAATGAAATAAAGCCATAAAAAATTAATAAGTACAAAAACAAACATATAAATAAGTTAGTAAATAAAAAAAAATAAGCCAATGAATGAATTTCCTTTTCACGGAGTTACCCGCATCGGAGCCACATTTCTTTCTCACCCTGGTTATCCTCATCTGGTAGGACTTCCCCCCGTCGAATCTGCTTCCCTCCTGATAGGGGCTAGACAAGAAGTGTGGCGAGTGCACGGAGATCTGCACGTAGGTCCCGGTGGGCATCGTGAACTTGGGCGCCCAGTCTTCGAGCTGGGCCTCGATCCCCGGTCTCCGCGTGGTGTTCAGGGAAAAATGGAACTTCATCACTGCAACAACAACGAAATAGCAATGCTCGTTCATGGGTGCGAATGAGATCGGTTGTTTCATTCTCTCCTCAATTAATTATCGTTGTTTATATACAAGTGGGATTAGTATTTAATACTCTTTCTCTGTCTATTTTTCTCTTTAGGAGCAAGATGGATAGGAAAAGTGGCATTTTTTTTTGTCATTCAAAGACATTTTTCACTTTTAAAAAGTTATTAACATGAAACTATTTTTAGAGTAAATATGAAATGGGTTCCTCGACATCATCTTTGAATACGTTTCATATAATTTTTTTTAATTTTAAATTTCTAAAATTTGTAGTTTTTTATATTAATTTTTTTTAACCACAGATGGGATAAAATGGGTAATAAATGGGAAATCATGGAATATTTTATATAAAAAGGCATTTTTTTTTAAAAAAAAATTTAATCAAATTAGTAACTTGAATAAAATAGAATAAATAGCAGCCATCAACTCTTAAATACTCAGTATATAAACACTCAGTAATAGCCTTTCTAAAAGTAAGTTAATCCGCCATTTAAAAAAAAAAGTAATGCTATCTAATTAGAAACGGAAATTTTAAGTAGCTTCTCCTGTTTTTATACAATAATGGTTTTACTAACATATTGTGACATCATTTTTATATTATATCACTAACCGAACTCGATTGAAGGAGAGTGATAACCTAACACAGTAAACAACGCATGTGGCTTATGTCATCTAATTCAGGTTTTAATTGTTTCACATAACAGAAGAATGCACTTCATATTTTCACAATGAAACTCTATTTTCTCCTTAAACAAAAATAAAAAATTTACGCTCATGTCATACATGAAAACAAAACATCTAAAGAAAATATCGATATAAATCGTTCCTACATATGTTTTAAATTATTTTTAGTATTTTTTTTTAATCCGATCATGGATTTATGGACAGCATTCGTAATTCATTTATACATCAGTGGCTTATCGTAAGTGGGACTGACCTGCCCCCTTGGATATCTTTTCACACCTCTTTTCGGGCTCCCCCCAAAGTGAGTAGATGGAGTAGCAGAACTGTGGTAAGTCATCTTTGGTGTAGAACGAGCCCATTACGTAGCTCATGCTAAAAATGAAAAAATAATTTAAACAATTGATTTTCTGTTAAGAAGTCAGACCTTTGCCATTAATACCATTCAAAAAGCTAGTAATTAGATAACTCTCAGAAAGCTAATGTAGTACATCTAAGTATATTATAAAATAGCTAATGTGTGAAGCGGGTTTTGTATACTAATTAAAGAAAATCACAAAAAAACGCCGAATCATATAACAGGCATTATTGGTCTGGGAATTTTTTTCTAGGGTGTGTATTAGTAAATAACGTTTTTTTTTACTGCTTCCTTATGTGGTAAAAATCGAAGCCAAATTTATAAAGTAGCTAATGATTCCAAAATATAATTTTTCGAATTTTTAAGTGCAACTTTTGGGAAAAGATTACCTTCTAGTTTTCGCTAGGAACCTCACGTGGTGCCAGGTCTGTAGCTATGTCGGGGCCAGAGGGGAAGAAAATCATTGCCATATATTTTTTTATAGACCCCCCCCCCCCCCCCACATCTAAGCGGTCGAAGAAATCGATTTTTTAAAATTTCACATGGATAAAAACTTAACTAATTATTTTCAGAGGTTCCACGGGGAGACAAAAGAACACACTTCCTCCTACTCTACTTATTCTATTTCCAGCATCAAACCATTGCAGCAATTGAACCTTACAAGACAAGAGATTATCAACATGTGGTACTATTATCCCCAATTCTCGTCCCGCACACCCGATCCCTTTGAAAACTAGTGGGGAGTAGTCCGTCTAGTAGAGCATGGGTAACAGTCCCCTTGCCCTGCGGTGAGGATAGTATTCATGTAGGAAAAAAAGGCGTTGCTTCTTCACAGCAAAATGAAAGCTAATTTCGATAACGCAGACAACCCCTGAAGCAAAATTGGTCATGAAGAATTCTAACTCAGTCATTAGAGAGAGATATTTTTCACAGTGAAACTAGAAATTCTAAATTGAGTTATCAGGTTAAACCTTAGAGTAGATATAGGAATAGAGAGAGCAAGTCCCTTACTTTTTCTCCCGACCCGCGGTACGACGTTCACCACGTGATAGTCGCTGGAAAGGTTCCCAGATTTGGCGACATTCTTGCGACGCGTCGCGATTCGGATTTGGCTATGTCGTTTAATTCCTACAACTGATAATTTGAAGTCGACGCAAATTTTTTAATCTTGTGATGTTCTTTTTTGTTTGTATATGGTTTTAGACATACTTTTCACAATTTGATAACTTAATTTACTGTTTTCATTTGAAAACTTTAATTTTGTTTGCAAAATATTTAATTTAATCATACTTTTTTATATATATAAAATACTCGAGAGAAGATTCCGCTTGGTTTGTTTTAAATTTGATGATTTGCCGAGTTTAATCGGAATTTCCATCCAACCCCAGTTGCATTTGTTCTTTGTCAACTTGTTTTCTCATCAAAGTGTATATACTTTAGGCTGTATGGGCCAGGCTTGTATAGATTGCCATGCCACAAACCTGTCGCGGCTGTTGATGATAAAAAGATTAAAAGTAGTTACTCATTTGTTTGCTTTCTGTAGATTGGATGTTGGTTCCCCAAAAGCGTCAGAGTTGCTTTGGATAATTAGTTTGATGCAATAGTTTGATCACTGGTTGTTTACGATAACACCATTGATTTTAAGAACGCGGATATTGAAAATACTTCAACGTCATGGGTATACGCTTATTTTTTAAATAAAAGACCAAGATTGAACAAGAAAGCGGATGTGTGTAGCGACGAACCTGGAACAAATAATGTAATGTTACTATATTTTTCATCTTCGCGAAACTATAATGTGGTCGAATTGACTGCCAAGTGGAATTAGTCACAAAACAATGTTCCGAAATAAGAACATCGAAAGTTTCCAACTGGATTTGGCTATAATATTAAGTTGCATGACAATTAATTCCTTTTCAAGCAACCTATTGAATTTGGACCCACATAACCAAATGATAGATAAATATATATAGCAAATTATGTAAGTTAATTTTTGGATTTTTGTGATTTATACCACTTAGCAGTCAGCTCACCCAAATATAAGGTATACAGTAAATATTTAATTTTTTTTGACGTAGAAATGAAAGCTGAATAATTTTGAAGAGTTAAATTTATGAATCTACTTTGTTAAATATGGTAGGTAATTTATAAAAAAAATATTTTCAGAAAATTAAGTAAAAAAGCATTAGAGCGCCTAACGATAAAAATCGTCCGTCAATATATCACTTTATAAGATGAAAATAATTATTCATTTGAAGAGTTTAAAAAAAAATATTTATAATAATTAATATTTTTAAAAGCAAATGCTATTTTTATGATTATTTCCACGTTTAGAAAATTTTCTAACGCAATTACGATTTATTTAACTATGCAACATTATACATCCAAAGTCTAAATATTAATGAAAATCACTTTATATTTTATAAAAATTTGAACTGTTACGACTAATTTAACTTGAAAATTTAATATAATTTCTTGGGAAAACAATTTAGTTATTTTTGGTAAGGAACAAATATACATTAGAAAAATTGCATTTGATTGACGCTTTTATTAAATATATAATATGCCCTTTTTCGAGAGATATAACATGAATAAATTTATCATGTTAAGTGTAACTTGTCGTTTTTAAATCCTGTTATTTTTTTTTATAAATCATCTTTCCAAAGAATATTCCAATATTCGAATTTTAAAGATTTTGTTCTTGGTTTATTACATGGTTCAAATTTAAATATGTAATCAAAATACTGTTTTTTTTTAAATATATACCTATAAAAATATTTATTTTGTTCTTTCATTTTTGACGTTAATTTAAGCTAGTATAAAATTGAAGAGTGAATTTTAATTGGTTATTTGGAAATATTGTTCGTGTTGTTTAATGCTGCTTACTGCATTTAAATGTTCTTCTTTTGTTTAATTTCAAAAGCAAATGAGATTTTTACAAATATTAATTTTATTATATATTTTGATTAATACTAAAAGATTATTATACTACGTTTAAGCTGGCTATGTCATTTGGAAAAAAGTTCTAAAGCGGTTAATATCAAATAATTGGTTATTTAATATTTATGTTCTATCCGAGAATATATCAGTAAACATGTATTACTTGCTAACATTTCGAAAATTAAATACGTACAAATTATTTTCTCAAATTTTGCATAAATGATTTTATATAGAATTATAAATTAACCTTTGTTACATTGCTATTCTTAGTTACATTATTAAATACAATTTGTTCATAAACTACCTACTGATGACTATATCCAGCTAAAAAAAAAATCTTTAAGTTTAAAATGCTTACGTTTGCTATCGTATGTTAAGGTTTAAGACGTAAAAATAATTAAAAGAGTACACACAATGTAGTTTAAAGAGAAAAATTTCAAGACTGACTTGAAGACTAAAATTATAACAACTGATACTATTTTTAATTGCCAATTTGATGGCTAAAATTATATAAATTCGTAGAACTTGAAGATTTTATAACGCGGTAACACTGTCAATAGCTTATTCGTTAAATAAAAATGGTAATTAAAAACATAACAAAATTTATTTATATAAATATGGTTATAGTTAGACCTTTGTTTCCCATACCGACAAAACCGGTGCAGGTGACGACCAGATGCAATGCAAGCTTTTATTGGATAACATTGCACCTGGTGCCGTCACCGGCTTCGGTTTTGCTGTGTGTGAAAAAACGGCCTTAATTATCAATTGGAGTTCAATTGTTTCTAGCAACATAATCTAATCTAATCTAAGTTAAGAAAAGTTAAGAATTGTTAGAAGATTTACATGGCACATAGTTGACATCACAGTTAAAAACATTAGAATTATTGGCACGGTAGCTTGTAGAGTATGTATGATGTCTATTTAGCGAAAACTGTTTTTGTTCGAGATTTTCATGATACATTTATGAAAAATAAAATTTATTATATTCTTAAATTAACGCATTACTTCACTTCTATAAATGGTTAAGACAAAACATCGTTAATTAGACAGCATTTCATCTGATCTCCAAACTCCTGAACCTTTTTAGGAGGATTATCAGTCAAGAAAGGGACAAGTCGAGAAAGAAAGCTTTTGATTCGGGATGTCATATTGGAATAGGTTACGGCACGTACATTGCTTTTTTTTTCACGTGAAATAAAATCATCCGATTGAAGTCTTTACTAAATATTTTACCCTAAGCAATTTTACATTAAAAAAAGGTTTTGAGAGAGGTTCAAACGAGTTATTGTATTTGTTACGTAATTTTACTATTCCCCTTTGGACCACCCATACACTCTTTTGATGTCACATGGGTCAATTTGGTTATCAAATATTTTTCAGGTTTCCGGAAGGATTTTTGCGTTCGCATTATTACTATCAATTGAAAATAACAAATGCAGCAGTGAAGGGCTAAACAATTTCTGAAATACTTTCTTAACCCAAAAACCCTCAAATTTAAATAATAATCTTTGTAGACTGTTGGATACATGTGGATATAATTCATACTTGCATGGCTCCGTCCTCCCATTGTAGTGAATGTGACACTCCATGTACTCCTCCAGGTGTTGGCGGAGGATGTCGTGTTCTTCCCTTTCGAGGTATTCCACTCCTAAAAGGAATTTTTTGAAGATCATCACCTGAAACCAGAGTGAATGAGTTGGGCTCAAATAAAGTATAAAAACTTTTTCTCGCCATATTTCGGTACATTCGCCAAGTGGCGATAATTTAACGAAAATGGTACTTTTATCTCCGATTTACCACCTTCACTCCAGTTGGTCACGTTACCCTCAGAAACTGAAATCCTTTTTCACGAAAAAACTTACTATCCGTCACTCAACTTAATTACAATATTATTGAATGAAAAGGCAAAGACCAATATACATTTTATACTTTATGACAGAATTGTGTACGAATAAATAAAATCCTTATTTATAATGAAATTTTAAAATCTATTTATTTTAAATAATAAGTCAAAATAATTAATAGTAATCTCTTTTCTCTCTATTTAAAAAAAAAGTAAGCCCTAGGGGGAAAAAGTAAGTACTAGGGGGAATTTTCCGTTCTTTCAATGCTATTCAGATCGTATCTCAAAATGTAAAAGTCCTAAAATTACGAAATTAAGTGAATTTGTTAAGAAATGTTTGATAAATAAGAAGAATATATTTTTGTTTCAATACTGTTATTAGTTTATAAGTTATTTAATATTAAAGTCGTCGTTGATAAAATTTCGCTTACAACTAATTTTGTCCGTCGAGTTTCTGAAACACTATTAAGAGGAGAGATCCAATTTTTTTAGGGAGTGTAGAAATAGGTTTGATCTGGAAATACAAGTAAGCATTTTTTTAAATTCGAATTAGTTTTGGATTTATAAATTTTTGAAACATTTAAACACGCTCCACTTTTTGAAGTTTTTTCACCCTCATTTTTGAAACGTGATTTCTAAATTGCTATAAGTCATTTAAAATTACATATTCTCTTATTCAAAAAAATATATTAATGTTTGTTAAAATTTCTTCTGTCTGATGTTATAAAGATTATATTTCTATCTTTACAATTAAATTAGATATGGTCAATTAAGGTAGGTATAAAAAATAGCGAAGAAGGATAAAAATGTCGGATATTTCGAGAAAATTTTAATTTGCGACTTTTTGTCTCATTGTTCCGCTTGCATCTCAAAAAGTAAATGTCCTAAAATTATGAAATTATGCCAGTTTATTAAGAAATGTTTGGGTAATAAGATGAATATTTTCTTTTTTCAATACGATCAGTATATTAGACGTTATTTTATGTTAAAGTCATTATATTAGAAAATTTTGAAAACAATTCATACATTTTTGGATACTTGTCTTCCAATTTTCAACAAAAAAATAAATACAAAATTAGGGATATAGATTAAACTATTGGCTACAAATGATCCAGAGCGTTTGTGAAATTTCGATTTAGTTTTGTAGTTATAAATTTTTAAATAATTGACGAAATGTCTGAAATAATCGTCAATTATACGGGTAAAATTTTAAGTGATAAATTAAAACTGCTCTAAATATTTCAAAAGTATACTTTTTTCCCGTTAAAAAAATATAGTTATGTTCGTAAAATCTTTCTTTCTTGAATGGTATCAATACTGAAATTCTATCTTAAAAAATAAATTAGATGTAACTATTTATGTGAAGTACTATAAATATTATTAAAAGATACTCCGGAAGGAAATGCCAACATTGGCAAAATGCCAACGTGTATTTGGCTGCCAACGGCGAATTATTATTAGCGCCAATTCTCAATTATCTTACTTTATATAAATATAAGTTGGCGATTAAGCCTATTTATTCTTGGCGCGTTTATGCTGTTGTTTGTTTACACATGTTTCGCTTTTCAATGAGCACAATTGCGTTGAAGCAGTTCTACAGTTGAGTTTTTCCAGTTATGGGGGGGGGGATTGGGGGAAAGCATGCCCCCCCCCCTCTGTAAACTTGAAACCTTAAAAGTTGGGAATTTCGAGTTTTAAAAATTTCTGAGTTGGGAAAATTTATGCCTCAGGCAAATTAATATTATTAGCAAAGGAAAGCGACGGACTACTAGAAATTGCCCAACTTTTATTAAGATGAAACTTAAATTAGACCTCAAAACGGACCACTGCATTGGAACATGCGTGCGACAAATCAAAACTTTCGAAAGAACTGTTTAATATTACCTATAAAAAAGCTGAAAATGTCTTATAAGTTGGAACTGGGAATTTTTTTAGCACTGTTGTGTTGTGCAATTTCGAATAGGTAGGTGTGGTCTGGTTAAATAACGTCACACTAGAGCAGCACATTGAACTACTGGCGTTGGTTCGAGCAAAGTGCCCTTGATTTGTTATTGGTACGTATTTACTTACTACATCAAGGACGCTTTGGTTCGAGGCCTTTATCAAAGAAAAGACCCGGGAACGATGCCTCATATTGTTAACAGTGGTCATATAACGAGGATAACACTTCAGCTGGTACCCGATGTCCTTAGGTTGGGAATTTTGAATCGTTCAAGTTCGGAATTTCGGATTGTTAAGTTGGGAAATTTCTTGTCTCAACATACTAAAAATAAATTTGTGTGACGGCACTGCCAGTAATAATTTATATAACTAAAAAAAAGTACTGTTGTTAGGACACATTGTCATTGCCTACAGTGTATGAAGCCGGTATTGGTTTGCGAAGCAAACTAAAGAGGATTGCGTAGCAATCCTCCGGGGGTTGGTGGAGCGTTAGCGGAGCAGGGGGCGGAGCCCCCTAGTATTTTAAAAAAAAGTAAGCCCTAGGGAGAAAAAGTAAGTCCTAGGGGGAATTTTCAGTTCTTTCAATGTTATTCAGATCGTATCTCAAAATGTAAAAGTCCTAAAACTACGAAATTAAGTGAATTTGTTAAGAAATGTTTGATAAATAAGAAGAGTATATTTTTGTTTCAATACTGTTATTAGTTTATAAGTTATTTAATATTAAAGTCGTCGTTGATAAAATTTCGCTTACAAGTAATTTTGTCCGTCGAGTTTCTGAAACACTATTAAGAGGAGAGGTCCAATTTTTTTAGGGTGTGTACAAATAGGTTTGAACTGGAAATCTAAGTAAGCATTTTTTTAAATTCGAATTAGTTTTGGATTTATAAGTTTTTTAAACATTTAAACACGCTCCACTTTTTGAAGTTTTTTCACCCTCATTTTTGAAACGTGATTTCTAAATTTCTATAAGTCATTTAAAAATACATATTCTCTTATTCAAAAAAATATATTAATGTTTGCTAATACTTCCTCTTTCTGATGTTATAAAGATTATATTTCTATCTTTACAATTAAATTAGATATGGTCAATTAAGATAGGTATAAAAAATAGCGAAGAAGGATAAAAATGTCGGATATTTCGAGAAAATTTTAATTTGCGACTTTTTGTCTCATTGTTCCGCTTGCATCTCAAAAAGTAAATATCCTAAAATTATGAAATTATGCCAGTTTATTAAGAAATGTTTGGGTAATAAGATGAATATATTTGTTTTTCAATACGATCAGTATATTAGACGTTATTTTATGTTAAAGTCATGATATTAGAAAATTTTGAAAACAATTCATACATTTTTGTATACTTGTCTTCCAATTTTCAACAAAAAAATAAATAAAAAATTAGGGGTATAGATTAAACTATTGGCTACAAATGATCCAGAGCGTTTGTGAAATTTCGATTTAGTTTTGTAGTCAGAAATTTTTAAATTATTGACGAAATGTCTGAAATAATCGTCAATTTTACGCGTATTTTCACAAGCGATAAATTAAAACTGCTCTAAGTAGTTCAAAAATATACTTTTTCCCCTTTAAAAAAATATAGTTATATTCGTAAAATCTTCCTTTCTTGAATGGTATCAATACTGAAATTCTATCTTAAAAATTAAATTAGATGTAACTATTTATGTGAAGTACTATAATTATTATTAAAAGACATTTCGGAGCAAAATACAAAAGTTGGCAAAATGCCAAAATTTTATGTAAATCCAGTTTTCTATAGCTTAATATATATTTTAACGGCGAATTATTATTAGCGCCAATTCTCAATAATCTTACTTTGTATAAATAAAAGTTGGCGACTTAGTCTTATTTTTGCTTGGCGCGTTTTATGCTGTTGTTTGTTTACACATGTTTCGCTTTTCAATTAGTAGAAACAATTGCATTGAAGCAGTTCTGCAGTTGAGCTTTTCCAGTTATAAGGCCCACCACAACGGCGGCAACGTGTGCCCCCCCCCCCCCCCCCTGTAAACTTGAAACCTTAAAAGTTGGGGATTTCGAATTTTAAAAATCCCTGAGTTGGGAAAATTTATGCCTCAGGAAAATTAATATTATTAGCAAATGAAAGCGACGGAAGACTAGAAATTGCCCAGCTTGTATTAAGATGAAACTTAAATTAGATCTCAAAACGGAACACTGCATTGGAACATGCGTGCAACAAATCAATACTTTCGGGAGAACTGTTTAATATTACCTATAAAAAAGCTGAAAATGTCTATAAGTTGGAACTGGGAATTTTTTTAGCACTGTTGCGTTGTGAATTTCGAATCGTTAAGTGTGATCTGGTTAATGAGCGTCGCACTAGAGCTGCACATTGAACTACTGGCGTTGGTTCGAGCAAAGCGCCCTTGATTGGTTATTGGTACGTATTTACTTACTACATCAAGGACGCTTTGGTTCGAGGCCTTTCTCGAAGAAAAGACCCGGGAACGATGTCTCATATTTTTAACAATGGTCAGATAACGAGGACAACACTTGAGCTGGTACCCGACGTCCTTAAGTTGGGAATTTTGAATCGTTCAAGTTCGGAATTTCGGATCGTTAATTTGGGAAATTTCTTGTCTCAACATCCCAAAATTAAATTTGTGTGACGGCACTGCCAGTAATATTTTATATAACTAAAAAAAAGTATTGTTGTTAGGACACATTGTCATTGTCTACAGTGTATGAAGCCGGTATTGTTTGCGAAGCAAACTAAAGAGGATTGCGTAGCAATCCTCCGGGGGTTGGCGAAGCGTTAGCGGAGCAGGGGGCGGAGCCCCCTAGTTATATTAAAAAAATTCTAATAAAATTTCTTAATATAAATAATTAATAGTAATTATTAAAAAAAAATTATAAAATTTCATAATATAAATTATTAATAGTAATTATTATTTTTATTTTAATAAGTAGGGGGCTCCGCCAACCCCCGGAGGATTGCTACGCAATCCTCTTTAGTTTGCTTCGCAAACTAATACCGGCTTCATACACTGTAGACAATGACAATGTGTCCTAACAATAATACTTTTTATAGTTATATAAATTATTACTGGCAGTGCCGTCACACATATTTATTTTTGGGATGTTGAGACAAGATATTTCCCAACTTAACGATCCGAAATTCCGAACTTGAACGATTCAAAATTCCCAACTTAAGGACGTCGGGTAACAGCTCAAGTGTTGTCCTCGTTATCTGACCATTGTTAAAAATATGAGGCATCGTTCCCGAGTCTTTTCTTCGAGAAAGGCCTCGAACCAAAGTGTCCTTGATGTAGTAAGTAAATATGTACCAATAACCAATCGTAAATTTAAGGCATAAATTTTCCCAACTCGAGGATTTTTAAAACTCAAAATTCCCAACTTTTTTTTTAAGGTTTCAAGTCTACAGAGCCCCCCAGCATAAACGCTCCAAGCATAAATAAGCCTAATCGCCAACTTTTATTTATATAAAGAAAGATAATTGAGAATTGGCGCTAATAATAATTCGCCATTAAGATATATATTAAGTTACGGGAAACTGGGTTTACATACATGTTGGCATTTTGCCAACGTTGGCATTTTGTTCAGAAATATCTTTTAATAATAATTATAGTACTTGACATAAATAGTTACATCTAATTTATTTTTTAAGACAGAAGTATTCAGTATTGATACCATTTAAGAAAGGAAGATTTTACGAATATAACTATATTTTTTTAACGGGAAAAAAGTATATTTTTGAACTACTTAGAGCAGTTTTAATTTATCTTTTGTGAAGATACGCGTAAAATTGACGATTATTTCAGACATTTCGTCAATTATTTAAAAATTTATAACTACAAAAGTAAATCGAAATTTTACAAACGCTCTATATCATTTGTAGCCAATAGTTTAATCTATATCCCTAATTTTTTATTTATTTTTTTGTTGAAAATTGGAAGACAAGTATACAAAAATGTATGAATTGTTTTCAAAATTTTCTAAAATCATGACTTTAACATAAAATAACGTCTAATATACTGATCGTATTGAAAAACAAAAATATTCATCTTATTACCCAAACATTTCTTAATAAACTGTCATAATTTCATAATTTTGGGACATTTACTTTTTGAGATGCAAGCGGAACAATGAGACAAAAAGTCGCAAATTAAAATTTGCTTGAAATATCCGACATTTTTTCCGTTCTTCGCTATTTTTTTATACCTATCTTAATTGACCATATCTAATTTAATTGTAGAAATAGAAATATAATCTTTATAACATCGGAAAGAGGAAGTTTTAGTAAACATTAATATATTTTTTTGAATAAGAAAATATGTCATTTTAAATGACTTATAGCAATTTAAAAATCACGTTTAAAAAAAAAAGTTGAAAAAACTTCAAAAACTGGAGCGTATTTAAATGTTTAAAAAATTTATAAATCCAAAACTAATTCGAATTTTAAAAAATGCTTAATAGGATTTCCAGTTCAAACCTATTTGTACACTCCCTAAAAAAATTGGATCTCTCCTCTTAATAGTGTTTCAGAAACTCGACGGACCAAATTACTTGTAAGCGAAATTTTATCAACGACAACTTTAATATTAAATAACTTATAAACTGATAACTGTATTGAAACAAAAATATATTTTTCTTATATATCGAACATTTCTTAACAAATTCACCTAATTTCGTAATTTTAAACTTTTACATTTTGAGATACGATCTGAATAACATTGAAAGAACTGAAAATTCCCCCTTGGGCTTACTGTTTTTTAAAATAGAGAAAAATTTCTTAATATAAATTTCGTTAGAAATGCTGATTTTATCTATTCCTACATAATTCTATATTAAAGTATAAAATGTATATTAATCTTTCCTTTTTTTCATTCAATTATATTGTAATTAAGTTGAGTGACGGATAGTAAGCTTTTCTCGAAGAAAGATTCCAGTTTCTGAGTGTGTCTTGACCAATAGGAGTTACGATTTCGCTTTTCTCTGAGGAGCATCGGCTTACAGTTTATGACGTAGTAGCACGTGTCATACGGCTTTCTATACAGTGGATGCCGCATCGCACTGTTAAAAATGGATGCTCATATTTGAAGGCAATTTCATCATTTTTGACGAACCATTTGTCTGCGAAAACCTTATATTAAATATTTCGTCAAATGACGTATTTATATCGTTGTTTTTTTTACGAAATTCATTTAATCAAAAATGTGGACGATTTAAAATAAAAAATCGACAGCACGACTCGAACCAGGAATATTTTGGTCCGAAGTGGTACGTCGCCAATAGCCCACTGTGCAGCTCTAGTGCGACGTTAATTAACAAAAACCATAACCAAAAAAAAACGAAGTGGCACGCATAGTCACTTTACTATACCTACACACCATTTTTATGACTATGACTATAAGCTGTCGGCGTACAAAACTTAAGGAGGAGAGAAAGGACTTTAATAAAAGGGTATAAATTCACTCCCAGAAATAACTCTTATTTTTTTAATAAGGCAATTTTGACAATCATTTCATCATTGAATCACCTCACTTTTGACGAAGCAAGATTTCTCAAATTTCTAAAGAAAGTAATTTACATCGGCTAGCATGGCCATGCTATAATTATCTCGCAGGAACCCCTTCACCCCAATACACATACCCATTCGCTTTCAGGTTAAAGATATTAGCGAACCCAGAGACTGATTTACGGGAGGGCAATCGGGGCACTTGCCCAGGGCCCCCATTTTAAAGGGGCACCCAAAAATGATTTAATGCTAAATACATGTGCAAAAGTTAAAAATAAATTTACTAACGAATTTTTTAAAAATCAATTACATTTATTTTAATCAAAGTTTAAAAAAAAATTAATCAATCGTTAATTGTTTTGCAAAACTTATATTGTTTTATCCAATTAAATCAATTTCACACTTTTCAGCACGTTCATGATGTATGTCACCTTTTGCATCGCGGTTTTCAAAGATATGCGCTTTGGATCACTAGTAAAATTAAATTAATGTACAAGGTCCAAGACCATAAACAAGCTGTGTTTACTAATTGCACGTAGATTTGTCGTTTACGGATACTTTTTTCCTATACCAAATTTCCTAATATTGTAATCATTAGGAATTTGCTAGCTATAAAATGGGTAGAACATACGAATATGGCTTAACTAAAAAAATAATAGAACTAGAAACGTATGAAAATACTCTGTTGCAGAATTGACCATTAACGTTAATTCAAATTCTCAAAAGAAGAAAATGAGTAGTTTTAAAAAAAAATTATATTTGCATTAAAGCTGACTGAATACGTCATTTTGTATTGTGTGCTTGTACATAAATTTAGCAGTTTTATTTTGCGGTACGTCGAGGGGCCCCCTAATGTTCATTAGCCCTGGGCCCCTAAGCTTGTACGTCGGTCCCTGAGCTAACCTTTCAGGGGAAATAATCAAAAATGTTCGGTCTGCTCACATGACAGCATTATCAACGGCTTGTTTTGAAGAAAAGAAAAAAACGTTAAAATGAATTATTTTAAACGCATTAAAAATAAACCTTTAATATGCATGAGATGAAAGTACCCTTCATCACTGGTCCAGGAAATTTATCTTTCATTTGATACCTTATATATGAAGGTTCGTTGCTTTTCTGTCTCGATCGAAAGCGCGCTGTAAAACGAGGCCCCTTACAGCCCCTTCTAGCGGAAATGTAAGAAATTAGCAAATAAACGAGCGCTCTATTCAAAGCTTTCACGTCCGCAAGGTATTTTTGTACTGAATTGATGTTGCTCTACAACATTGTAATTGATTATTTTCATGTATGTCGTATAATTTTCAAGATATTTACGCTAATTCCGTACATTGTCACTAGGGAGCGCAGAAAGATTGCATTGATAACCTGTGACGCGCACAAAACTTTTACTGGCACGTGAACGATTTATACAATTGAAAATATTTTATAGACTTATAAATTATTCCGTCATTGTTACATTGACATGAAATTTTGAATCGTTACGGAACCAAAAACCTACAAATATTTTCCAAATGCAAAAAAAAATCTTTGCGGAAGTAGAATCTCATGAAAAAAACCAGATCAAGTTAAACTGACAAAATAGAACATTCAAATTTAGAAATTAGAACATTTATTTTATATCCAGACTCAACATGAGCAGATAAACTTAATTCGGAGAATTTTTGAGTAGCTGAATTTGGAAGATATAGAAATGCAATAAATCAATTTTCAATTCGGTTGTCTATAGAATTTTTTTAATTTTTTTTTAATGGAATTCTGAAATGAGTAAATTTTTATTCATTTGTCTCCTATTAAAAAGTGCTCGACACGGCAGCAACTCGATAAAAACCTTCGAGCATGAATGTACTGTAGTAGAGCGAATATGACGTCATAATCGTGAAACCAACATCTCAGACCAAATGGCCTCAGACACGTGATTTCTTTTCAAAATTATAAATTAAACTCGCAATTGGTTGATGAATTGGGAAATGTGTAACAGTGAAAATTTATGAATGGAATGACGGAATTAACACGTGTCTGAGGCCATACATGTTGGCTTCACTTTGACGTTAGCGAAATTATAACATTATGTTTTCTCTGCTATGAAGGATCCATGCTCGAAGATATAAACTATTTGTAAAGTTTTTGTCACGCGCACATAAAAAGCATAGCTACCACTGTCTATAGCGCATAATGGATAGCCACTTTTCTCTACCTAGACACCACCTTGAACCCTTTGCACTCCGATGTCGCCTCTCAGGCGCCAACATAACGACTTGTTCTTTTGGTTCCCTGTTCTTTAAAATAAACGAGAACGGCGTGATCTTGTGTTTAAAAAACATCGATTTTTTTTCAAATTGTTATCTTGTAGATCCGAAACATATTACAATTTTCATCCCTCTACGAGCATAAAAAATTCTGGGTAAAAGACCAGAAAGTGCAATAACTGTTCCGTGGAAAGAACTCTATGTCAAAGATGTTCGCGGAGTGCAAAGGGTTAAAACTGTGTCTGACGTCGTTCGAAACTTAAAGGATGAAAAAGGACTTTAGTGGGTACTCTGTATATATTTGGGGGTTATTCACCTGGTAATCAGACGCTAATAATGTGCCATTTTTGCATATAGATGAGAAAGCTTCACAAAGATGCACTGCAACTAAGCGGTATTTTGCAAAGTTCATGCAGGTTCCCTTTCTTCTGCATATTTCAGTGTAGTTGAAACTGTAAAATAAACAAAATACATTATTACACATTAAGAAAGTAAATATATATTTTTTATGCATTAGCATTTTAATTTCTACAATTCTATATGCCGATAAATATACTCAAAAGAACGTAATGTCATTATTATTATTAAAAATTACGTAAAACTGTAACCTGCGCGATGAATCCTCACTTGTCTCTAGGTGAGATTTTTAAAAAAGAACCGTTTGGTAAATATTTTTAATTATGAGGTAAATATAAAGTTAAGCCATTGCTTCTGTCCAATAGAATCTTAGAATCTTGAATCAAAAGTTCTACGGACCACTTTGGACCCTCTCTTGGACCACAGTGGTCCACGGACAATAGAATCGGGTCTACTGATTTAGATTTATTGTTCTGTTGCATTTGAAGGATCCCGAAAAATAAATCGAGGGTCCACTTTTGTTGAAATCTGGATGACAACGTCTTGTATGGTGATCTGGATTTCTCTAGCTGTACAATCAGTTTACCAAGTTGTAAAATGGGTAAAACGATTATAATTCATTTAATGCCTTTTGACTGTTGGTTATTAGATTATAATGATTATAATGCCTTTTTTACATACCTATTTTTCAAAAACTGCTCAAGTAACTGATCCAAAAAAAAAATTCTTGGTAAATATTCAAACTTTTATACGGATTTTGACAAATGCTTTTGTAAAAATATTAATATATACCTGTACATATAATTCTCATAAAAAAAATTTCACAATTTTCAGGCTTAAGAATTCTTAAATTTTTTTTTTAATAAAAATACCTGTTAACCTTTAAGTCTATTCCTGTAATATGGCAACAGTGTTGTGTATTAAAAAAAACTATGAAACAAAATATTCAATTGTTAGGGGAAAAAAAGAGATATTATAAAAAAAAATTCGCATTTGAAAAAAAAAACATTGATTTCTTTCCTAATGCATAATTTAAAGTTAATATTCAAATGCTTCTTATACTCATGTTATCTTGTATAATATATAGTTTTAAAAGTATGGTACCATAAATGTTGATAAAAAAAATACTAAAAAGTATGTTCCTGTACCATTTCAGCCTTCCGTATCCCCTTAAAAAAAATTTAAAACATCAAAATAATCTGTATATCTATCATTCATGAAACTTTGTTTTTCGCTTTCTGCACAATCACTTCGGATATACCGACAACGTTCTTTCTCTAGATATGTCGTCTCAAAAATACTTTTATTCTAAATCTTTTTTATTCAGAACTTGTTAATATCAGAGAGTTGTAATATTAAATAGAGAGCGCCTTCAATATCAGACTCTCGTAAGGCCGCGGTGTCAACATTGAAAAGAAAACCAACATCACGTGGTTATAGCACTGCCACATTTGGCGTTCAGACAACATCTGCAGGAGTTTCAAATTTGGCGCACTTTCTTCTTTTTTGGTGATCAGGAGTTATGTCCGTATTCAACTTCTTAACATGTATGTACGTATTTACTTATTTTCAAACAATATGCGCTAAATATTTTCTCTTCATTAACGAAACAGAAATTATAATTTTATTTGTGTTCAATACACGAAAAGCGAAGCTCTTTATATTTCTCAGGTTTTATTGTTTATATTTTCTTATTGAAGTATACAAAATAACAATTGAAAGAACTTCGCTTATGGTAAATTTTTTACATAAAAACGTAATACAATTATTTCAAAACTACAAAGTAAGAAAAATCTCCTTAATATATCTGTTAAACTCCCTTAAATTGTGCCACTCGTCCAAAAAAACGATATTTAAATACAAAATTAAACACAAAACCATATTACAACACTTCGATCTCGCTTAGTTCTGAAAGTCGCCAAGTCCTGCCAAGTAATATTGGCGCATGAGTGAATTGGCATTTCCACATATCACGTGGTTTCAATGTTGGACACATGGAAATCAGCATTTTAATTCCTCTATTTGTATCATTACTCTATGGTTAATACAGTAGAAGTCCAGGAACTGCAAATAAACTATTAAAAAAATTCTAATTAGGAGTGTAATTCCGAAACTAGTCTTATCCAAAATAATGATATCCCTGTTGATTTCTTGAAAATAACTGACATGGACAACACAAGTTCTGGAACTGTAATATTTATTTACTGCTACAGTGTAGTGTTTTCCAAACCACATATAGATTCACACTTTTTATTTATTAGGATTGTACAAATTTTGCATTTACCTTATGGGATTGCATAAATTTTGCATTTATCTTACAGGATTGCATAAATTTTGCATTTACTGTACCAAGTTGCATAAACTTTTCATTTACCCTACAGGATTGCATAAACTTTGCACTTACCCTACAGGATTGCAAAACTCTGCGCTAACCCTACATGATTGCATAAACTTTTAATTTATCTTACAAGATTGTATAAACTTTTCATTTACTCTACAAGATTGCACAAACATTGTATTTACCCTACAGGATTGCATAAACTTTGCACTTACCCTACAGGATTGCATAAACTTTTAATTTACCTTACAGGATTGCATAAACTTTTTATTTACTCTACAAGATTGCATAAACATTGTATTTACCCTACAGGATTGCAAAACTCTGCGCTTACCCTACATGATTGCATAAACTTTTAATTTATCTTACAGAATTGTATAAACTTTTCATTTACTCTACAAGATTGCACAAACATTGTATTTACCCTACAGGATTGCATAAACTTTTAATTTATCTTACAGAATTGTATAAACTTTTCATTTACTCTACAAGATTGCACAAACATTGTATTTACCCTACAGGATTGCATAAACTTTTCATTTACTCTACAAGATTGCATAAACATTGTATTTACCTTACAGGATTGCATAAACTTTTCATTTACTCTGCACGATTGCATGATAATTGTATTTACCCTACAGGATTGCATAAACTTTGTGCTTACCCTACAGGATTGCAGATAGTGAAGGTGGGAATTTCTAGATGGGAAGGCGAAGTCTCCTGTATGTCCACCACTGTCGGGTATGTCCAGTACAAGATCAGAAACTCCATGGCCTGGTAGATGAATCCACCAAGACAAAACAGAAAAACAGCCATCCTGATCGCCTGACGTGCAAACTTCATCTGTGCCTGTCTCCTACGCCTGGAAGTCCTGGTCCTCTGCATTGTGGAATGAAGATTCCTACTCTTATGAATTTGGGTGAAATTATTGAATTTTTGTAAGGCCTTTATGCACGCTGGGGACGGGTTGTTTACTGTACGAGATCTTTGAAGAAACACTTTGAATCTTTAGACCATAAGTGTTTTTTTCATCGTGAAGTATTATTTAACTCTCGCCTTTCAAGCAGCAATTGAATAGTTGTTTTCAAGATAAAAAAAAAACACTTCTAAGTTTCTGAGAGTGAAAAACTTGGCATCGTATTAATCCCGCCAGAAATAACGCATCGTAAAAAGAAATCCCTTTTGCAAATTGAGGATATTTTTTTTAATTGGAAAAAAGTCACAAAAAAAGAACGTTTCTAAACTTTTCGGAAAATTTTAGAATTGTACACAACGTAATTTCAATGATCAATATATATTTCAATTACCAATGGTAATAATTCAATAATTAATATATTTCAATCGAGATTAGAAATGATTTAAGGATCAGTATTTTCAATCATAAATTAAAATAATTCAACGACGAATATATTTGAATTATCAGTGGAAATTATTTAATAATCAATATATTTAATTTGTTAATGGAAATGATTCAATGAGCAAAATGCTTCAACCGTCGATAAAATACCTCAATTGTCTATGAATTTCAGCTGTAAATGAAAATGATTCCATACTCAATATCTATCCTTATTGCAACGTCTACCAAACAGTTATGTTATGTGCATAGCCAACATGTTGTGGAAGATTGCGATGGATTCAATAATCAATATATTTCCTTTTTGCAAGGAAGGCTTTGTGACATAGATGGCCAAAGGCTTTGGTATAGGAAGATATATGGATAATACACTACTGATTTTTATACCAAAACAAAAAAGGGAAAAGGCATTAAAATTAACATTTGTTGCACTTAAAATTTAAATATATTTCAATTTTATTATATATTTTAAAGCCAATTTAGTCCATTAGAGGTCAATTATGCATTCAAAATTTACAAAACTACAAATCACAAAAAAGTAAGAAAAAAAAACGTAACATTTAATGGAATCTAAATTAGAAAAATGAAATGAACTAGGATATTTTGCATTGTTTCCCTATTATTCTATCTTGGCTTTTATAAATCCACTTGAACAATAATTTATTCTATTGTCATTCTTATATTGACTTTGTTGTTTTTTTAAAAGCATTTGCGTTTTGTTTGTGCTCTAAATTCCGATATCGCTTACTCTGGTGGTGCTTGCTTTATCTAACAAAATCGATAGTGAAATATATTTTACAATTCCCATTTAAATATTTCTAATAGAAATAATATTAGTCTAACGAAATTTTCAACTTGGTCCTTTGAGTACCATTGAACTGAACGAGTTTTTACTTTTTCCCTGACAGCAGGGCATGTTAATAGCTTTATGAAAGCATTATTCACTGTAATGCGTTCAAAGCACAGACATTACGTAATGTGAAGGGCCCGGTTTTTAATTCAATATCCATTAAATGCCTTTATTTTGCTTTCACAATGTGGTACGCTAAACAATCACGTGTAATAATGCATGCAAATAGCGTGGATAAATATATACGATAAATTGCTAGGTATAACTTACTATAATCATTCTGAACGAGCAATAAATTGCTTATAATAGTAAAAGCTGTTTATAAATTGTTAAAGAATACAGAAAATTAAAAAAATGCAAATATTCAACATCACATATTTTACAATTTCAAACACAAAGTCCATTCTACAAGGACGTGGTAAACGCGCGCGATCTTTTGCAGACAGCTCTGTGATTGGAGCAACGAACCACGTGGTTTGCATCCATCAATCGCTGAGCTATCTGTAAAAACTCGCGCGCGTTTATCACGTCCGTGTAGAATGGGCCTAAAATTTGTGTTTTAGAAATAAACAATTACGGTAAACCAATTTTGTTTTAAGGAACGCAAACCTTTACTCTTTCGTGAAATAGAATGTATGAGCGTTTAAAAGCAACCAAAGTACCGTAAACTAGGTTAACTTTGGGACACTTTTGCCTGTTTTTTATTTCTCCTGATGTCAACAAGTACTAAACTAGATTTCTGAGACTATGATATAATATGAAGTTAACCTTCTTCTTATAGACATGATTTTGCTTTACGGGCAATTACATTCAAATAAACATCATCCATCGTTGCTCCAATCTACCCCATTAAATGGGTAACTTCGAAACTTCACTTATTTTTGCTTAGAAGTACTAGGAAAAATCAATCTATCCCAATGATACTCATAAGTGGATTATTTCAGACGTCATGCATAATATTAAAATCGTATTGCAAGAGGTTTTACGCTCTACTTTTTAAGTTCATAGGGGCCATCCTTAGCAGCCGCGGCCCAGGTGCGTAGCTAGTTCAGGAATCCCACACGTAGGACGGTTTTTCTGTTTGTTAGGAATTATGTTTGTTGTTTTTTATTTATTTATTTAGGGGGGTGGAGGGATAACATGAGGTTGTTCGGGGCAATCCCTTCTTCGAAAACCGCACGATGTCTGATAAACCCACCTAATGTCATTTCTGTTTAATTAGTGTACTAAATAAATAATCAAAGCTACCATATGAAAAGTTTAAATGGTAATACAATATCGATGAAAATTATTTTAGTTTTCAATAAAAAAAATGTTGCTGTAAAGGAATGCATAACTGACATTTTTTTTTAATTGAAACGAAAACATATATGGGGTTCAACAACCACGGACCAATTTGAACCCACTCGCCGACCATCAATCCACGGGTTGGAAATCGCTGATCTAAAGATTTACGCTACAAAGAATGTCGGAACGATTGTTACTTTTTTTTTTGCTCTTATGGTAATTTAACATTGAGGTGTTGTCTTGCGACCGTCTGAAGCAGTTTCTAAACAACACGTTCAAATTGATGCCAAAAATCCCTACAGACTTCACAACTTAAAAAAAAAGTAGAAAGACAGACATAACATTATCTAGAAACACAACAAGTAAGTCTTGCATATCATTAATCAGAATTACGATAAATAAATAAAATAAAAAAGACAACTTCGTTGCGTTAATTTCTGTCTTGTTAACTCTACAGAAACCATCACCTTTTCGGCAACAACCTTTAGTCTGCCTTAATGTCTGCCTGTCGATGACACAGTGTTGGAAAAATGTTTTGAAATGCTTAAATTGCTATTAGGATGGTGTATTCTTCTTAGCTTAACGCCTTATTTTTATGAATAATCTTTTTATTTCCTCGCTATTTTAGTGCTACCATCTATAGAAATTTTCTGCAACTAATAGCTTTAGATTTCAAAAAAGGGTAGCTTGGTTTAGACAGACCTCCTGTAATAATGGTCATTTCCAAACAATTTCTTTGGAATATTTAAATTTGTTTAAATATGCTTAAATATATCTATTTAGTTTATCGGCTAATACTGTTAAACTAGGAAACGTGTCTTTAGTTGTGTATTTGCTTGTCTGTAAAAAATATATAAAAAACGTTGTAACGATTTTTCCAAAAATAACTATTTTTTTTTTGCAAAATTTTTTACTTATTCTTTTTCGTTTTAGCCTTATCGGATCACTTTTTTGTATTTGTATTAATGTGTATGTTTTGCCAATTTAAAATTATTTGTATTTAATTGTTTCCTTGTGCTCTTTATTTACATATGTAACGATGTATGAAAACCAATTAGGAAATACAATTTAGGACCACTTAATTGCAATAAGTTTGCTGGTGAAATCGGCGTTCCTTTCCCATCACATTACGTAATACAAACCATTACAAAACTACTTGAGGAATTTAAAAACCGCTACGCAGCCTTGAATCATACAGCTACAGCAGAAAAGATCAAGCTATTTGAAAATCGATTGTAATTTGAAATCGAAAATGCTTTAACAGAACTTCAACTTTGAACTGATTGAACCTTCGTCAAATGAATACTTGACACAATATATTAAGGAATGTTACAAGAATGTGGACTTGCTTTCATTTTACGGGTGCGTCTTTCAGAAACATCATTTAGTTCTAAGTTTCAGCCATTTCTGTGATTAAAGATAATTTAAAGATCAAAAATATATAAAATTGAGTGACTTTGTAAATAACTTTGTAAGATAATTGCTTTCAGTATTTGGATCCAGGCACGTCGCACCGGGGGGTTTGGGAGTCCGACCCCCCCCCCCCCCCCAAATAATTTGGAAACCCTAAAAGTTGGGAATTTCAGGGTTTGAAAATACCCGAGTTGGGAAAATTTATGTCTGAAGAAAATTAATATTTTTAACAATTGTACGCGGAAACACCAAGGTTATCAAGGGAAAATTAAAAAATGTCCAACTTATAAAATTAAACTTAAATTCGTGTGTTTGATTTGAGAGAGTTCACTACACACTTATGCGACCGATATGACGCTGAGGCTTCCAAGGCTACAGATGGAGTTGACTAAAGCAGTCTGCAGCTGACACAACGCCAGTGGCGGAACTGTTTTATAATTTTCATTGTATGTTTTTATTGATACAAGGCACGTTGGTGGGGGGGAGTGTTCAAACCCCTCCCATTGAATGTCAAGCGTAATTTTTTTTTTAACCGGATATGGTATCGTTTCTTTAAAAAAAAAAATTCAATATTTTAAATATATATTAAATTTATTATCTAAATTAAGGAGCAATGGTTTCAGATTTACAGACATACAGGCGCCTAAAAGAATGCTCGCATCTGTTTTTATTTTTGGAAAAACAAACAGCATATATTTATAGAAAATGCAACTGAATGACTTTCAATTCTAAATTTCACATGTGTCGTTGCTGTTTGTGCGAACGTCACACAGTGTTCCTTTTATTAAAATAACTTCTCTTTTAATTGTGCTAGGGGATTGTCTAAATTTACGCTAGAATTTTTAATAACTAGGTGTCTAGGGCCGAAGGCCCTTTAACCCTATCATAAGCTAGCTTATGTGATTGCCTAAATGTGAAAAATGTTTTCGGACTAGGTACCTAGGAACGAAGCTCCTTCAACCCTTTCCATGAAGATTGATTTCCATTAATGATGCATGAATAAAAGAACACATTGTTGAGACAACACAGGACAGCACAGGACATACACACAAGAACAAATTCCACACAGATTCCCATTCCGAAAAAGATGCTGAACGAGGAAAAGTCAGTAAATCAAAATCCTCTCCTTTTTATACGAAAATCAATTTTGTTTCATATAACCCTATTGGTTTTGCCTTCCACAATGTAAAATTTCTTCGAGCTAATATTCGAAACGCCAGTAGTTCTATACTAAATTTATTGTCTCGTGTCTAGGATTATTTTAATTTTTTTTGCGTTTTGTGATTGGTTGGTTGATATTCACATTGTGTAATGTTGACGTAGTGCGTTTCCTTTGTGTTTTTCTAGTTTTTACCGGTTCCTAATAGAAACGTCGAGAACTTTCGATGGGTTCTTTTAATTAAATCACCCCTTTCGTTGAAAAAAGCATTCAGATTTCGATAGGATTGTTACGAATAATCTTATGCGCGGAGGACGCATCTTTTAATTGATACCACTGCCAAAGCCATACTTCTTGACTTGTCCTGGATTTTTTAAGATACTGCTTTCAATTAAAAAGAACAATAGAAAATGCAATCAAAAGTGTTTGGTGAGTACCTCTTCTCTTTATCTAATTTTATATTATATGTCTTTCGTTTCAGCATTAACTTTGGAGGACTCTCTTTAAGAATACCTTTAAGTTTATTGAATTTATTTATAGTAATTTAAATTTCAGTTTTCCTGCATTTATTAATTTAGAATTAAAATGATTATTAATTTAAAATTATTAGAATTTAATTACTTGATAAATATGGTCATATTGGTATGTAGGTACTTTTTGTTTTTGAATATTATTTTATTTATGTTTTATGTTAAGATTAACAATGGCTATTGGGTTGGCACAACTGTCGAGTCCCATTGACTCCCACTAGTTACAGATCACGTTACCATTTTCAGAACATAGCCAGGTTATGTTATTGTCCTCAATGTTGTGTATTTTGCATCTTATAATAATAAAATATGTACTACAAATCACTTGTTGTCTCTACTTATTTCTAACACACACCATCTACTGATGTTATTCTTCAGGTTTTTTCTAACGAACTCACGTTTAGCCTTAGGGCCCCCAACCCCCACCAATTAATTAGTAACTTCTTAGTTAAGCTTAAACCCCGCTAACGTTATTCTATTTATTAGACTTAATTCGATGAAGGTGTAAGGACCTCCGGTCGACACACCGTAAGGTTAATTCCGATTTCCGATTTCCGAGAACATAGCTTTTTTTATTAACACCCCCCCCCCCCCCCCCCTCTCCCTTTTCGTATTTTTTTAACCATGGTCAAATAACGAAAATAACACCTGAGCTGGTATCCGTACCCGACGCCGTTAAGTTGGGAATTTCAAATCGTTAAGTTGGGAAATTTCTTGTCTCCCCCCCCCCCCCCACACGCACACATTTTGTAATCCCCCCCTCCCCACACACATTTTCAAATCAAAGTACAAGACTAACTGGTCATCGAACACTTGAAATTCATTCTAGTGATGGAATCATCGAAATTTACCCAAAAATTTCAGACATTATATGCCAGAAGCAACTTCAAACGTCCCATACTATATAAGAAAGCCAAAGAATGATACATACGAACATTGTTGAAAGTTATTTCTTCCTTTTGCCAACATATGTTTGCATACATTATTTGGAATAAATTTTATGTCTTTGAATACATTTTCTATATCTTTATTTAAAGGAATAAGAAAATTGTATCGGTCGGAATAAGAAAATCATGATCAATCGGTTACAGCCTTCGGATCGTTAACAGCTTTGATCGAAATAACTTTTTTATTATGATACACAGGCGTATGATATTTTTTTTGTTAATATCCATGTTGTTTCCCGCTGATTCTATTAAGCGGTGTATTCAAGGAGGAATCGGTTATATTTAATTAATTGGTGTGTTTGCGGGATTCTTGCTCTTTTGAACTGAATATGGATTTTGCTCTTCGGGATTCTTGCTCTTTTGAACGTTTTTTGGGGGTAAAAATTTTGCTTTGTGAAGAACGGGGTAGATGACGGGGAAGATGTCTTAGGTGTGTGGGAGAGAAGAGGGTGTTAATCGAGGTGCATGTCGGGAAGGATTTCAATTGGGAAAAAAAAGTTATTTACTCGAGAGACTTAGGGTTTTCGGAAAGTTTCTTATGCGTTTCCTTGAGAAAGAGAATTCGTGATTCGGTTCGAGTGAGAAAAGGAGGTGGGTGATTTTGTAGTTCGGGTGCTTTCTTTAAATTCTTAGATTATTTAGTACCGTCCTTGTCATCTAGACGGTTGGATGTCTTACTGACTCGTCTCCGAATAGGGCACTCACGAGCTACCCACAGGCATTTATTATTAAATGAAACTGCCATCGCTGTGTCACCATTGCCAACAACCTCTCTCCATAATTCATATTTTAACTTCTTGTCCTCGTCTTAGATTTTTATATGATCGTTTTTTTAATGCATCATCTCTCACATTGTCTTATTTATTGAATCATCCACCTCATTCATCACTATTTATCTTTTTAAAGTACATAAGATTTTTTACCTTTTCTTTGAAATGTAGTTTGTTTATGTGTATATTTTAGAATTTTAATGTTTGTTTAAAAATCTAGTATTTGGCGCAGCTTGGCCATATTTGGCCCTTGTGCCAATAAACCCCAACCAAGCAAACTTAGTTTATTTAGTGGCGCTGGTTCCATTTGAACTGTTTTGTTGATGCTAATGTATTGAGTATTTCTTGCAATTAAAAGAAATATTCGCGTTATTTTTAACGGCCTTTTAACGATTTAATTTTTTAATTTTGGCCTTACTAACTACGCGTTTTTGTATATTATTTATATACATTGCATATTTTTTTTGCGCAGAAATTTTTTCATGCCATATTTTTGAAAGAAAGTAAATATCTCTTTAAATTTTTTGTTGAAAAACTCATATAACGACCAATTTAACTGCAATTATATCAATTGTGTGGAGTTAGAGATGGGTGATGGTGAACGAAATAAGGGGCAGTACAATATTATTACGCCACAACGCTTTTATTCCATGCTCCCGTGGATAGAAATCCACCTTCCTTCATCAACACTCCTCTAGCTCTCTCTTTTACAACTGATCAGTGTTGCCAGCGACACCCAGGTGGCGCTGGAACACATTACAAAGTAACTCCCTCTAGTGGTGTGTATACGCACTAGGGCATTCCGACACTCGGCCATTCGACTATTCCGTCTTCGGAATCACATAATTACAATGATATACTACAATACAATACATTATATTACAATACATGACATTACACATCTACACCTACATTCATCATCCCATATTTCACACCTTAATCATTATCCTATTATAACTTTAAATTATTTCATAACATCTATAAATCAATTATTATCTTACTTCAAATTTAAAATTTCAAAACATTATCAAATTTATTATTGTAAAAATTTAAATACCTAAATCACTTTTTATCATTAGAGTTCTATATGTCCTAAAAATAAATGTTCCAAAAGTTTCGAAGTTAAAAATGTTCCAAAGTCTTTCAATACTCAAGAAATTCAAATGTTCAAACCTAAAAAATAATTAACACTAAAAAGTTCTTCACTTTTCACCAATAGATTCTTTTCAAATCCTTTCAAAAATGTAAACCTCACAATTAAATTTTAAAAAATAAACATCAATAGTAAAATTAAATCACAAAAATTTTCAATGATACACTACTTTCATTCTTTACCGGTATTATGCAATACTCAACAACATAATAACACTTTATCACTGCACAGCTGTTGTAAATAAAAAAATGAAACTTATATCTTTCCACCTCTGATAAAAATATTAAAACGGTTATTCGATTTCCTAAAATAAAAATAAAAAAAACTTTCGCAACCTCAAATAAAAAAATAACAAATAAGACGAAAAGCATATTTCGCAATTCTGCATAACTTTTTCGAAGCACAAAAAAAAAAATAAAGATTCACTTTTTGAGGGTTCACTTTCAAGGGTTGCTTCACAGAAAAAAAAGATAGTTAACGCCAAGGTCGTTCGCTCCTTGTTTGGTGTGTTGGTATTCTCCAGTTGGCTTCTGTATTTGGGCCATATCGTCGCCGAGGTGGTTGTGTTCGTTGATCCTGATCCGTGATTGGACCGCAGCTCTCAACCATGGATCGGTGATCGCCAAAACATGACTTCTGTCGCCAACTCCACTCGCTTCCAAATTGTTGGATGGTAGGTTTGCTTCTCTTAAAGCCGTTCCTATGATTTGGGCTTGCTCGCCAATTGCAGACTTGGCATGTTGTATTCCGTCGCCAACCTCGTTCGTTTGCATCAGTTGGTTTGTATTTAGTTGGAAATAGATGATCAACTTGCGAGCTAATTCGCCAATTCTGGTTGTAGCTTTTGCTCTTCGGGAATTTGTATTTTGATTGACTCTTCCGATTCCGTTTTGTTTTTCGGAAATGTTCAAATTGGTTTTGAGAGAACATCTTTGAGTTTTCTTTTTTCGAAGCGATTCTCAAACCTACTTCGCTTATTTTCTTTGGTGCACAGTCTTTTTCAGGCTGACGCGCCGTCTGTGTTTGCAAGTTTTGCGATGATATCACTCGTATCAATCCACATCTAAGTGCGTTCGTACTATTGACTTTATTTTCACTGTCGTCTTTATTTTCCCTGCACTCGAACGATTTATGCCCGATTTTTCCGCAAGCAAAGCATATTATTCCTATTTTTCTATTCACCTGTCGATTTTGCTGGGTATGCTCCCGCTCCTTCGCGTAAGCTCCTCCCGTCTGCGCGCTGGCGCCGTCTCGGTTTCGAAGACCTGTCTCCTCGTATGCTTTGTTTTCGTACGGCTTTGTGCTTCTTCTGAAGTTTCGTGCAGCTTGAAAATCATCCAGTTTGTCCGTTAGAGTTGCTACGTCCTTGATTTTTTGTAGTTCATCTATGAAATGCTCCTGCATCTCTCTCGGTAATTTTCTTTTGATTTGGTCGACTAACATGAGTTCTTTGAGCGCTTCGAATGTGTTTATTTCCATTCCGTTTAGCCACTCGGTTAGGTAGTTCTTTAAAACGTACGAAAAGTCTCTCCATGTTTGACTTGGTTCTTTTCTGGCAAAACTAAAATTTAGTCGAAACTGTTCCGCTGTCAGACGAAACTGCCTAAGTAGGATGGTCTTGATCTGTTCGTAGTCGCTCGTCACATTTTCCGGTTCTCTCGTAATGACATTTGCGATCTCGAGTGGTAGTAGACCAATCAGGTGGTTTACCCATGTATTTTTGTCCACTCCCAGTCGAACTATCTGTCTCTCGAATAAAGCCAGGTACATGCTAATGTCGCCTCCTTCAAAGGGCTTTATCACGTTACGACTGGAGACACTTGTTTGTTCTGTTGTCGACGAGTCTGTTCGACGGTTTTCTGCATCTATTCTTAATTTCGCTATTTCGAACTCTTGTATTTTTTCCTTTTCTACATTAGTTTCTTTTTCTTCTCTTTCCGCGACTATGGCGTATAACAGGTTTTTAGTAATTTCTTCATCATACCCTGTGTGCCCAGTTATGATTTTGCACATTTGTATAACCTTTGGGTTTTCCGGTGGAGTCAGATCCAGTTCGTCTAAAAGCACCATCAAATCTACCTTACGCGCCTTTGCCAGGTACGACATCTTGAGGGCAAAAATTAGTCACTTTTGTACACTCCACTATTGCTTTCGCACTTCGCTGATCCGCTCTTCACTGACGACGATATTTTCGGATTCTGCTGTGTTGCGAATCGGATTTCGCTTCCTTATTCGACGACGACCGCAGTTGTCTCGTGGTGCGTTAGGCTTAGCCTCCGGTTTCTTCCGTTTTCCGATTCTGCCGCAACACTAATCCTCTGTTGCTCAGTGATTCACACGGCCTCGAGCCCCCATGTGGAGTTAGAGATGGGTGATGGTGAACGAAATAAGGGGCAGTACAATATTATTACGCCACAACGCTTTTATTCCATGCTCCCGTGGATAGAAATCCACCTTCCTTCATCAACACTCCTCTAGCTCTCTCTTTTACAACTGATCAGTGTTGCCAGCGACACCCAGGTGGCGCTGGAACACATTACAAAGTAACTCCCTCTAGTGGTGTGTATATGCACTAGGGCATTCCGACAATTGTTTTAAAAAGATGACTTAACTCGATATAAAAATTTTAATTTTAGGTAAATTTTGTAATTATTGCATTGTATTTTTCAAATATTTTAACCGTATTATTATAAGCATGCAATAATATGCGGAAAATTAGGTAATGTATTACAAAAAAACACGTTAGTTTCAAATGCAAAAAAAAATTTGCAGATCACACAGTTTTGAGATGAATTTTTGTTTTTGAGTGATTTAGATCGGATAGTTACATTTTTACCTTCCCCGGCGCACCCTATCCCACTTAATGAAAAAACACCTAAATAACAATTAAAACTACCTGTTATTTGTAAATAACGTAATAAATACCGTTCTTTCAGAATAACTGTTATAGGTCATCCTTAATTGAGAAGCCAAGAAATTAAACTGTTTTCACTACAAGATTGTTTAAACTGTATTTTTAATGTTCCTTTAAGAACATTCATAATTGTAATTATTTTTTCAAGGCTAATAGAATAACGATAAAACGATTTATTCAACCCATTGACGATTATAAATATGTCCCGTGTTGAGATATCCAATTTTTCCAACGAAGTACCAACTTTTAAACTTGTATTTATTTATAATATTTTTTAAATGTGCTGGAAAAATTATCTATATTTCTTTGCGATATTAAAATGTATTTCAAAAATTGCTTGAGCGTCACGTCGGTGAGTTAAAATCGATTTGGCAATATGGATCTAAGTAAAGGCTGTGTTAAATTAGTGTACTCCTTAGTAAAAACGTTGAAGTGTTTAACGAATTAGAAAAAATCCTTTGAAGAGCTTATTTTCAAAAGAAACATTTCCAATTGTAACGTTGGGAAAATGTCCCCTTTTGAAAATAAGTACCTATTTTTCTTGTATACGCAACTTTTTGAACTGCAGTGGCAACTTTGATACGCAAACTTCAAGAAACACACACACAAAAAAACACTATCTAAATAAAGAACTTGATTCAAAATAACGTGATTTAATTAAAAAATTAAGACACAGTTAAAGTTGAAGGTTTTTGTTCAGGAACCTTGCTTGGCACCTAAACTTTGATAAGGATAATTAATAATAATGTGTTGGATACAGTGGTGGACAACGAGAGAGACAGAGATATTGGGCAATTGCAACTTCCGAGATTTCAAAAATTATACTACCTAAAATAAAAAAAATTTCGTTTTATAAGGAATTGAAAGAAAAATCCTTTGTATAACGACAGTTTATATTTCACTTATGAGTCTGTTAAAAATATTGCGTCCTAATTCAGAACCACTAAAAGATGACAAGGACGATACGAGGTATCATCTTATTTTACAAACTTGCACACCAAAAATAATCAAAAATAATAAGCGGACAAAAATTCACGACTGTTTAAATTGCGTAAAAATACCCTCTATAAAATAAAATTTTATTTTTTCTGCACATATAAAATATAAAAAATTGTCTTTTGTACTGTTCGCATTATAACTATAAAATTATAATATGAATAAGTAAATAGGGCTGTATTTATTTAAATAAGGATGACTTAATTATAAAATCTAATTATTTTTTTAATAGTAGAAAATATCTATAAAGTATATATTAGTCAAATGCCTGCAAAATATTTACTAACAATTGTCTCTTCCGAGAAACTATCCGCTCCTGATTTGATTGATGAATAACTAATTTTTAAATTGCATAATACATTCCCATCCATTAAGAACACATAAATGAGTTTATCCAATAAAAGTCATTTAATTTTTTTCCTCTATTAAAAGAATCCCCGATTCGAAAACTATTCGATTATCCGATCACGATTCGAGTTCTTCTTCTAATCAGTTAATCGCTCGCTGCAACAAAATCTCCTCTTTCTCCTCTTAATAACTCCCCTTAATGTTCTGGAAGTGCGCAAATTCCTCCCGGGAATTCCGGCACTTGGAGAAGTGCGGTTTTATTCCCCCACATCTATTAAGGGACCCACCGAAGCAATCTTCCAAGTTACGGTTTCAGCGCGTAATGAAGTGCGGTTCGGGAGCAAACAAAAGACGGGAAAAGTTCTTTTTTCCGAAAGAACCACTGAAAAGTCGTTACGCGCGCGTGGCATGACGGGAAGGGCTACTTTTCTCGAAATAAATACGTCTACCTTATGACAAGCGGTTAGAGATCTTCTCTCGGGGAGCGTGGAAAACATGTGCGGTGTCTGTTCATAAACAGACGGTCATCGATTTTAACAAAAGGTAAAATCTTTTTATTGTATTTTTAATATTTGAATTAATAATCGAGATATCTGTGAAGATTGAATTTGCTTTTATTATTATTTGGGAAATCGTTTGCAAAAAAAATAAAATAGATTGTTTCGTTCGAAAGTTAAGAATCGTTTTTTTCTATGATAACTTACTTGCGTGAAAAAAAAATTACATAGGAATAAAAAATATATAATATACATATTTAAGCATATTTAAATAGCTTACCATTAATTCCAAAAAAATACAAACTTTCAATTTTGCATTTTAATCTGTTTGAAATCTACAATTTACTAGTTCACTTACAATTAAAGCATTTAGCCCTTAACAAAAAATTTAGTATGTAAATGTTTAAATTAATGTTATATTGATATTCTATTACAATTTTATACTTACATAAAAATATATTTAAAAGTAGGGATTTTCTTTTCTTGTATATTTTTTATATTTATATTAATCTTTGAGTCGTTTCTGTAGATTGAATGGACAAAATGTTTTAATTTTTTTTTTCTAACTATTTAAAAATCGTTTGAAAAATATAAAATGCGAATGTTTTATTGGAAAATTAAAAATCGTGTTTGTTGGCAATAATTTGCTCGAGTAAAAAAATCCTCGATGAATTAGAATTTTAAAAAAAAATGAAAATACATACAAATGTCAACATATTTATATTTTTAAAGTTTATTTATGAGTTTTGTAAAAATAAATATTTTGTTATATTTAAATTATTAACAATTAATCTATAAAAAATTACAAACTATATATTTTGCATTTCAGTCGTTTTAAATCTAGAATTCTAATTTACTTACAATAAAAGCATTATCCCCTGAATTTTAATATTAATTTAAATATATTTTTTTTATTGATATTCAATTAAAACGTTCTTCTTGCATAAAAATAATTTAGTTTCTTGTATGCTTTAAAACTTATATTTGTGAATTATTTGTGAAGATTAAATTTGCTTTTATAATTATTAGATAAATCGTTAGCAACATATAAAATGTGAAAGTTCTATTCGAAAGTTAAGAATAGTCTTTCTTTTGGAGAAAAATTACTTACCGTATGAAAAAATCATTATTATTAATTGAGTTATTTATGAAGATTAAATTTGCTTTTATATATATATTTGTTAAACAGTGTCTAAAATATGAAAAATGTAAATTATATTTAAAAGTGAAGAATCGTCAGTTTTTGGTAATAAATTAAGTTTTGCCAAAAACTACAAAATGTCAATTTTGAAATTTGGTCGCTTTAATCAACTTACTAGTACATTTAAAATAACAGCATTTTTCTGTGCTTTAAAAAATACATTAACTTTTAAATTAATACAATATTGATATTACATTAACTTTTTTTTCCTTGCGTAAAAAAACATTTAAAATGAAAAAGACATGTTTCTGTAATTTTTTAATATTTATACTAAGAATTGAGTTGTTTGTGAAAATCAAATGGTTTATTGCTTTACTTTTTGAAAAAAAAATTCAAAGTTCTATTTAAAAGTTTAAAAAATTATTAAATTATTCGTATGAAAACGTACCTGTTGTATTTTCATTTAAAATATTTTAATATTATTAGTAGTAATTATTACAAACTAATAATAATTACATAAGGCGTTTCGAGTATATTAGTCTTTCTAAATCTATTATAATGCGTTCAAGCAACTTTTAATTATATTCAAATAACCATCAAAATTAATAATGTAATGTGTAAATTAATATAACTTTAATGTTACATTAAAAATTAATGAATACATTTCATTTTCCTATTATAATCATTCTTTATGAATCTACAATAGTTCACTAACAATAAAAGCAAAATTTCTTTAAATTAAAAAAATACACTTAAATTCTTTATTTCTCATGGAAAATTGCCAAATATAATTTTATAATTGTTTGATAAAATTCAGTATGTGGATGTACGTAGTGAATCGTTAAGTTCGTCGGAGGCACTACTATCCTTTACCGGAAGTATTTCGACCATACTGTCAACATATTCATACATATTCAACCCGTTACAGCGTTTTATGTATAACAAGTATAAGTAAATATTTTATTCTTTGTCTCTAGCCGATTACCAAGCCAGAAAAATTATTCAGTGTTCTATTTATTTTCTTTCATTGAGAAAATCGAACCTGAAAATGCTTAATTTTTACACTCACTCACTGACTCATCATCAAAACCTCTAGGGTACTTGCAGTTGTTTTTGAATATTGAAATTCGATATACAGATAGGGCTTACTATAGAAACAAAGGAAAAACTCAAAAATCGAGAATTGTTTACGTTATAAAAATAGGTTGACGAGATTTTTAACGTAAATCTTAAGTATTACGAAACAAAACGCATTAAGAAGTCATAGCATATTGGGTTTGTATTAGTATACAGTCACCAAATGAAGAAGTGTTTTGTCTTTTGCTGATGTTAGAAGTGTTATGTTTTTTTGCTGAAGGTTATACAGCAATAGAGATTTAATACAGGTTATTTAAAGATGATTATTCTTAAAAAGTATATAAGATGTTCTTTGTTTCTTGATTGTTATCAAATTTCTAGATTGGAATAAACGGGGATTTTAAGTTTTATGTGATGCGACATGTCTTGCTTTGTTCGATTTGTTCATATCGTTCGTGTACTTGATTTCTGCCCATTTCTGTTTAAACAACAATGTATGTTTTTCTCTGCAGTCAAATCATCTGGGACCATTATTTTCAAAGTCATCTTAGCTCAAAGAACTTGAGCTTGATATCTAATAAGTGTGTGAACACATTTCTTGAAAAACTAATACGATACTATAATCAAAGTCACAGAGATTCTTAAAATAAAAGGACTCATTGTTCCATTACTAGGCAGGTAGTAGAGATATCAATTGGACAAGTGATGTGGCTCCAAGTTCAATAAGTTGCATTGAATGTCATTAACGCATTGAATTCAACTAATGTCATTTAAATGATGCATTGAATGTCATTAACGCATTGAATTCAACTAATGTCATTTAAATGATGCATTGAGTGTCATTCAACTATCATACATCTTTGGGTTGCAAAGTTGCGTAGATATTATTTTTTGAAACTTTTTTTCATTTAATCAAATTTGAAGGTTTGTTTAATAACTTAAATAAAAAAAGTTTCCTCAAGGGTCCCTAAGAAATTGCAGCATGTGTACTTCTACTTAGCCCTTTACTACGTACATAAAGGGCTAAGATCATGAAGACATTAAAATTCCGAAAGTTTTATGTTTATGAAAGGAAAATGACGTTAAAAAAGATTTTATAAACATTAAATAAATTAGAGTAATTTAGGGAGCCGTTTATAAAACTTAATATTTTATGTCTTCATTTTCTTTATATTAAGAATAAGATAAAAGATTAAAGTAGTTGAAAAAAAGGGCTTCGCATTTGTATAAAAATGTTATTGAGTAGTTTATTTAATGGCACTTAATTTTGCATTTTTTTTTAATGATGCCGATCCTTTGTTGTTTTTTTCTTATATTTGCTTACTTAATTTCTGGGCAAATGTTTGGTTATATTAGGACTATCTGTTTGTCCCCATCTTTCTGGGAAACCCGTTAAGACATGTACATTAAAAAAATATGTGTCCACAGCTGGGACTCGAACCCGCAACCTACCAACTGATTGATTGAGGTTGTCGAAAAGCATAATTTGTTTTTTAAGTGACAATCTTTAAAATAAGTTAAACGTGAATAGATAAACACTATCTAACGTTTTAGAGTGATTCATTTCGATACTACAACTCCGTGACAAATAGCACGTTTTACATAAAACTAGTTTCTTTCTGTAAGACAGCGTGCATATGCGTGTAAAATCTTGAATAAAACAAAAACGGCTTTCTGTGTCGACAGGAACGGCTTGTTTATTGCTTGTTGACAAGGTTTTCGTTAGCAACCATTTCATGTTTCTATAACCAGATGAAATGAAGTTTTATGTTGCGTGGCCGTGCTCTGACACAGCCACACCCTAATTTTAAGATATTTTTTCCCGAAACACCGTATCTTTTAAGTTGTTTAGATCTGCAGTTTTCTCAGGAATGCCACATACATTTTAAATTTGTAAAAAAAAATCTGAAATATATTTGAGAATATTTTGAAAGCTGTATCTGCTGAAAAATTAAAATTTAATATATATAAAAATTAAATGTATGTTTAGAGAAGAAAATTAACTACTCTGTCTTGCAGTGAAAATAAATTGCGATTTTGATATTTTTCTCAAAATAAAAACAGTGTCGAAAAACAAAAACCCCTGCATTATCATTTCCATATGAAAACAATACTTTTATTCCCCTATATTTTACATGGGTTAGTAGAAATCATAAATTTACTGTGCCGCAATTGAATGTCTATCTTAATCCATTAGTTATGTCAAGTCGAGGTCGTTCTTGTCGTTGTCAACTATCCATGAACAAGATGGGAAATCATCCGTGACTTCTCAGTTAGGCGAACGTTTTTATTCTGACTATTCACTTAGATACATTTTTTTCTAACTTTGAATCCATAATATTTAGTTGGGAATAGTTTATCACGGTTTAAACAGATACTTAGAAATAAGGAAAAATTGTCACTTTATCAATAGTAGTACTCTCTCCGTTTTTAATAATAAGTACAATGTGGTTTTTTTAAGTTTATAAAATAACTTACAGTTCATAAAATATATTTAAATAAAAATAAGGGAGTTCTATAACTTTATGATGTACTCCGCAACTTTTTGGAATAAATATAATTTTTTTTTATGAATTCGTTTGCTTAATTTTTCAGTTGATTTTCGTTTGTCACTTTTTATTTCGTTTCTACCGTTTCTCCCTCTTTCACTCATTATCTCTAACACTTGACTTTTTAACATTCCTAAATTGTATTAAAATAATTTTATTTTTACTCTGTATTAATTCCTTCAGACCTGGTGTCCGAGACATCAACTTTCGACCTCTACACTTTACAAACGGCTTCAAGTAATTTTATACTTTTTGTAATGATTAATTCACTAATTTCTGTTGTATAACTTTTTTGATAAAAAAAAAATTTGGTTTATAATCTGACAACACTATTGTCTGTTGATGTTTTGCAAGCATGTCGTCGAAGCGAAAAGATTGTATACATTTTAATAAATAAATAGTTTTTCGTAATTTTTGCAGTGTATTTTAAGTTTTGAATAAGTAATGAATAAATTAAAAGCAAAATTTTAAAATTAAAGAATTTTTTAAAGTTTTTTTTTTTTAATTTTCAGTGTTTTAATTTTGATTTAATTTTTTTTAATTATAAATTAATTTTATTGCCATAGATCAGTGGTTTCCAAACTATTTTGGCCGTGGAACCCCAAAATTTGTTACCAATGATCGCGGAACCCTGAATATTTTTTAATCAACGACTTTTCAAAATTTAATATCTGATATTAAATGAAACAAGTATTATTTTGGTATTTCAGATTTTATTGAATTAAGCAAAACTAAAAAAAAAAATAATCATCATAGAAATAATAACATTTTTTTATTTTTTTATACATACTTTTATTATTTTTTTTCTTTTCCATCTAATCGATGTCGTTTAAGAATATGCAATGCGGACAAGTCAGTGATTATGATGAAAATAAATAAAAACGTGCTTTGCATGGATCAACTGGTGCGGTTATAAGAAGCCAAAGGACATACACAATCGCCAAAGCAGTAACCCGGAAAAGAAGTTTGGAATATGCCACTATGGCCATCTATTAGTAGGATCGAAAGTTTGATCCCGGTTAAACATCCATACACCGGTATATTGCACACAAAAAAATTACATAAATTTTGGGGGTCGATTGTAAACTTTCCGAGGAAAATGTGAATATATTAAACACCATTCTTATTTTTTTTAATCAAATAAAATTTGTCACGCGGAACCCCTAAATTTTTTCGTGGAACCCCAGGGTTCCACGGAACCCACTTTGGGAACCACTGCCATAGATAATCAGATTTTAAAGGAACATTTTTTTATACAAATATTTCAAAATTCCGACCGAAAGGTTGAAATATTGTTTATATTTTTGCTTATACACTATTAAGTCATTACTCAAGCGTCGTACTGAATAGGTTAAATACAAACGTGTTCTACAGACAAGATGAATAATCAAGATAAAAGTTCAAGATAAAAAAGGAAAGAAGGGTCCATCGATAGTTAAAGAGAAGGGTTTTTACATAGGGAGTGCCCGTGTCTCTACTACTCTAGACCCCTTCTACGGCTTCCTCTACGTCTGCTTTAATTATGTTGCGAGTAATTTAAAAAATGCCAATCCAGAGGTATAATGAATGAAAACGAACCCGTTCACATTTTTTCGTTTCTACAACCTGCAGAAAAATGTTCATTTAGATTAACAACAAGGAAATTCAGAATTTAAAAACACGGCTTTATGAAACATACAAAGAGTAAACATTTACCCATCCTTTTATTTATTTTTGAATAAACTATTTAAATCATTGTTGTAATTAACGAAACTGCATGGGAAATAGTATCTATTAAAATATGTTGGTCTACGTGTACATCAAACATTTAAATGTCTGTGTAAGCATCTGTGTATTTGCTTTGTATTAATTAGGAAATTGTTTCGGTAAATCATTCTTTAAAAATATATATTTTGCTTGGGTCTAATCATTACTTAAATATGGTATATTGTAACTACTTAAATAATATTCGATAACTACTCAAAACAGGCTGCTTCGAATGTTGTAAATCAGAATATTTAGTAAACCTGATTATAAATCAGAAAACTATACGTATAAAACGTACTTTTTAATTTATATAATAAAAGAACAGTTTGTGTGTTTAGAGATCCTATAACTTACAGTTTTAGAAATAAACCTAATTATAACATACCAAAACCCAACAAAAAAATTGGCAAAGTTTAATATATACAGTTCATATTTTTTTTTAATTTATCATCTAAACATATAGCATCAAGAATAAACGAAAATTTAAAAGAGAGATTAAAAAATATATTTTAAATATTAATTAGGAAGATCACGTGCCTTGTTAAAATCTATATTATTATCTCCTATTAATCAGAAAAATTTTATACAGTATATGTGTTTAAAATTTTGAATTTACAGTAAAGTGTTTTCGCCTTTTATAATGTACCTTGTGTCCCAACAACATTGTAATTTTTATTTGGTATTATGTATATGTAATGTTATGATATGCAGTTTTATTGCTTTTTCTGGGGGCCCTTGATAACTATGTTTCCCCCAATAAATAAATATGAAAAATAAAATTCACAATTCAAATTCATGCCAAATAATTAATAATTAAAAAATTATACTTATAATATTTAAAACATAACTGTAATATATCATTATAATTTATAATTACAATATATATTTAAAATATGTAAATATAATATTCATTAAATTTATAATTACACTATATATTTATAATGTATAATTGTAATAATTACAATACGATTATAATATGTATAATGTATAACCATAATAATTATAATATATAATTATAATATATATAATTTGATATATATGTATAATAATTAAAATTTGTAATTATACTATATAATTATAATATAGAATTATACTGTACATAATATATAAGTATAATACAATTATAATATAATTACAATATATATTTATAATAATTAAAAATTTTATTTAAAATAATACAGTATAGAATTTTAATGTATATTTTTAATACATAATTATAATTTGTAATTATAATAGTTACAACACATAGTAATTACAATATATAGTACTATAGGAACTACAATACATAATTATAAGGTATAATTATAATATTTGCAATAAATACTTTTAATAATTATAATATACTATTAGATATGCACGTTTTTCACGTGTAATTAATTAATATATCGTACCATATAAATTAAATCTTCTCATTTAGGTATCATCATCGCATAAATGAGTTTAGACTTTACTTTTGATGTTTTATTTAGTATTTTAAAATTAAAATTTAAAAACTCTTATCGCTTATAATGAGTTATAGCTTAAATAAGTAAAAAATTGTTTTCATATTTAGTTACGAAAATATTAATAACTTACCTATACTTTCCAAGTTTAATCCTCAGAAAATAAAATAGTTCACCATAAATATACCTTTTGAAGCAGTTCACAACGTTTTGAATAGCTCCGCAACAGATCAACTAACTTAGATACATCAATAACCATCAAGTTTAAAACGGGTAGCTTCCATCCAAGTAAAGATCATGTTTAAACAATAAAAATTTCAATATATCACTACAAAAAATCTATTTAATTCTTCTAGGGGAAAAACAATGTAAAATACCTAATTCAACATCGTTGTGAATGCGTACTCAACGGGTTTTCGGATTTCTGATGCAATGTTCGTTCCCCTGTGCGTTTGTTCCTCCGCATTAAGACTACTATCGTAGGGAAACGGGTTTTACAAAACTTGAAAATTACGAATGCCTTTATAGGTTTTCACCTCCTACGGTGAAACATATACGTATTGAAATTTAATTTCAAGATATGATTTCTTAATAAAGTTTATTAAACTGAATTATAAGTTTTAATTTTAAAACCAACAACGGAAAAATAGATGACTGCACGAGATAGTTTTGATTTGAAATGGCCGTTCGCTATTTGTGACCGGCTTTTTCTAATCAAAACTATCTAATCAAAACTATTTTTCTGTTGTTGGTTTTAAAATTAAAACTTATAATTCAATTTAATAAAATTTATTAAGAAATCATATCTTGAAATTAAATTTCAACATGTATATGTTTTTATTAGTAGAATCTGTATAAAAAAGAGTTTCTGTGGGCTTGTTTTTTATACAAATCTACAGTTTTATTCCGAGTTTGATAAAATTTTGCGCACTTGACTTAAAACAAGAGGAAGGTTAGTGTCTGCATGAGATTTCGAAACACCATCCTCATCCCTCTTTCCATCCTTTAAAGCAGATATGAATTCTACCAAACGGCTCCACAATAAAGAAATCGACCAATACTGCGTAAAGACCGGGCACAGCTACTTATATAATTATAAAAATTAAAGTTTGTCGTTTATTGTTTATTAGTTCGTTGCCAATTAACTAAAAAGCGGCACAACGAATCACGGTAAAAGTTGCACAGATATAGAACACAGCCTGGAATAGGTTTTGGGTAAATTTCAAAACACTAAAACTACAGGAAATTGCACACAAAAAAGTATTTGATTTAAATTTTAACCTTAACCTATTTGGCGAGTATATGGTCTAGAAGTGTTTGCACAGTTTCAATTAGAATAAAGGAGGCTCGAAATTAAAATAAAAGTTTAAGGAACAACGTGTTTTATATGAAAGGGTATAATTCTTAAGAAACTTTGATTATTTAATTATTTATTTCTGTATTTAATGATGTCTCTTTTTTTAAAGATATCTCGATATTCTTTGTTTGATTAAAGCTATTGTGAATCAAATCTGAACAATAGACCAGTTATTTTGCCTTCCGGAAAAAAATAGAGAAGGAATACATGTAGAGAAAGAACCGACGGGGAAATATTTTTTAACGCGTGTAAAACCGAGGGCAACAGCTAGATGACATAAAAACATGTAATAAATTTTAAAATCTTTATTTACACAGAATTACAATTGTCCTTTGAAATAATTCTTAATTGAGATAACTTTTACTAGATATTTCCTATAAGTAAGTTCATTATTATAAATGTTTAAAATATAAACTTATATTTACATTTAAATTGCTATGAATATTTCTTTTCATTTATTTCAATCATAATATTTTAAATATTAAAAAAGTTAATATTTTTTAAATTAAATTCAATATGTATCTATCTAATCTGTATATATCAACTTATATATTCAAAATAGAATCCCCTTATATTCAAAGTAGAAAATTCAAAAAATAAATCTTATACACACTTCAATAATATAAACAGCATTTTTGAACAATTTTACGTGACTTGTATGGACCTATTTTTCTTTTTAGAAAATGTAGATCATGCACAGAAAATAGCTTTTTAGAAACCGTTTGCGACAGCCAATTTATTCAAATGTATTCTGTAAATCTGAAACGTTCACTGAGTATTTTTTTATAAATGCTTGAGTAGTCCAATTGCGAAAGCATTTATATTCAAAAATTTAAAGACAAAATTTTGGTGTTAATAGATACTTCATACTGTTATCTTTAATTTTAAAATATAAAAATATAACAAAAATCATTATTTACTAATTAAATTTTTTTTTAATCTCTTAGAAATAAAAGTAGGTAGCTATATTTAAGCTTTCCCCTCTAAATACAGAGTATATCAAACGAGCACGTTAGCGAACGTAATATGATTGGTTGGATTGTGGATATAGCGTGTTTTATTTCTAAAAAAAAAGGCGACGCATACATTTTCAAAACCAGTTAAATCCTTCATCCAGTTTCAAATTAAATTATGTGAACGTTAAACTTTAGATTATAATTTATTCAGTAGTCTGAGAACTTACACATTTTAGTGAAACGTTATTGTATTACTCTTCATTTTTTTACAACAAAAAAAAATATTTTTTAACAATAAATAAGTTTTGACAGTTTTTCACGATTTACTCGAAAAAGTTAAAAGTTTATATAGCTGCTTTTGCTGTAGCTGCTTTTGTATCTGGGATGCTCATATACAGTGGACCCTCTATATAACAACCTTATCTTTATAACGATCGATATAGAAAGTTCCAATCGGTTAGGTAATAATCGGTTGTAATATTTTTAACAAGTTAGAGCTACCTTTAATACCGACTATATATCGTTCACTTGAAAAAAGAATGACAGTGTATGAAAAACTTACATTTTACAAGAGAAGCTTTTGAAGTTTACTTATTTAGGTTTATCGCTGTTCCTCGCCCCACTGATACGCTATCAAGTCGGTTTTTTCGTGTGCCTTTTTTCAATTGACAAGCAATGTGTGGGACGCAAGCTAGTGGAGAGGGGGGGGGGTAACCAAGGTTGAACTAAATCCATAGAATTATATTAATATATTAAGTAATATATTTTTAATATAATTAAGTAATACATTGTTAAAAATTTTAACTAGCAGTGAAGTATTTTTGCCGTTTGTAATGTACCTTATGTCCAAATTCTTTACCATTTTGTGTTTGTTTTATTTTGTGTATATGTTATTTTATGTTATTAAATATGTCTATTTTATTAATTTTTTTTGTCTATTTTATTATATATTTAGTCTATTTTATTATATATTTAGTCTATTTTATTATATATTTAGTCTATTTTATTATATATTTAGTCTATTTTATTATATATTTAGTCTATTTTATTATATATTTAGTCTATTTTATTATATATTTAGTCTAATTTATTATATATTTAGTCTATTTTATTATATATGTTTGTTCGGTGTTTGTCAAAATTTTATTGCGTTGTCTAGAAAGGACTGGGGACCGCTTAAGAACTAATTACTTGTTGGAAGGAAACAACTTTTCTTAACATTTTTCACTCCACTGATACCTCTCAAAATAAATATATAATCTCTTGTTTCCCTGTTCTTCCTAAATAAAAGATAACAACACGTTCTTCTAAGTTTCAGTTACTTTGCTAGCTTATTCTCTTACAGACTCTCCAAGACGAATTATCATTTTTATTTTATCATTTAAAAGCACCAAAGCATTTGGGAGATATAACGGAAATGGAAGTAACTATTCTGAAACAAAACCGTAAATATGACACATTAAAATACCGTGTTTAAACTAAATCCATAAAATAGTCTTAAGGAAAAAGAGAAAAACTATTAACATAATATAATGAAACTACTTCGTACTCGGACTATTTACTGTGCTAGTAAAAATATACTATTTCACACCAAATTTTTTTTACGATACGTCATTTCTACTCCTAGAAAAACATTTTTACTATCCTAAATAAAAGAACAAAAAGATATCTGCGTATCTTAAATAATTTATGGGATCTTAAATTTAACGATCAGTGCCGAAGAAGAGGCTGCCCCATGAAGGGCTTCCAGAAGTAACATATTCAGGGTTGTATAAATAATGTCATATACGATGCTGAAATATCAGTGAGTGTTCGTAGTTTCTGTTGTCTCCATAAAGTGGCGTGAATAAAACTATTTATAGAGCAATACTTTATATCCTTTGAAGAATAAATTATTTATCTTTTATTTGTGATAGATAACGATAAAAATACATTTTATTTACATGTAAAATACGTTTTCAGTAATTTCCTTAGTTGAAACTAATAAAAAAACAATGTTAAATAATCTGAACTGCATGCTGTACAATTTTTTCAAAGTCATCCTAAAATCATTGATGTCATGTGAAATTAAAGGATATATACAGGAAAACTGCAGTTTTTTATATAAAGATCTATTAATACTAAAGGTTTTGTTTCAATATTCGTCATAAAACTTGTGCAAAACCTTCAGAGAATCTGTAATTTTGAAGCATTGGAGTAATATGCAATGATTTTTTTTAATTAAAAACTTTTTTTTTTAAATGAATATTTTTGTTTCAAATTCCTTTATAAAACCTTCAAAAAACCCTTCAATTTCACAATTTTGGAGATGGTTTTATGCCAACTTTTTTTCTGGGTATCTAAAAAAGGCATTGATTTGTTAAAGAAAGTTTAGCGCGGAGTTACTAAAATGGTTCAAGGTATTTTAAACATGAATTTTGAAAATATATTAAGAAATTTAAATGCGTATACTTTGGAAGAAAAAAAAGGGTTAGGTGAGATTTTATTCAGAAGTCCAAATTTACTAAACAGACACAGATATCCCTGCAATTTTATTAGCAGAAATATTAAAATACGGAATTTTTTTTAAAAAATTATAAATTCTAGGGGACTCGAGGATTATCAATACACTTTTTTTGAACTGCTGAAAAAAGTACTTATTTTTTGCATGAAGCTGAAAATTGCTGTAGAAATTAATAAATTTATAAACGTATTTTTATTAAAAAAAAATTATTAATTCCCATGTTACGGGGTATATTGATACATGTGTGGATTTGTATCGGCAAAGGATTATTATTCAATGTTTTAAACGATAGTTCTTTAGAGAAACTAGTGAATATGAATAGCTTTGACTTTTAACTTAATAAATGGCACGGAAATCAAACATGAAACGTCAGTGTGCTCGGTAACTTTTCTTCAATATGCAATAAATCTATGCGATCCTAAACAACCGCGACAATAGCTTTAATCTCGTGTAAGTTTTATTTGATTTCAACAATTAGTTAATGAATTATTGACCTGAAAAGTATTTAACATTGTTCTTGTGCTATTCGAATAAAGAAGTATTTGATTTGACGTAACTGATATAAGTTCTGAACATTGTTTATTTTTTCTTTGATTTAAAAAGTTGTATGTGATTACAGTTGTCATCAAACTAAAATCGAGTCCCGAGATCTATTTTTGAAGTGATTATTTATTTGAATTTACATGATTAATAAATAAGAAAAAAGTGTTACTTCCGCCGATTGTTTATATGGATTAGGCACACGATTTTTGTTTTCAAATTATTGCCAATAAAAATCCAGTTTTTTTGGGGGGTATTTTTTTAAAAAAAACTATTAAATCACAAAGTAAGAATATTTAACTTTTAGCCTGTCAGCGGAAAACAAACTTGGTCAATACAATCTCAATATAAAATCTTGCAGCGGAACGTTCTTTAATTATTACTTAATAATTAAGGAAACTACTCGCTATTTAATCTATTATATGATTAAAATAGGTTTAACTTAATTAAGCTAAACTTACTATTAAAATAAGCTTTACTTAAGCAGTCTATTTTATATGGATTAGATTGATACATTTCAAAGTGTCCCACGTGATGGTGTATCAGTCTTCCCCAGCCAGCCATTTTTAATTAAACTTGTTATACAAAAAAAGGTAAAATAACATTAGCTCAAAATTTATCCCAAAACCCTTTAAATCTTTCTTTTCCTGCGTTCTGGACTGGTTATAAACAATATTTTGGTAAGAAATCCCCATTAAAAAATACATTAAAACATTTCACTTTTGAGTTCACAAAACGTGTTTGATTTATTAGACACAAACCAAGAAATAAATGCCTTCCAAACATTTCTGGAGTAACTATGCGTTACTTTGACATCAGACGAATTCATTTTTCACTAATCTCAATTTGAAATTATAAAGACAGTATTTGTATTTCCGCTTATCAACGTGCTATTTCCCATATTAAGTCTGTGTGCGATTAAAAATTTGTTTAAGCAAATGGTCGCCTTTAGTGGAATGAAGATAGTAAAGTTAAAAGTACCAACGCTAAAAAGACCATCCGTTTTAAAGTGTTCATGTAACATTGTACTTTCACAAAGTTTATAGCCCTGAAATGGTTTGGAGCACTAACTTAAACTACCTTTGAGTCATAAAAACAATGCTTGTAGGGAAACAAGTGGAATGCACAAGTAGCAAATAAAACTGCGGATCTTTCTTTTAAAATTGAAATGTACTAATGTTTAAGAAACAGTTTCATGCTTTTCTTTCAGGCCCATTCTTCACGGACGTGATAAACGCACGTTACATTTTTCAGTAGCCTATGCGATTAGTGCATAGAAACCACGTTGCTTGAATACACCAATCACAGAGGCTTCTGAAAAGGCAACGCGTTTATCACGTCCGTGCAGAAAGAGCCATACAATTGGTAACTTACAGTTTTAAAATGCAAGCGGAAGAAAGATAGTTGTGCCATGGCACTTATACTTATTAAATAATACGATTCTATATACAATTCCACACGTGTTCGAACAATAAACTTTAATTTTTAAATGGTGACTAAAAATCTAACTATTTTCGTTAAACAAATAATTTTAATATTTTAAATTTTGGGTTTTGACGACCGATATTCTGAGCAAAACTGAAATTTATATTTCATATTTTTAAAAAATATCTGAATGTAGCATTAGTTTATGATCTAAATTTGCAACCCTACTTCCAATAAAATGCTATTTATTTATTAACTGCTTATTTCGAAATTTATCAGTATAGACTCTGTCCACATTTGAAATATTTATATCTTTTAGTTTTAACATTAAAAGATAAAATGCTTTTTAACACTTCTCGGTTCAAGTTTGAGTGGTACTCGGGCTCGACTTTTAACCTTCTTTAAACAATAATAACTTAACGACTTTTAACCAATATAATAGAATATAACAGTTTTTATTGTAGCGGGCGTTAGCCCGTTTACAATGATTAGCAACATAACAATTTTACAAAAGCGGATAAAAAAATTAGACAAAAAAAATATTTGATAATAACAATATTTTATAGCACACACACTTTGAAAAAAAACTCACAGAAAACAAAAGTTAAAAATAAGTTAGTAAGTAAAAAGTATTTAAAGTTTTAAATTTTTTAATTCGGTATCCGTTACAAGTTCACTGATTAAATCCTCTCGAAATTTTAAAACACAAATACTTTCATCAGCCAATAGTATTGATTGCATTTACATGCAGTTTCTATACAATTCATCCATGAAATCATCTCTCTTTATGTAAAAAAAATATAAATGGCAGCCCAATGCGTATCCTATTTTCTGACTCAAATACTAGTTTTGAAATGTAATCCTACAAAAGCCAATTTTAGAATAGGATTTTCTTTTTTCGTTCTGCTTATTTTACTATAAATCTGGGTAACTTTTTATTATAGAATAAATAATGAGTCTTACTTGGAACTATTTTTGTGCTAAAGCGTGACATACTTCATAATTTCTTTTTAATTATTTAATCACAGCACAGTTAAGGGGGTCCGATACCTTCGACATTTTTTTTTTTATTTTTATACTTGTACAATCCAATTTTTTTTCTCTTTCTAAATATGCATAAAAAACCATTTTAAGACGCTCAATTTTAATTTTAAATTGCACATTTATTTTTAAATTAAAATTTTAGTAAATTTTTTACCAATTTTAAAATTCTTACTCCTTTTTTGTTTTTCAATATTTTGAAGCAATTTTTTTTATTTAAGATCTTGAATAATATGTAAATAGATGTATGCATTCAAATTTTGATTCAGATACATCACTTTAAAAAAATAAAATATATTAGAAATTTTGGAAAAAAAATTGACGAAAAAAAATAAAATTCCATTTTAAGTGATTTTAAAAAACAAATTATGGTAAAAATAGGAAATCTGAATGCATACATCTATTTAAAATATATTTATCTTGCTATACACACAAAAATTATGATTTTAAGAATAATAGTAAAAAAGCCTTAGCATTTTTAGTGTTCATTAAATTTCAAAACCACGAACAGAGATATTTGCTTTTAAAGTTTACATATGATACAACTATGTTATAGGAACACATCATTAAAACATTCATAACTAAAAAAGTAATAGGAATTTTTTGAAGCAGTTTTTTGTGAGTTATTAAGATAAGTTTGAATATTATTTTTTAAATATAAAAAAAAATTGACTTTTTTTGCGAATTTTGGGTATCGGACCCCCTTAAAGATATAATAAAACACATAATAAATTAATCATCAAGTTTGACATTTTTAATAAAGTAAATTCTATTAAGATATGCTTTTACTGTAAGTATTTTTTTACAAATCAAGAAAAGTATAAATAAAGCTCAGAATATAAAATTTTAAACATTTCAAGTAACTCATCCGCGTAGAAATGACTCATCAATAATGAATTTTTGGAATAGGCTTAGAATTTTAAATATGTATACACTCGAAGAGAGAAGGATTAGATTACCTTGTTCAGCTATTCAAACTTATAGAATTCTGTGATGTGGAAGAATTTGAATTTCATATAGTGCAAAGGGGACTAGAGGTCGTGGATTTAAGTTATACAAATCACAGCATATCTGGAGGTCAGAAAGCATTGTTTTTTAAAGGGTAATAGACAAATGGGATAGTTTCCCTGTTTATGTTGTTAATTCTTCAGGAGTGGGTATTTTGAAAAAGGGGATTGGATCGGAATTGGGGAATCGTGAGGTGGTAGACAAAACCAACCTTGCTGGACCTAGAGTCTGTAGCTGGTTTTTATTTTCAATGTAGCCTAATAATTAATTTCTAAATTCTAAGCCTAATTTCTAAACCAAGGGTTGCATATTAGGAATAAAATTTCTTTAAAATATGTTAACCAGCTTAATTTTCATTTAACAAGACACCAAAAACTTTGCATTAAATGCAATATTTTTGTATATAATAATATATTATAACTAAATCTTTCTTTTTTTTCTTTTAGGAACCATGTAAAGCCACATTATCATTATAAAATTTAATGATGAAAGTTGGTATTTTATCCAAAAAGCACAAAAGAATTCACTTGTCAAATTAGTGAAATTAACTTAAAATTTGTGATAAATTTATTAAAATACCTTACATTATAGAGGATAAAATAATAGAAAGCCTAGAAAATAGCATTCCACAATTATGTAGAGAAATAAATACATATGCAAACATTAATTATATTTATGGTCCAACTATATTATATATTTTTGCGTTGAAATTTAAGTATCGGAATACTATCATATTTAAACGTTGCTTCAGTCACTAAATTCAAAGATTTTAGTCATTTAAAAAACAGCAGACAAACTGCTATTCAACATACGAACACAAGTTCAAGTAAAATTAAATGTTAAAAAGTGGGAGCAACTACAGATCAAAAAATTTCAAGTATCAAATGTTCTAGACAATACTTACAATAATACTGAATCTTGAAAAATTATCAAAACAATTTATTTACTAATCAACTTTGAAACAATATGTCACAAAAACTTTAAAAATGTAACACCTGCATCACAACTTTCATTCCAAACATAGAAAATCATACTTAGATACACACTTTTAATAAGTAACTTTCGCATTTGGTGAAACCAATTAATGCAAATGGCACTTTTTCTGGTGGTAGTTCTTGAAAGTAATTATTTTCTTGACATTGCAACCTTCCGTAAGATTTATCTTGTCTAATTAGTTTTTTAGCGCAAGCATGTAATAATTTTAGAACCAGATTAGTTCTTTTTAATTAGTTTTACATTACTCTGTCAAGCCTTTTCTTCTTTCAAGAAAAGAAAAAAAATTTCGTATGTGTGTACTCTGATTTCTATAAACTAACATTTAATAGGTTAAAATTCAACCTCAGATTACTAACTAACATTGTGATCACATGCCTTCTGCAATCTACTTTGCTAGTATTGAAAACTTACTTTCTACCATAATTGTATTTTTGGCTCTATCATCACTTAAAAAGCATCCGTGCACCTAATAAAATCAATTTTTCCTATTATCTGAGGCCACTTAGTTATTTATAATAACAACAAGAAACAACTGACGACATAATATTTGACTTTCTTAAATCTAATAGGGACATAAACCATTGACTTTTAGCTAATAAAGTCTGTCCAGTGTCTTCATTCACAGTATTTGAGATAACAACAAACATCCACTTAAACCACTGCAATATTTGTTGTAAATTTATTACTCTATCTTCTGAAGAGATTGTTTATTTGTCTGTGTTAATTACATATTTCACTCTTTACACAGCAATGACTGAACTTCTATCGAAATTATGAAAACTTTTAGCTCAAGTTATGAAAATATCAAGGTTTAAAAAAGTATAGATGGGAAAAAAATATTATTCATGATTCTAAATATCTATAACTGTAATTCTAATGTCTGATTGGATCTCCTAATGTTGGTTAAGCCTATGGAATTCTAAAGTTTGGTACTTCTCTTTTTAAATGCTAAAGCTTAATTTTTGCGGTACTCCACTGAACCTCGTATGATGAAATCCTATTAAAAAAATTGAAATTAGACGTTTGCACCTTCGAATGCTAGTCCATTATTTGTTGAATACAGATATATTCAATTACTAAATTAAACATTTGCCCAGTGATACTGGAGAGTGTCCATATATTTGCGCAATCAGTTACACCTATGATATTTTCAAAGTTGTCTTTTATGGATTCTTGAACTTTACTTTCTTAGTGCTACGCATACTAAAATATTCTCTGCGAGATACTAAAGATAAACATTAATAAATCTCGACACATTTTTAAAGTCATATACTTCAAACTTTATTTGTTGTTGTAAGTATTGAAAGGGAATTGCCACGTGAATTCATTCCTATACAGTGCATGTTCCGTCTTCTTCGGTAAATGATTGGACAAGTACTGGATTTTAATGCATCTCTTGGTAAACGATTGAAAAAATATTGGATGTTTACTGTATATTCGGTAAATAATTGTGCAAATACTGGATTTTTACTGCATCTCCGGTAAATAATTATACAAATACTGGATTTTTACTGCATCTTCGGTAAATAATTGTACAAATACAGGATTTTTACTGCATCTTCGGTAAATAATTGTACAAATACAGGATTTTTACTGCATCTCCGGTAAATAATTGTACAAATACAGGATTTTTACTGCATCTTCGGTAAATAATTGTACAAATACTGGATTTTTACTGCATCTTTGAAAGGTGATTGGACAAACGATATTCCTAAAGAAATTCGTTACAGTGAGTGTGTTGTGGCGTGCACATCTAAAACATCTTTCCTGCGATATTGGAATGTGATTGCTTCCCCATGTGTTGTTCTGAAGGCTGTTTTTACTGACCCAAAGACTGTAAGCTGGAGCCCCCCTTGCCTTACCTCCAGCCGTTCGAAGCCGAAGTGCCGGCGAAAGATGTCAAGATGGTCATCTTCACGTGCATCTTCGTGTTCCTCACCGTGGTCCTCAGCGGACTGTCCACCTTCTTTCTCACCTACAGTCTGCTCTCGGACGAGTGGGAGTTCCTCAGCTACAAGGTGGGTCTTTTACACGAGAGAAACAAGTGATTTATTTTGTATTGTTCTAAATGAGTGCCTTCACACAGGGCAGTGTAATCCATCTCAATGTGAAGTTTTCACACATGCAATTATAAACTGCTTAAAAAAATTTACCGTTAGCCGGTGAAGAATGTGCCAATTTTTAAAGTTTTCATGTGATATATCATTTAATATTGAAGAGAATAAAGGGATTTTTTTTAATACAACGTAGGTCAACATCTCAGCTTTTAGTATAACCGTGTTAACACGTAAGTACAATGTTAATTTAATTGAACTTGCGTGGTAACACGGCTTAAGCGAGGATATATGTTTGTTTTTTTAAATTAAATTGTAATAGAAGGGGTAAGATTTTTTTTTTCTGTGGCGCATTCTCGCATTCTCTTGGCTCATTCACGGATAATGCACCCCTTCTTTTCCCTCTTTAAAAACATAAAAATTGCATTGCTACAACTTCTCATGATACACATTTTAATTCTAAGCATTTCTTATCTAAGAAGATACTTCTAAAAAAAATTGTGTGGGGGGCAAAAAGTAGATAACGAAAGAGTTTTTCTAAAATTTTAGAAACAGCGACAACAAAAAGAACAAATACAGTTAAACACCCTGTAGTGTTTTACTTTAGTTTTTTGATAGGTTTTTTTTGTTAAAAGTATGAAAATATGTTCATCAATGTAATGAAAAATATTGAAAAGTTAAGGAATGATAAACCCTTCAGAATAATTTACGGGAAATTTCTAATTCCCTACTTCCTACACCCGTGACTCAAACCATGTGCTTGAAATTATGTGTTCCTGAATGACGTTTCAGGTGGAAGGTGTGGAGGAAGTGGCTCGACTCAAGAACCACTCTCTCCGCTGGCTCCCTGAGCAGCTGGGCAGGTTGGAGATTCCGGACGACATCCTTCCTTCCCACGTGAAGGACAGGTATCCCCCGCAAGGGACGGTGGTCTACCTGGTCCCGGCGAACGGAGGGGTCAACAACCTCTGTCCCAACATCACAGGTGAGGGGCGATTTGTTTCATTTATGTCTACCTCCGGGGCTTCATTTTATCCCAGGATAAACCGCAAAACATTAGGTTTAACCCACGGAGTAAAGAAAAAGGTGGATTAAGATTATCCAAGAAGGTTTATCCTCGGTTATCGTAGTCGCTGCTATCCTTACACAACAGGCATTCCAAAGAGGCTCTTAATCAAAATTCAAACATACTCAAAGAAACCAACTCTTCAGGTGTATCTAATTTAAATTTAATTAAGTTCAAGAGAGGTTACATTTCAATTACAATTAAAAGAAAGTGCGCCTACGAGATTGGCACCTCTTATTCGTGGTATGGTTTTTTAGTCTCTGCCAAGATGGCGACACTCCAGCGTCATCATAACTTTGCTGCGCAGCATTCTCCGGCCATTTTATTGGACGATTCACATGCGTGGGAGTTTTGCCCACGTAATTTTCCAACAGTGGAGAAGATTTGACGAGATTTCACGTAAGTTTGCAACCCCAAACTAGGCACAAACAAACCTAGTTTGCAGTAATTTTTCTACGTGGGATGCATTATTTTCAAATTAAGAAAACGCATGCTAAAATTTAAAAAATGACTGTTTGTACAGTTGTGGGATGCAGTACAAGTTCCAAATCGATAAAGGATGCTATTATTTCCACTTCATAGGTAAATTAAATTATAAAATAAATTATCGCCAAGTACTGGTACAAAGTAGTGCTTTGGAATAGCGCCAAATACTTTGCCAGTTCCTACTTTTTAAGCGATTGCTTACTTCGCATTTCAAACTGGTTTAAGACTTGTTCGCACCTCCACCTTCTTTTTTTCACCGTGGTTTAACCCTTTTGCTCCCGGTGGTTTCACAAGGAAATCACCTATTTACAAATTTGCAGGATGAGACACAGTGGTTTCCATGAGAACCCTTGCTTGAATGGGAAGTGTAGAGCGCAATTTGCTGGCGCATAGTAAACATTTCAAGTTAGTGTGCAAATAGCAGTGACAAATTTTAAGTATCACTCTCAATTATGCAAAGTAATCATGTTTTTATTTTGCTATTGTGATTTTGATTAAAATCTGTCAATATAATTTTTAGTCTTAATTAAGCCTGATAGTCTTAATTAAACCTGAAGGGGAAATTTACCAATAAAAACTTTAAAAAGAAGTCCACAGAAGCAAAAGTAGCTATATCCAGTGAACATAAGCGTCAACTATATTTTTATTTCTAATTGACTGGAATATGATTATAGCAGCTTTTGCTTTTCGAACAAAAAACAAGATGGTGACGCATTCAGTTCCAATAATAGCTAAAACCCTTCATCTAGATGCAAAAGAAGTTACGTGATAATTAATATTTAGATCATAACTTATTCAGTAACTTGAGAACATACACATCTTTGTGAAAAATTATTGTATTTTTTCTCCATTTTTACAAAAACAAATTATTTTTTTAATGCTAGACAAGTTTTGACAGTTTTCCGCGATTTACTCAAAAAGCTTTTAGTTCATATAGCTGCTTTTGCATCTGTACTACTCAATTATTTAAATTAGTTATAATCCACCAAAACTAAATACAAATAAAATATTGAGTTCTCAATAAAAAAAGTGAACATTTTTATAAAACAATTCAAAATTTTACAATTTTTTTCATAGAGAATTTGGACTATAAAATATCCAAAATATCTTTTACTAAGGCCTTTTACTTGCCAGGTTCGCTACAAAATACTAGAAAAGTCGTTCAGAACCTAAGCAAAAATTAACAGCGTGTATACGGGACTGGTGCACGATAAATCTGATCGAGATCCAAAGTCCCGACGTCTATTGAAGGCGTTGGGTGCCAGGTCAGGTTTTTCCTCGTCATCTGACCTTGGTTCAAAAATAACGAGGTCAATGTATGAATGTGTATGTCTTTCCAGGTCTTTCCTTCGAGATAGACCCCGAACCGTCGCCAATAGCCTACTATACAGCTCTTGTGCGACGTTTATTAACCAAACCTAACCAAACCAAACATCTTTTACTCCACCTAATTCTATATTTCACATTTAGGGTAATATAAATCTAGTTTAGTAATAAATATACAGAATAATAAAAAAAGATAATAGTAATAAATATATTAAAATAGTAATAAAAAATACTAGTAATAAATATATAGAATAGTAATAAAAGATACTAGTAATAAGTATATAGAATAGTAATAAAAGATACTAGTAATAAATATATAGAATAGTAATAAAAGTTACTAGTAATAAATATATAGAATAGTAATAACAGTTACTAGTAATAAATATATAGAATAGTAATAAAAGATACTAGTAATAAATATATAGAATAGTAATAAATATATAGAATAGTAATAAATATATAGAATAGTAAAAAAAGTTACTAGTAATAAATATATAGAATAGTAATAAAAGATACTAGTAATAAATATATAGAATAGTAATAAAAGATAATAGTAATAAATATATAGGATAGTAATAAAAGATACTAGTAATAAATATGTAGGATAGTAATAAAAGATACTAGTAATAAATATATAGGATAGTAATAAAAGATACTAGTAATAAAAGATACTAGTAATAAAAGATACTAGTAATAAAAGATACTAGTAATAAATATATAGAATAGTAATAAATATATAGAATGGTAATAAATATATAGAATAAAAATAAATATATACTTTAAAAAAAATTCCATAGTGTTGCGCACTGTCATATATAACATATCCCCTTGTAGGAAACAATCATGCGAATTTATTTTTGTTATATGTATAAAAAAAAAAGTTCAGAAATTAAAATACTCCTCCGCCAGTAATATGATAATAAAAAATACTTACGGAGAATTACCGAATCTCAAAATAAACTTCGCAAAGTAGAAATCGAGTTGCAGGAGGGAAAAGTTATTATCGCACATATTTTAGGACATGCTACAACGCATTCTTTGGAATACCAAAAGTAAATTTATCCTCCGAAAATACCTGGTTTAATGATATTTTTCGGCCGAAACTATTTTTCTTTGTCAAAAAGTGTGAGTTATTTTGATGATCATGCACAGGTTCTGGAATTTCGTAATGGATTTGTAATTACGAGAGACATAAATGATTCCGAAATTGCCAGCCTTCGCAGATTTTATGGTTGGGTTGTGATAATAAATTCTGGAATTCTGCTCTAATCAATCTGACCCATCTATTTGCATTTAAAAAATCTGGTTAGTAACATTACACAATTTTTTTGTATCAACCTCCGTCAAAAGTCTTGCCCTATAAAAAGTTTTTTTTTGCTATTTCGTTTTCAGATATATTACCTTCCACTCTATTTCCGAAATTCGTTTTTTTTATTATTTTTGTTTGATTTGATGTAGTATTGGTGACGACTTAATTCTTATTTCTATGATGCTCAAATAGAAAAGACGCTTTTTTCTAAATTAAAAACTGTTTTTATTAAATCGCGAAAAACTGGCTATCATTAATAGAATGATAATTTGTTTTTGTAAAAAGGAAAAAATACAACAGATTTTAAATAAAATGTGCATGTTCTCAAGTAACTGAACAAGTTGTGATCTAAATTTTAATTTCCACATAACTTCTTATTGAAACATATTGAAAGAGACATTGATGATTCAAACTATGAATAAAATTTCATTTAAGTAAAAAAAATTATGTAATACTTTTGTTAATAAGCTTGATTTGAGAATTTTTTTTTCTAAAACGAAATGTGTTTTGAAGATATATTATAATACTGCTTCCATCTCAAAAACTGAAATAAGTGTATCAATTAACTTTTTTCGGCTTGTTTAAAAAACCCGTTAAAATGAATTATTTTAAACGCATTTTTTAAAAAACAACTTTAGTATATATGAGAAAAAAGTAAGATTCGTCACAGTGGTTCATGAAATTTTCTTTCTTTTGATACCTCATGTGCTAAGATCCGTTGCGTCTAAAGGGCGTAAAAGGGATCTTTATTACAAAAATAATATATATGAAAATGCTTCTATTTTAAAGGATAAACAAAATAAGTTGTAAAAACTAGAGTTTTTAAATAATAATTCAATACCGTTGAATGATAATTACTGCTGAAAATGCCGATGACTGCTTCTGCTGAGTTTCTTTATCCTACAAATATCTTCAAATTTATAGATATTATTTTTTATTCCTTCATAGAAAATAAAAATATATTTCTTCTACAAAAACATCCATTCGCGCATTTTATTTTGGCCAAAATGTGTTTTTCGGAAAAACTTTATAAATTGAAGAAAGTTTTGAAGTTTGTGGAAGTTTGGAAATCTTCAAGATAATTCAATCATTTTGGGCGTTGAAGAAATATGATATATAACATACCACATCTTTTTCACTTTTCTCGAAATTCCACGTCTTACGGGAGTTTGGTTTTCAAAGCAGAAGCCTCCAGGTTAAAAAGTGCACAGTTTTCTATAAAACTAACGTGGTTAATTTGTCTTAATATCGGTTTCACAAAAGGTTAGATTCCATAGAAAACAAATTAGTTTCATGTAAAATATTAATATGTAAAAAAAATTATACACGTCACCAAATGACTCCAAAATTTAATTTTATAATATTAAAGACATTATTTTATAGAATTTTTCATATTATTTAATTAGTTTTATTTAATTTAATTAGAGCAGAGGATTACTTTTTACTGTGTTGTCTTTTTAATTAAGTATCCCAAATGCATAACAGCTATAATCACTTTTAACGTTTTTGAGTAAATCGCAGAAACTGTTAAAATTTAACTATTGTTAAATAGAATAATTTTTATTTTGAAAAAAAATAAAGAAAAATACATTTGTATACAAAAGTTGTAAGTTCTCAGATTAATAAATAAGTTAAAATCTAAATTTTAATTTTCACATAACTTGTTTTGGAACTGCATGAAGGATTAATTGATTTTGGAAACCATCTTTTTTTTTTGTTCAAGAAACAAAACCCGCTATATCCGCATTCCAACCAATCAAAAATCACGTTCACTGGATATAACTGCTTTGGCATCTGTATGAAGCCTTAACAGAGTGGATATAGCTACTTTTGCATCTACATGACGTATTTTTTTTTAAATTATAAGTAAACAACGCAACAAATTTATAAGTTTTTATTCTTTATTATATTTTAAAATTGAAGCTAAAAATATAAAGTAACTATTGATACCAAAAGCTCATTTTTAAAAAAAATTATATAAGTGCCTTTGCATTTGTGGTACTCAATTATGCTATTGCAAAGAACGGTTTTTAAAAAGAATAAAAAAGGATGTTAAATAAAGAATGAGACTCCCAAAATAAAAAAAAAACCTTGTCCACGCCAAACTAAATTTAATCTAACATAATAAAAAAATATTCTTGGTCATTTTACAATAACTCCACGGAAACTTTCAGGCCAAACCACCAGGCACGTAGGTAAGGGGGTGGTTTAGGGGGTTCAAACCCCTCCCATTGCAAGTCAAGAAGACAAAAATTAAAAATCGAATTACTGTAAAAATACTTTAAAAAACTAGAAAAATGTTACTTTCTCGTAAAGTTGGTATTTTCGGGGGTCCTTCCCCGGAAAACAGTTATCAAAAAGCTTCAAAAACATATCTTGAGGCAATTTGTACCTCAAACTAAGCTTCATCTGACGTCATCGGGTTCGTTATCTAACATTTGGATTTCGGCGACAAAGGGATAAGATCGTCAAACGGGGTCGTATACACAAGACACTCCAAAACCATATTCTAAACAATGATTCTCAAAACTTAAATTTGTTCTCTAAATTTATTTCATAATTAGGGAATGGTATTTACTAATTTTAAAAATACGTAATGACTGATATTGGTAACAATTTCATGAAAAATAAATGATAACTGTTGCTGTTACGATATTTATCTGCCAACGTATTCCTGTTTACTTAAAAAATATTAATAAGTTCTTTTAAAAATAGCTGTGGGAATTTTTTTTTTTGGGGGGGGGGGAGGGATTTGTTAATTTTGGGGGAGGATTTCCCCCATCTCTGGTTGAGGGGGGAATTAAGTTACCTAAATAAATCCGTTGCTCAGTTACTGAACCCCTCCCATGAAAAATGTATACCTACGTGCCTGCAAACCACCGTCCACAAGTTGTAACTAGGTGACCAAATTGGCTGAAAACCTTGAATTGTAACAAAAAAAGGTCAAAGGCTCCGCCTGTAAAGAAACTCGGGCGGACTTATGTGGTTTACGACTTCCCAATCAAAGTCCGTCCGGTTGTAAAGGCCAAAGTATGAAAAGACAATGAAAGGGGATGAAGCGTTACTCAGAAAGAAGGGCGTTGCCTTTAGTTTCACCTTTACAATCGATTCGGATGATACATTTTCTGGGCACGTAAATCTACCCTTTTTGCGGGGTTAAATATTCACTGGTGCACCCATTAACTGTGACTGCATTCGCGATAAGGGACTGAGTTGTATTGATGAAGGGTTTTGTTTTGAATGTCAACTAATATTAATATCGGTTATTCATAGTTTTTGTTCGCTTACCTAAATATACACTGATTTAAATAGGTACCTAAAAATAAGTAAAATGTACTCATTTTTTATTATATTCGATGCTTATCATGGCTCTGAATACATAAGTTTCGATTTTGAAAAAGACATGCACTCAAAAATAAACACAATGAATAAAAAGAGCTGAGCCTATATAGGCTGCCTTCATAAATCACTTTCAATAAATATCAACAATTACAACCAAGACTTACCGGGGATGGAACCCAGATCCTTAAGGCTACGCAGTCCAGTTCCTTATCCGTTGTAATACCAAAGCGACGTGATGAAGTTATAAACAGCAGAATTGTTTAAAAGGTGTGCCAAAAGAACGGAAAGTAAGATAAATGAGTTGTAATAACTCAATTTCCATGTAAGCAGTCATATCGCTTTGTTAAGATGGCTTGAACAGAATCTGAGATTAACTATATTAAATCACACTGCTGGTTTTTGCGAAAGTACGGTTGCTTAAATTTGAGCACGTCGTCGCTCATTTACGATGCAATTGTACTCAAAGGGAAACGAGTAGATTCAGATACTCATTCTTAAGTACCTTTTTTGCAGTGTAAATTTGTATCAAGTTAAACATTATGTTTGGCTATCTCCTACAATTTTGTATTAGATTTAAAATCTCCGCACCAATTATTGATATTTTTAAAGGTTGGGTTTATTGAGCAACAGCCATCCGCATCAACTGCGCGCAGTTGTCTGTAAATCTACTGTATAGATGTCTTAAAAAAGAAATCTATTCAAAAAGTTCATTTCATTCTTTGTGTGAATTAAGGCATCTTTATTTACTTATTTAAACTATTTTTATTCCATTTAATTAGCTCAATGTCAGTCTCATTTCTAAGTTAGTATATTTTTTATCATGTTATGTAATTTTTTTTTAATTTAGAGAAATTTGAATAGTTTATTTGACAGCTAACTTAAATGTTTTACGACTTTAAGGTAGGAACATATCCTTGCGTTTTACTTCTGTAGAGGTAACATTTTCCTTCCGAGACGCTGGATTGGTTAATTGAATTAACCAATCAACTATCCGGCATGTCGGTGTAAAAACATCAGCAAAGCATCTTCGGCAAGGTATCACACAACTAGTCTATAATAATTTTTTAAAAATGTTTATGGGTCGCATAATACTTAATTCATCTGCTTATTAAAGACTGAAAATTTATATATATTTTATATAAATTAAATAATATAGTACAATAATATTAATAATATAATTTATATAAATTTATATATCTACTATTCATCTTCCAAATGTGCACCTGATTCTCGGACGGAAAGTTCCAATTGCGGCACATGGCAACCTTTTGTCTGGGCGATAAACAAATTTTTTCTTCTTTGAGAATATGGTAAACCTGGCTCTTTTTGGCCGCAATTGGGCTATTGCCGTCTCAGATTTTTAAAATTCAATTTACTCTTAAATGAGATATTTTAAGCGAAATAGGTTTTTGAAAACATTTTTTAAATTTCTATTTCAATATAAATATCAAAATATTAATATAAAAACCTACGATTTACCAACAATAAAATATTTTAAAATAAATAATAAATGTTTATCCTTTTTAAATAATTGAAACAAATGTTTTTTAATATAATAATAACGTTGTAGCAATTAAAATTGAAAATATATATTTATACTTATTTTATAAAGTTATACTACTTCATTACTTATGAGGAATGGTTGCATTTCAATTTTATAATACTTAATGAAAATGCATTTCTAGAATTTTGTATAGAAAATAATTATTTTATTAATAACTTTTCTCTAAACTAAGTATTTGTATAGTACGTTTTTTTATTTAACCCTATTCGAAGAACGTAGAAAATAATATTATAAGATAAACAATTATAATTACATTTAGGACATTTGAAACTTTAAACTAATTATTTTATATTAATTCTACAGTTTAATATATTTATTTATACCAAGAACATAAAATAAGTAATTATTAAAGAGCTCATTCAGTTTTAGAAACTTCTGATGCAACTTTGAAAAGTTTTTGACTAAATTAGTTATTCAAAATAAAACCGAGTTAAAAGAGAAGTACCCTTGAGAGGTGGCAACTGAATAACCTAGCAAGGCACTTGAAAAATCGAACAAAACTTTGAGGCATTCTACTGAATGCTGTCCGCGATTAAATTGTATTTTTATCGCATAATAATAAGTTTTATTTTGAGCTACATTTTATGTCAAGTAACTGTATTGAATTAATTGTGTATTCTAGGAAAATAAAATCTATAAAAAAAGTACTATAAAACTATAAAGTAAAAAATCTATAAAAAAAAAAGTACTATAAAACTATAAAGTAAAAAATCTATATAAAAAAGAAAAGTGGTTCACGAACAATAAGTGTCCATTAATATTATATTCTGTAATTGTGTATTCTGTGGAAATAATATATGTATTCTTAAAAAATACTTTAAATAGTGGTTCGAGAACCATATGTGTTCCATTGAGCATTTTAAGAAAGAAATAAAATGGATCTTGTATCTTTGTGGTAGTGTATGATAATGATAAATAAATAAATACATAAATAAAACATATATTTTTTCTTAAGGCCCATTCTACCCAAACGAGTAAAACGCGCGTGAGAATTTCGGTGATTTGATAATTCATACCACGTGGTATGAATTTTCAAATCACCAATAAGCTTACGCGCGTTTTACTCGTTTGTGTGGAATGGGTCTTAAGCTCATTCTACATGGACGAGATAAACACGCGTGGCATTTTACAGAAACCTCTGTGATTGGTAAATACAAATCACATGCATTAAATGCACAAATCACAGAGGCTGCTGCAAACACTCACGCGCGTTTATTACGTCCGTGTAGAATGGCTTATTCTACGAGTTAATAACGAGCGTTAGTTTTTGCAAACCAAGTTGTTGGTAAACGTCAATCAGAGGCTTCTGTAAAATTCAACGCGCATAAATAGCATCCGCGTGTTGAAGGTAGAATGGACCTTAATGGACCATAATGTCCTTCCGGAAGCACTTCGCCCTACGTGAACCAATTACCTGGAACCTATTTTAAAGACGTTACACGTAAAAAAACGTATATTCAGTTCAGGCAACTTGGGAGCCCAGTTGTCCAATGGTAAAGTATGTGGCTAGTAATCGGAGGATTATGAGTTCGGATATCTATCTGGACTTGACAGGTTATAGCAATCTCGTGATCGCTGGGTTACTATATTCATTACTAAAATAGTCCTTTAAAAATATCCATAATTTGAGCCGACATGTAAAAGGGACTGGTGCACGTTAAATCTGATCATGGTCCAATGTGTTGACGCTTACTGAGGTTGCGTCGTATGTCATCTCTGGTGTTGACTACGTCATCTAACATGGTTCAAAAATACGAGGCAATGCTCCTGAGTTTTTCCTTCGAGACAAACCCCGAACCTTCGCCAATAGCTCAATGTGCTGCTCTAGTGACGAACCAAAACAAGTACTTTGAAGTAAAATATTCTATAACGAAATTACTTAAAGAATTTCCAAAAACCTTCAATTTATCACCTGCCTAACATTATTCCTTTTTAATTTATTGTTATTCTAAGTAGAATTAACACGTTTTTACGTCTCTTAATTTACATTTTACTGCCCGTTTCCTTAAAATCCTAATTTACATGAGCGTCTGACATGCTTTGCAACTGCGATTCCAAGCTGTTCCTCAAAATAAAATGAGCTGTTTTTCTTTATTACAAAATCGATGATGGTTTCCACTGTTGAAAATAATGGTCTTACTGTGTGTTAATACTATAATTACTTTTCATCTGAATACGCAATGATGCATGGCAGTACTAAACTTTGCTTAAAATAATAGTTTTTTACTTAAATAAATTTTATTTCTGTATATTTTTATATTATATATTTTTTTATTTTTACATTATAAACAATGTGTGCGTGAAATATTCTACCTATATGTTTAGAACGGTTAATTTTTTTTTTAAATAAGTACAAAGAAAAATACAAGTGTTACTATGATCCTTAGTCCCATCGGCTGTATTTGCGATCGGAGGGTTGCCAGCTTCGCTACAAAAATACTAGAAAGTCGTCCAGAATATCCAAAAAATTATACTGGCGTGTATACGGGACTGGTGCACGATACATCTGATCGGGGTCCAAAGTCCCGAGTCCCGTTGGGTGCCAGTTCAGGTGTTTCCTCGTCATCTGACCATGGTTCTAAAATAACGAGGTGCATATATGAATGTGTGTATGAAAATGTGAGTGAATGTGTATGTGTTCCCGGGTCTTTCCTTCGAGATTGACCCCGAACCGCCGCCAATAGCCAACTGTGCAGCTCCAGTGCGACGTTATTTAACAAACCAACCAACCAACCCATCGGCTGTATTAAATTCCATGCCTTCAACATCAGCCGGTTTAATAAATTGGAGAGTCGACAGGTAAAACCACTTGATACAACATTCTTTTTGAAAATGAGATAGCGGTGCAACTTGTAGTTTTCAAGGAGTACTATCACCACGCGAATTCATTTTTGATGTAGAACCAAAAATCCGTAAAAAACCCGATAAAGTGTCGATATGCTGCGGAAAAACCACCTACTCCGTTAAAATCTATCCCGATTCAACTTCTATCTAAAAAAAAATATTTTTCCAACTGCGTCGTTTATCTATGTAAGCTAAAATTTTTTTCTGAAATTTTTTTCTTCATAAAAGTAATAACTCCTTATTTAGGAGAGCCCCAGTTGCTCAGTTGGTAAGGCGTTCAGCTACTAATCAGAGGATTGGTGGTTCGAATCCGGGAAATGGACTTGACATAGAAAAGTAAAAAAGTAGTGATCTTGCGATCGGAGGGTTGCCAGCTTCGCTACAAAAATACTAGAAAGTTGTCCAGAATATCCAACAAATTATACTGGCGTGTATACGGGACTGGTGCACTATAAATCTGATCGGGGTCCAAAGTCCCGACGTCTATTGAAGGCGTTGGGTGCCAGTTCAGGTGTTTCCTCGTCATCTGACCATAATTCTAAAATAACGAGGTGCATGTATGAATGTGTGTGTGAATGTGTATGTGTTCCCGGGTCTTTCCTTCGAGATTGACCCCGAACCGTCGCCAATAGCCCACTGTGCAGGTCTAGTGCGACTTTAATTAAGAAACCAACCAACCTTATGTCTTTTAAGTGTTTATGAATACCGTGCTTCATTATTTAATTATTATTATCGATGTGTTTGAGTGTTTTATTTTCAATAGTAATAATCATTTTTTGCGTAGAGGGTAAAACCGTGGATAAAAGCTGGTGAAGCATTAGTTGCAAATGCAATATCAAATACAGTATAAAATTCTTTGTTTTATTCTTCCAGATAGCGCAAGGACACAGATCAAAGAGGATGGATATAATCTCGAGAAATGTATTTCGTATCTCTCCAACGAGAAAATCATATCCAGGGACGCATGGCTTGACCGTGAGTACATTTATATTTCTTTAAAAATATTTGCTGTCTCTTAAAACTTTAACCTATAGCTTGGAAAAAGAAGGACTAATGTCATAATTGAAAGTTTTAAGAAAAATGGCTTCAAAGTTTAAGACTTAACCTTGTTACAATGTTACGGAAATTACGGAATTGTTTGAGTTGAATTGTTAGAGAAGCCTGAAAACGTTGGTTTGTGGCCTCCGTGGCCGAGTGGATAATCGCGAATCAAAGGATTCCTGGTTCAATCCTGTGCGACGGACTTGACTAAGAAAAGTAAAAAGTTGTGATCTTATGATCGGAGGGTTGCCAGCTGCGCTACAAATACTAGGAATGTCGTCCAGAACATCCACAAAAATTATCGGCGACTGGTGCACGATAAATCTGATCGGGGTCCAAAGTCCCGACGTCTATTGAAGGCGTTGGGTGCCAGTTCAGGTGTTTCCCCGTCATCTGACCATGGTTCAAAAATACGGGACATCGTTCCCGGGTCTTTCCTTCGAGATAGACCCCGAACAGTCGCCAATAGCCCCCTGTGCAGCTCTAGTGCGACGTTATTTAACAAAACCAAACCAAAACGTTGGTTTCTATTTCATTTAGAAGTTTAAAATTAATATACACAAAATAATTATTAAAAAGCAGTTTATAAAATTTGCATCGGTCCTTCATGTTCCAAGTAACAGTAATGTCGTCTATGGATACTTTTAGATAAAACGTAATAATTATGAGCCTGCTTTTTAAGCGCATAAGAATACGTTTTCAAGGCAGTTTTAAACAAAATCATTCGGGATGCTTTTAACACTAAAATAAAAGCAAAAATGGTACCCCAAACCCATTTTTAAACGTTTAACATTGGTAACATTCGATAGAAAAATTGAGTTGCCGCGGCATATCGTGTACATCATAAATGGCACTGTGGTGGTCGGATCCTATCCAACGTTTCAACCAGACAGTGTGTTTTCGAGATCATAAAGTTTTAAACTAATTTCTAAAACTAGGTATGTAATTAAATTATATAACAGTAGAACTAATATATATACAATATTTCATCTCAATTACTATATATTTCGTCTCAATGCATATTACATACACATTTCGTTTCAAACCACCATACCGTTTGAGGGTTATGCCCATGTTCTAAAATTCGATCTACACGGTAGAGTTATTTACTTTCTAATAGCTGAGAAATTACCATAAAAAAACACCCTGAACACTTGACTAAGAAAAGTAAAAAGTAGTGATCTTATGATCGGAGGGTTGCCAGCTGCGCTACAAATACTAGGAATGTCGTCCAGAACATCCACAAAAACCAGTCTGCCAGAGGCAGTTTCTTTATCGAAAATCGTTACATAACCTTCGTCTATCTAAGGTCAAAGCGATCGAATAGTGACAGGAATAGTTATTTTCACTAAAAGAAAAAATTCCGACAACTGTCAGAAAGTGAAAAATGAGCCATTATAGAAAATACTACATAATAGAAGATTATTGTTCTGATTACGAAATTGAAATATTTCTTGTTCCGTGGTTTTTGATAGATAGTAATGAAAGGTGGTGATGTTGGACGCCATATATCTTGTGTATAAGTTTTTTCCTGGTGTTCATTGCGTTCTCTCCTCTCTCTCCTGGCAGGTATGCGAAACCTGGCCATGTCGTGTGCCATGGTGTGCCTGATCCTCATAGGCTTTTGTGCTCCCCTGGGTATCCTGGGCCTCATCAAGCAGCAGATAAGCACCATCATGGTCACCGGGGTCATGTACATCCTTGCAGGTACGTTAATTCAAAATACAAAACCATGATTCGCAGGTCTTTATTTCGAGATGGATACGTTAATTCAAATACTGTCCCCAATACCCGATGGTGTAGCTCTGGAGACAGTTAAACCATCCAACCAACTTACTGAAAGTATTACAGTGATAACTCATTCTACTTAGTGCCTGTACTACTTAGTACTACAAGGCCTGTTCAAAGCCAAGTTTCCGACTGCACAATTGTTGAGAAGAATTACAACTATCAAATTCTGATCACAAATTTCAAATTCACCATTCAAAAGCATCTGACATAGATTTTTCTCTTTTTTTTTTCAACAAGTATTTAAAGTTTTTCTTATAAACTTTTGGTTTGTAATTGATCTTTAAAAAATGATTTTAACAAAAATACTTTTTACACACAATTCAAATCTATAATCGCAGCATTCCATTTCATCTCTTATGCAATTTTTTTTTTTTTAATTCCGCAGCAATTTCATTTAAAAGTGAAATTGATATGTTCTTTTGTTAATGTGGAATGGAATAGTGAGTTTGCTATGAATTCGTAAAAATTAAATTAGTAAAATAATTAACAATGGTGACTGGAAGATACGTTTGGTTTTTTATTAAAATCAAGTACAACTTTTTCGCTATTCAAAATTTTTAATGGGGAGTAATAGAAAGAACGTAAATCTGACAGATACCCGTCAAAATTCAAACGCAATCCAGAAAATTGGATGCGATCCAAAGCAAACCTGAACAAATCGATGCTTTCAATGATTGACATTTAAATAAAAGCTACAAATATATCCAGACATTATACATTTTTGTAATGCTTTTATGTTTCTATCAGTTATGATGTGCAAATAAAATCTTTTTGATAAGTGGCTAAAGAGAATTTAAAAAGTAATATATCAGTGTGATGCGTTTGAATTTTTTAGAAAGCAAGAAATGTTTAGACATTAAGTGATTTAGTTAAAGAAAAAAGAGTTTGATTTCCTTTTGAACGTTTTTGAAAATTTGAATTTTTTTTTTTTTAATTTATAGATGGGTCTTTGTGGCCTGATTGGAAGAGCGCATCCGTAAACGGAGAGCAGCGATTTCGATCTTTTTTCCATCAAACATTTGCCGTATAAAGGTGTATGCCTGTTACATGGAGAATCTGTAGTGGTTCAAACGTCTTTGTAGTCGTGTTGTGAAAGTTTGGAGATTAGAGTGCCACCTTAATTAGCTTAATCGTTTTAGCTGACGTTTTAGCTTAATTAGCTTAATCGTTTTAGCGGTTCAAAATTATGATTCAACATTCCTAGATCTTTCTTTCGTTATATATTTCGAACATTCACCAATAGCCCATTACAGCAAACCTGCCAATCCGCAAGTATTAGGCAGGAGAAAACACTGTTACTTACTAATGTCTAACCTAGTGATCTGATTAAAATGTAATGTTATAAATTCATTTTTCATTCATATTCTCCAGAATCCCTTAGCCCCTCAGGGGGTTTACTTTCTTTAAGTAAACACGGGCTTCACAACCCCGAGGTTCCCTAGTGATCTATGTTTCTTATTTTCCTCCTTTATGGGGGCTCTCTTTTGAGAGCATGGGTGTGGCGAGCCCGATTTACCCTAGCCGGGCCTAGCATTCTTCTTTTCCTTTTGCGACGGCCTTACCATGTGCACTGCGTATAATTTGCTTTCGTTGCTTTCGGTAGTCTTCTCAACGCTTTGGTTTTTATATAAATCGTATTTTTTCGTATTTTCACATTTAGTTTCTATGATTTAAATTGTTAGTATTTTCTAACCTGCACGTTTGCCGTGTGCTGCGACCCGTGCGGGCGGAAAAGGGGATCCTGGAGTTCCTCAGCGTGCTCTTTGGCCCTAGCTTCGTCCAAAACGGGAGGCAGAGACTGGCCCACCTCTGCCAATCGGCTGGTGGTACCAGGACACAATTGTGTTGCTGACTGCCAGGGCAAGGACTGTGATTTATCATGGAACGTCCTCACCGTACTAACTCCTAGTAAGCGCCGTGCCTGAGGTTTTTATGTTTTATTTTATTTATTTGTTTTTTCCTCAGTTGTCCGGTGGCTGCTACCCTTGTTGGACCCGGTAGTGGGTGGGGATTTACGGTGATATTTTTTTTTTCCCATTCTTATGGATATTAACTCACAGTGCCCTGGTGGAGGCCAAAATCCACCAAAACACTCGAAACGAAATGATCATGACACTTTACTCTCAACAGTACCTACAACTCAATTAACTCTACCAAAATTTCTAATTATCAGCTCACCCAATCAAGAACTTGGTCGCTTATCACCATTTATTGTACAAAAAGGTTTCAATGGAATAGGGGGCAATCCCAAAACAATAAAAAAACTTAAATCAGGTGATTTCCTAATTGAATGCTATACAGACACGCAATCCCAGTCTTTCCTTTTTGCAAAAACGTTGGCTACAGTCCCTTTGACAGTTTCACCTCACCGTACTTTGAATTCTTCCCGTGGGGTCATAAGTGAACCCGACTTACAAAACCTAGGCGAAGAAGAAATCCTAAATGAACTTTTGCCACAAAATGTAACTGATGTTCGCCGTATTACTATAAAAAAAGAAAATGAAAAATTAAACACGAAGCACTTAATATTAACGTTCAGCACTCCCCAACTTCCAAAATCTATTAAAGCCGGTTACTTAAACTGTCCGGTTCGGCCATATATTCCAAACCCTCTAAGATGTTATAAATGTCAAAAATACGGACACTCTAATTCCACCTGCCGAGGGAATGCAGCATGTGCAATCTGCTCTTCTCAAAACTGCCCTTCCATAGACCAAGTAAATGAAAAATGTCCAAACACTCCTAAATGCACAAACTGTTCTGAAGCACACCCCTCTTTCTCTAAATCTTGTCCTTCATGGAAGATGGAGAAAAAGATCCAAGAAATCAAACACACTCAACTAATTTCATACTTCGAAGCTCGAAATCTTTACAACTCCAATAACAGTAATACGAAAACTTATTCCCAAGCAGTACAAGCCATCCCATCTCAAACTGAAACACTAAAGTTAACACACGTTCCATAGAAACCCAAACAACTGTGTCAGATGTTAGGTTCCGCATGGGCATGGAATTCGACCCGAAAAAGCCATTTGCCTTTAAAAACACTTCAGATCCTTCAAAGCCTGGTTCATCAAAAGAAACATCCACCACATCTAGTAAAGAAAAAAGTAAGAAATCAAAAAGTAAAAGGGCTGATCCAGTAGATGTTGTATTACCTGACAGAGAAACTAAAAGAAAATCGAGTCAGACACCTGACAAGTCTGACTACATCGAATATAACGCTGCAGAAATGGATGTTGAAGAGGAACTGCAAATGTCTTCCTCTCTTTTAAATAAGAACAAAAAATATCATCGCAAAAACAAATTTGCGATGGTCTAATGAATTTTAAAATTTTACATTACGTTATATTCACTTATTAGATAATGTGATGAGTTTTAAATGATTTTGAATTTTTTATATGTCTCCTTTGCATAATTTTAATACTTTTTAACTTGACTTGTTTAACTTTCTTGGAATTCATTAAAAAGTTTTTAAATACATTTAGGCCGTTTTAATCCATTTTAATGAACTTTTTACTGTTTGATTACCATTGTTTGGCGCAGCATGGCCCTTGTGTTGCCCTTGCGCCATAAAACCCCAACCAAACCAGAATCCCTTAGAGTTTCCCCAAACAATCTCCCGCATAAAAGCTCTTCCATGTTGGCAGGCAACTTTAAAAACTACTTTAGGAATCTTCTTTATCCGAATAAAATTTCAGTTTTATTTTTAAACAATCAGTTTTATTTCTCCTTAAAATTAAATTGTTTCTTAATTTTCTTTTTTGGCTTAAAGGTGTGTTCGGCGTCTTCAACCTGGCCTTCATGCACTTCAAAAGAGTGAAACCGGACGGATTCTACACCAGCACCATCCTAGACAAGAACGTCCCCGAAGAATACATGAAGCAGCGTGTGTTCACCGTGGGCTGGCCCCCGTCCGCAGAGTGGGCGGGACTCATTCTGTGCCTGATCGGAAGCCTCTTCTGGCTTCTGCTCGCCAAGATTTACAGGTTCCAGGTGCTGAGTCCCCCCTAAGATCATAGTAGAACCTCGACATCTCTGTACAATCTAAAAAAGTCCTAAGTGACCTATGAACTCAGAAGAACATCAGCAGGATCTGTGAACATTCTAAAATTATGAATTTCCATGTGGTGAGTCTCATTTAAGAACTCAATAGTACATCTCAATTGGATGTATGAACATTTTAAAAAATCTTAAAGTTCCAAATGTTGAGCATCACCTCAGAACTCAGTAGAACCTCTGCAAGAACTCGGAACATTCTAAAATTATAAAGTTCCAAGTGTTGAGTCATTTAAGAACTCAATAGAACCTCTCAATTGGATCTAGAAACATTTTATAAATTTACAAGTTTCAAGTGTGGAGCTTCATCAAAGAACTTGATAGTACCTCGACAAGATCTCTGAACATTCGAAAATATACAAGTTTAAAGTGTTGAGTTCCATCTAACAACTCAAATCCTCAGTAACACTTTTCAAGAGTTTTGGATCTGCAGTTTCCGAATGTTGATTGCCGCAAAAAAATTCAGAGAATCTCGTGAAAAATCTATCGGTTGCAAGATCAAAAGATATCAGGTGCAGAATCTCAACTCGAAACCAGTATGATGTCTCAAAACTTTAAGATCTAATTAGAAGCTTTTTCTAACTAAAAACTGGTAACGTCAGTTTAAACTCTCAGAATTCTGAAACATAAGAATTCCAGGTGCTAAGACTCACCTAAAAACTAGATTCAGTAATATTTTACATAATTTTAAGTATTTTTTTGAAGAACTAATATGGATCTCCCCTTTCACCCAATGGCTGGACTTTAAGTGTCTTAAGCGGAGGTTAACCACATGAAGTTCATTATATCTTAAGTCTTGGTTAACACAGGCTTCATAATAAACTATAAACTTCACTAAAATCTCAAAGCCGAATTCTGAATCATTACAACTGTTTTAAAAATGTCGTTCCAATTAGATATAAAAAAAATGTGTAACTCAATAGTATGTCGCAGGAAGAAGATACTATTAAGAAGGAAGGATTTCCAAAGTTTATTAAAAACGATGGTTTCGGCTCAAGAACCAGTGACCCAGACAGTAGGTGACATGATAGTGTCTTAAAATTTTAGCTCTTGGACTACCGCACTATTATTTCTCATACATAAACAACTAAAATCTTTATATATTACAACGAAACTCATAGTCTAAGAAAAGTTTAGATAACTTGAAAAGGCAGGTGCAGGTGCTAAAAAACACCTAAAACTCAGAATTTCAATATCATCTCCCAATGTGATGTTTAATCTAGAAAATTATCATGTAAGTTTTACGTATTTACACCACATAATAGTCTTTATATCCAGTTTAGGGAACACAAGTCTCGAATATGCAAGCTTTGTTTTTAAGTTAAATTCATGCTTCTTTAAAACTGTGTGATATATCTAACAAACTTACGATTAACTCAAAATTTTGTAAGTGTTGATGTAATATTCAATTTACTGTTATTCGTTTAAACGTAATTACTTGTGCCAACAGCAACAAAGACATCACATATGGTAATTGTAGTTTTTATCAATGAAGAATAACGGCATTATCACAAATAATTACGTATAGGGACCATTCATAATATGATTAATCTTCATGATCGACCAGCGCATGTTCGTATTCGAAAGAAACTTAATATTAACCACTTGCGGTCGATGCCTTTTTTTGCTCGAGATAACCAGCAACTTGAGACGATTTATTGCATATTTGGTGAAGGTCTTGCATCTAATTGGCGCATCAAACCAAGTGGTGCCTGAATGTCACCTCTCGATCGCAAAGGGTTTTGTTAACGATATTTTCTAGCTTCAACGAAAAGTTACCTGCAGGTGAACTATGCTATTGAATCCAGTTAACTTTTTTAATCAACTAGCGCAACAACTGATGGTGTACGATAAGAGTTGGTTAATTTGGTGGTGCCTTAGAACTACTGTAAATAATTCTGCTTTTATACTAAGGTGCTTGTGCCGCATTGAAATTGGTCTAAAAAGTTGCCTTTTAGTACTTGAAATACTAACTTTTAGTACTAAGAACTGAAGAAAGCTTGAAGTGGAAGGAAACAAAACATTTGGGCTTTAAAATCATTGTATGTTGTATGTAAAATAATGTTATTGTTGAAGATTTTGCCATATTTTGATAAATCACTTAACTTCGTGAATCCATATAGGCAAATTTAGGACACTACAATTAATTAAAAAAATATATGAATAAGAAAAATAACCTGGTAATAAACATGGTTCAGGTGCTTTATTAAATTCGAGAATTGGTGAGATTGACGACTTCATTTACTCAAACATTTTTTTTTTTGGTTGTTTAGAAAATATTTTTAAAACTCAATTTATCGTCTCTTCAGGAATATTGTTTTAGAATTATATAGCTGTAAAAATAAAATAGAATTTTTTTAGAAATATTAAAAATGTTTCGGTATTAGGAAAAACAAGTAAAACCAAACTCTATAAACCCCTCTTAACCCTCCGTTAGTCTGAAAAATAATCTGAATTTTCTCCACCAAATATTTCGCGACAACAGTAGGTTAAGGCATGCCAGTTATTAAAATGTAGTTTAAGCAACTGTAAACCATTCTGTATTAGTATGTTTTTTAAAACAAATACAATGTTTAATTGATAGAAAATTAATTTCCTAATTCGAAAATACTCAGTCATATTTTTTAATGCATCTATATAGTTCGTTAAATATATTTTATTCACAAAATATGTTTTTGATCTAAATTTTGTTTCAGTAAAAAGCGAATTCTCAATTTTAATATTTAGCAACTAGAGTTTCAGAATAGAAATGCAAGATTATTCAGCTCACGTCACTGATCTCTAACTGTAACTTCTGGATTGTGCAGGGCATTTTGTTGACTTCAAGCCAATTGAAGGGGAACAACTGTAGCTCACTTTCACCGCTATCGCAATATTTCGTAAATTTTTCATGTTAAAATAAGCCAACATGTACTGCTTTTGCCTTAGTATTTTTCTATTTTCTTTTGAAACCTATTTTAAAAGCAATCTGCTTTTAAAATAGAAATTCGTTTTCAAGTCAAAGTCAAAGTGGTTAAAAAGCAAGAGCAAAAACTATTTGTTTCGCAATATAAAAATTAATTAATAAGAAGAAAATATAATATTTATATTCAATTAATATTTCTACAATGGTATGGCATTAAAAAACACCACTAAACTACTTTTTAAAAAAATTGGGGGTACAGTATGGCTGCTTCCACATCGGCTTCAACGCTCCGATAGAGGAAACAAACTTTGAGCTTTCCAGAAGTTACAGTTAGAGTTCAGTGGTTCACATGCCCTGTTATCTACTCATGGATATTATCAACTCACATTTTTACAGTTGGAGATTACATTCGATATCGATTATATGACGTTTCCAACTTCTTGAGGGAAGTTCTTTCCTATCTTTATAAATTAAAAAGTGAACTTTATATTAAATTTCATAGATGAGTTTAGCATGACACCATATTTCTACTAGGAAATCGGAAACAGTTTAGAATCAAACTCATTTGATTAACAATAGAGAGCACATCTTTATATATTCATAGAGTGATTATAAAAGAATACCCCAACTTTGAAATGTAGTATCTCCGCAACCAAACAACTCAGGGAAGACGACAAACAACTGTGAGAAAGACGTTTATGTTGTTTGTTTGGTAAGAGATGTCACTAAGAGCGTGATCGCACTATACAGAAGAGTTCGTTATTTGTTGTGAATCCGCGTTGAGATGGTAATCGCTCAACAGAGCGCTTTCTGTGTCATTCAATTTGCTAAAAACGAATCAATTACGACTACTAAGCTCAAATAATCCCTGGAGTGATTACTAAGCGTGCATAACCGGATTACACCCTTTATTTTGGGCCAGTAAGGCAAATAAAAATAGTCCTTTCACGTTGCATAACCACTGAGCTAGATAAAAACTTTAAAGTAGACTAAGCGTGCTACCATATGACGCTGCTGTTGGAATGTTAAACGCGAGTTTTACCACAATTACGGAATTCGTTCTTTTTTTCAATAAGAGGAATATCGTACGTTGATTTCGTCAGTTTAGTAAAAAAAGTTTTTCAAATGCAAAAAAACTCTTACTGAAATCTTTTGTCCCAAACAAATGAAATTTCCCAACGTCCTTCTGACAATGGTTTGTAAAATAGAGCTCTTTAAGTAATTTGGTTGTGGAGATAGTTATGGTATTCTTTTGTAATTAGCTTATACTTCAATGAATATTATTATTCGCCTCGGTAGCATGGAATTTTTTTTATAACTGGTTAATAACAAAACATGGCGTCAACTATCTGAGCTTGCATATACAGGAGGACCAATTATAAATTTTAGTTCACTTTGTGTAATTGATCTTCTGTGTTGTATCAAAATATAAGGTAGAGAAGGAGGAGGCTTGCTTTTCTGATTACATTATTAAAACTTGAGTTAACAAAAAACTTAACGAAATGTCAAAGTCGTCTCTATTCTAATTTCTGGGTACGGGGTTCTTACTTAAAATATTAGTGGAAATAACGTAACCTCCAATTGAAATTTAACATCAGGCAATGAAATAACCTAGTAGTATTTTAAACTTTAAGCGAAAAAAATGTGGTATTAAGTCACTTATTTTATTGCATAAGCTTTTATTATATAACAATTTTATTACTTTTAATATAATTGTTTTGTATATTAAAACTGAATTAATTTGGAAATACTTTTTCTAAAGAATTGTAAACATTTAAACTAAAACAATTTGAAATGCCTGTATGAATTTTTATGCATGTTCTGGTATAACTTTTGTTCTAAATTTGAAATTTTGAAGGAATTTTTCCACTTGGAATCTATTACAATAAATCTCCAATTATTGAGCAATAATTAACCGGAAATGTTGATAAAAACTACTTTTTTATTATAAACGCTGAATTGGATTTTTTTTTTTTGCTGTATAAAAATATTCCGATAAAATGCAAACAAATTTATAAGTAGCCATTTGGATTCAATTTACGAAAAAAAAAATTACGAATACACCGATTCTTTTCCGGTGCTACCACAATTTTTATTCAAAATCGTCCTCGTTATTGGCAAAAATAAAATTCGTGTAAAAACGAGGAATTATATGTCTTTATTTATATTTAATTCCTCCTCTTTAAATGTCTTTATTAATATTTAATCGGATCATTTCGCAGACAACTGTTTCATCAAAAATAACGAAATTTTCTTCAAAAATGAGCATCCATTTTTAACGGCGAGTTGAAAATTTGTCAAAAAAGATTCTCGTATATTCTGTGGTATGTTTTTTTTTTTTTGAAATCGAGTTTTAATTTAAGTCTTACTATGAAAGTGCCAAATGTAAATAGATTTAATATCGCAATAACATCGACAACTAGAAAATTAGTCTTCCAGCAATTTCCTCTATTGAGGTTAACTTTAATAAATTAATGAAATTAGTAGTAGACCAAAGCACTGCATGTTTTTTACGTAATTGTACTGTAGATCAAATTAGTGGAATTTTACGTACACTTACAGAATATTGAAGAAATTCTTTATGAAATATTTCTAATAAAAACGTTCTTTAAATGTATTTTATGTCACTGTGGGTTAAAGAATTCTCAAAATGTATTTTATGTCACTGTTAGTTAAAAAAAAATTCTTAAAATAAAGCAATTTTTGCATACAGCTTTTTAAAAGTTTCTAGTACATATTCCTTACCACAAATTTGATAATCTTTTAATGCTATTGAAATATCGAATTGCTGTCCTTTTTAACGCTGTTTCTAAACATAAATTCAGCTACACAAAAGCTGTCAATTTTTTGCACATCACAAATTACAATTTTCCTTATTACTTATAAATGTAGAGAAATAACGAAAATTCACAATGAAAACTCTTAACTTCACAAGATTATTGCTTAGCATGCAGTAAATGTTGGGGGGGGGGGGGGGGGGGGAGTTAGCTATTTTATCATTATTGTTCCCTGTTTGTATTCAAATAAATATAATTGTAAGTTTAGATATTTGATTTTTTTTTTACTTTATTAATATCATGTAATATGTTTGTAATATATGTTACTTGTTGATATAAATGTGTGCTTCCTTAATAATTTTAAAATATATTTTACTAAATGCGCCTTGAAAGTAACCTATCGCATTTTGAATATGACCATCGACGAACTCTCTATTATATTATCACTTTTATTCATTGACGAGATAAACCAAAAAATATATTTATTTTTAAAAAAATCAACTTTGCTGCTGCATAATGGCGTAACAGCGGTCCAGCGGGGACCGCAGTGCCAAGAGGTACAAGCCCCTTTAAATCCTATAAATGGATTTTTTTTTAATTTAAAAGGTTCTCCAATTCAATAACTGCCACTTTGTCAAACAAAAATAACCTTTTAAACGTAACAAAGTGCGCCAATTATTGTTATATCAATAATCATTTAAAAAAAAAGTTTTATTTGTTTGATACGTTTCAAAAAAACTTTTCATTTTTACACGTTACAAGTATACTTTTAAAAAACATGATGTACAAAATACTATTTTAATATTAGGAACCGATACATGGCCTTCCTCTATTTACCTTACCAGCATGGCTCCAATTCTGCCCTACCATTATCACGCCATTGTCATTATAATACTTCACGAAGTATTAGAGGGACACTCCAATACTCTATGAACCTGGGATTAGCGAGTTAAGAGACCATGCTACCAACTTAACTTTTTTATTTTTGACTTTTTCAATCAAATTTTTAATGCATATTATTTAAATTTATATAGAAAACAATATTTCACATAAAAATGTCATAAATGTTTGTATTTTTTTCGAAATTTACACATTTCAATTTTTTTAAGATTTTTTTATTTTTAATTTAAGCTTTTTTTTACATTTTTTTCACTAAAATATTTTCTCAGATCCTTTAAACTATAATACATACGAAATGGCATTAAAATTTTGTATGTTACATGAATTTGATTTTTATGTAAATAGTTATTCATAATAACACAAAAAATTTCCTTAAAACTCACATTTTTTTAGTTTAATATTTTTTTTTAAATACTAATTTGCATGCCAATTTATAATATACAAGTATTTTACAATATGCTAAAAAATTATACATTTTTCCATTAATAATAAAAAAAAGCCTCAGCGTTTCGAAAAACTTAATATTTAGAAAAAACAAACATTGAGAAAAACGATTTAAAGTTTTCGTTACTTGAAAAACATGCCTGCCATCCAGCATAAAATCTCAAATTATTTCATTAAAAATTGTAGATATAGAACTAGAATTTTGTAAACATGGTTATAAAATTCCGAACTATAACTTTAGCAAATAAAAAAATTTACAATTTTATGGGTACTGTGTCCCCTGAAGAATCAGGACTTTATTTATACATATGATGTGACTTTAAGTTCAGTGATTAATTTGTAAATTTTCACACAAAAAATCCAATTTGTGTCAACGTGAAAGTTTGTGAAGTATTTTTATACTATTATTAATTGTTCAAGAAAAACTTTACACCTCACTGTATTTGCACTGAGTACTTATTAAATCATAAATCTGCGTATGCCTCTCATTCTTTTAGATGTGCACACATAATTTACATAGGAAAGAAATATACATATACCCATTTCTTAATAAAGTTTTCAATGCTGCTGAATAATTTGTAAGTTTTATTAGACAATTTGATTTTTTTTTAAATATCTAGTATAGTATATAAGTAGTTAAATTATTTTAAAGCAGCTTATGTGAAACGTCTACAAAGGCAGTTTTAATTAATATTTTGTAATAGATAGCAAAGATAAATAACGTTTTCGATATATATGCAACAATATATTACAAATGACTGGTGTAACATCAGATCAAACGTGTTGCGCGATGCACACGTCTACGCTCGGTTTTGATCCGAGGAACTTCAGCTTGCTACGCCGATACTCTGCCAGTCAGACAAAGTGATCACTCTCGCCTAAGCGGGAGTATCGGGTAGATGAATGTGTGTGTGAATGTGTACGTGTTCTCGGGTCTTTCCTTCGAGATTGACCCCGAACCGTCGCCAATAGCCCACTGTGCAGCTCTAGTGCGACGTTAATTAACAAAACCAAACCAAACTAAAAAAAACTTTCAATATTTATAATGTTTCAGAATTGAACATCTTTGCAAGTTGTTTTTAAAGGTTTTTTTGCAGGTTTTATGAAGAAATTTGAAGCAAAAATTTTTAAGTTAATAGACTTTACAGCAGCTTATTTAGTGCGACATCCAAATAACTTAGCTTATTGAGTAAATGTCGCATTAAAGCTGCAAAATTGCCTAATTAGCAACGGTTCAGGATCCTTCCCAAATGTTAGACCTGAGAACAGTGCCATGTAATTTGTAACTAAAACCTATAACTGCGATTAGATTGTGAGAACGATATCTGAGCAGGCACCCTATGCAACCTTATTAGGATTTCCTCTATATAACAGATTATTTTCGGTGGACAAAGAAACTAACTCTAATAATCTTCCTATTACCATTTCGTTACATACATACCGAAAATTGAACCTCTCCAGTGCTCAGTCATACACTCGCACCGTTCGGCCATCCGGAGGCCTTCGTAGCCGAGCGGTTAAAGGCGTCAGCTGCGAATACGAAGATTCGTGGTTCGATGCCAGGCGATGGACTTGACAAAGAAAAGTAAACAGTAGTGATCTTGTGATCGGAGGGTTGCCAGCTTCGCTACAAAATACTAGAAAAGTCGTCCAGAACATCCGCAAAAAGTAACGGCGTGTATACGGGACGGTCAATCTTATCGGGGTCCAAAGTCCCGACGTCTATTGAATGCGTTGGGTGCCAGTTCAGGTGTTTCCTCGTCATCTGACCATGGTTCTAAAATAACGAGGTGCAGGTATGGATGAATGTGTGTGTGAATGTGTATGTGTTCCCGGATCTTTCCTTCGAGATTCACCCCGAACCGTCGCCAATAGCTCACTATGCAGCTCTAGTGCGACGTTGTTTAACCAAACCAAACCAATCCATCGATCAAAAAGAATAATTATCAAGAAATATGGCAACAGTGCAAAAAAAAGTTTTAGTACATATGAAAGTGAAATTAAATGAATACAAATTGCGAAAGTTAGTAAACAATCCGGATGATCTGGATTTAAATTGTCATGAAAATAAATCGCTTTAAATGCTAGGCATTACACAAAGATCTGCACTGGCCTTGCGCTCATTACAATTAAACACTAATTATGGGTTTCAGTATCAAAGATAGTAATGCTTCGAAATCGGAAAGTTTTTTGTTTAAATATGTTTTGTCTTCCTCAGCAGCTACTGTGGCTGAAACAGGTAATAAGTTTTCTTAACTATAAATTTTTCCCTTTTAAGCATAACTATGGCTTGTAGGTATTACTCTTATTTGATCTTAATCAAGATAATATCCCAAAATAAATCGAATAAGATTTTTTTCTTTACTCCAAGCCCACTTTATTCATATTGTCATTTATCCATATAGTAATGTGAATATTAGCCACAATGACAATCAGGGTATCCAGCAACAAGGAAATTGGTAATAGTTAAGGAGTTTATCAGGTTTCTTCTTTTATTATTATTAAGTCATAAAATTTTATAACAAATTTCAATATAAAGTGAGTTTGGACTCAGAAACATCACTGATTGATTACTTTTATTCAAATACTTTCTAACTGCAAACAAAATTGGGAGGAGGAGGGTAGTGTTTTGGATTACAAAATGTAGGAAAAACTCAAATTTGTTCTTTGATAATCACGGAAATCTCGCCAAAATGTCTACATTTTCCAAAACTACAGTAACACTGATTGGCTATTGATAAACAGATAACTGCTCACTTAACCAAAATATAGTTGTATTAAATGTTGAAAAAATGCACCAAATTCTCAATGAAATTATAAATTCTATCTTCGAAATTACTTATTGTATTTTAACTTGGCAGAACTGATTAATTGCTTTCAGCAGATATACTGCCTTTTTTGTTATTGGTTTACTTGATATTATATAGTGCATTTCCAGCTATCACATTGAGTTTTAATATATTAATTCAGTATATTTACTATCTTACTGAAAACTGTCAATGATATGTAAATTTCAGGGGGGGGGGGGAGATTTTTTCAAATTGTTTTCTCTCTGGACACCATGGAAATTAAATTGCAGTTAATTTATTGATTGCTGAATTATTATTCCAAACTAGTACTACAATTTATATTTAAAAGATTGAAATTTTGAGTTAAGTGTGAGGGTGGGGTGGAGGCATTCCTCCAAAACTTTTCAACACAATCATTTAAAATAAACAGTCTAAAAAAAAACTTGTTTTCAAGAATTTGATTTTTATGAAAAATGAATAAAGGAATTCCTTCTTTTATTGTGTCCTACTGCTCTTGCAGCTTTTGGCAACCTTCCCTTTATGTTCACTCTTTTATATCTAGCAGGTATGCTTATGTGTTCTTTCGTAATATTGCAGCCACATATCCTTTGGACATTACTAAAACCAGGCTACAAATTCAAGGGGAAGCTGCCTTGAATAAATGCAGCAATTCTCATCCTCCTCTGCATAACATGAAGGCAAAAGGAATGCTGCACACAGCTGTTGGAATTGGTGAGTGTTATGACTACTCAAATAAAAATTTGCACATTAAAAGTTACGTTTTAGCTTATAATATGAATAAATTATCACATATTTAAGTAAATGCTGTCACATCTGGTCTGTTACCGAAGATACATACAATCTCTAATATCCAACACAACTGAAAATTATTCATCATTCTTGGCCCAACATTTGGTTTAGTTTATTTGGAACTTTTCCAGCTGTCTGCTTTTGTCCTCATTTAAGAGACTTAACACAGCCAAGTAACGCCTCATAATTTTAGAACCATGATGAGGTGATGAGATCAATGCCTGAGCTGGCACTCACAACGCAACCTCAATATGCATCATAACACACATTAGACTTCAATCATATTTAACATAAATACATACAAGTTGAAATTGTGAATATTTTTAGACAACTTTCAGGAACAAATCTGGCAACCTTTCAATCACAAGCTTGCTGCAATTGTCATGTCCATATAAAAAATTCAAACTCGCAATCCTCCGAATACCAATACTTTACAACTGGGCTCTGACCTTACATTAGTGTAAATTGTAATAAAACTTCAAGCTGTATATTTTCACATAGCTAAGGCCCTTGAGGCCAAGAAGGAGTAAAATTAAACAATGATCATGTTAAAAAATAGCATGCTTTGAAGGAGATAATAATTGGGTGTGGCTGTGTCGGATTATGGCCAGAAAGGTTTTACATAATGCGTCATTTCAGTAGATTATAGAAATGGCTATTAGTGTTTCACGATTTTCTTTATTAAGGAAAATATGCAAGCTGTTACATCAGACTCTGTACCCCTCTCCCCCTACCCCATCCACGACCCATACATGATTTTCTTTATTTCATGATTTATTCAGTGCCTAATTTCCTATCAATTGTGTAATTTGCCACATAGATCACCCTAAAAGGGTAACTCAGTGTTTTTATCCTGATACATCATGTAACATTTTAAAGATGTTTCATGTTAAATGAAGGCTGGTATTCAGATTGTAACTCTTTATTCCAAGCAATGGTTTATAATGGATACAACGACGTAAATGCTAATCTATGGAATCATTATCGAGCATCAGTAAGATATTCTGTGTAAAATGGATCTTAAAGCATTTGTGTGTCAATAACCAATTTTATCTTCAGCTCTAATGTAATATTAATCTTAAATGGAAAGGGATCATAAGACAATATAATGAATTGTAGAAGCATGCTTGATATATGCTAAAAGGCAAATAAAAGATTATACAGAATAGCATATTGCAACTTGTTAGATTTTTGTCCACCTATACTCCTACCGCCGTCATTCGAAAGAAAAAAAGAATCATCTAAATCAGTGATTAAATGTAATCAATTTTACTTGAAAAAAATTAACTTATTTCTTATAAATTGATAACATATATACTATTAACCCAATACTATTTGGAATTAATAAATTAAATATTTTAAAAAGAAATCAATATAGTTATTTGCTCTACTGTAAAAGAATTTCCAGTGCACCTTAAAACTGTTTTAACCAAGATAGTATAATTTTTATTACAGTGCAGGAAGAAGGTTTATTTAAACTATGGCAAGGTGTTACTCCTGCTATTTACAGACATCTTGGTAAGCATGCCCTTAATTACATTTTAATGAGTAAAGAAGCATTTCAATTCTATGTAAATGTTAATTTTCTAGTTGTACCTTGTAGTTCTGAGATTAACAAATTTTAAAGAAATAAAAGGTCGTTTTTTATTTAAATATGTAAATTTATATTACCACTAGCTAAAGAGCCCAGCATTGCCTGGGAAAAAACTGATACCTAAATTTGACAAATAATAGCAAATTAAATAATGCGATAGCATTGAGATAACCTTTTGTTAGCTGTTGTTTATCTTTTATCATTCATATTTAAAATTTTATTTTTCTGTGTAGTTTACAGTGGATGTCGTATGACTTTTTATGAAATATTCAGGGAAAAACTGCTAAAAACGAATTCCAATGGAGCTCCACCACTGTGGTAAGTATAATTTTTTTATGAGTCATATCCATAAAATAAATTCTCCTTTGCTGTAAAAATTTAAGAGCAATTTTTAAATATCCTCTTGTGCGAAAAACCATAACTTAAAATGCATTTCTTTTTTCAGTTTATTTTTTGTTAAATTAATCACCTGTCTGCTTATACTATGAAGTCATTTACATGTTTATTGTCAAATGCATAAAAATTGTTTAATTATCTGATTAAACTTCTGAATTTGTCTAGTATTAAATGCAAATGCCTCGGATATACTAAGGTCTGAAGAGAATTTTTTATTCTTTTTTGAACAATTCATAGTGATTCTTATGTGCTATTATTTTCATTGAAAGAAATGTTTTATTTGTGAAATAGGAAGTCAATCACTTGTGGCAGTGCATCTGGAGCTCTGGGCCAATTTCTCGCTAGTCCCACAGATCTTGTCAAAGTGCAGATGCAGATGGAAGGGAGACGAAGACTGGAAGGTCACCCGCCTCGGTATGATTAAGTAATACACAGTTTCCTCCTCTTTTCATGTTTCATAACACTTAATACACTATTCCCTTCTCTTTGCATATTTCAAAATGGTTAAGTACTATGCAGATATTCCTATCACTTTACATGTTTCAGAATACTTAAGTAATACACTATTTCCTTCTCTTTGCACATTTCAGAATACTTAAGTAATACACTATATCCTTCTCTTTGCACATTTCAGAATACTTAAGTAATACACTATTCCCTTCTCTTTGCATATTTCAGAATGGTTAAGTACTATGCAGATATTCCTATCTCTTGACATGTTTCAGAATACTTAAGTAATACACTATTTCCTTCTCTTTGCACATTTCAGAATACTTAAGTAATACACTATTTCCTTCTCTTTGCACTTTTCAGAATACTTAAGTAATACACTATTCCCTTCTCTTTGCAAATTTCAGAATGGTTAAGTACTATGCAGATATTCCTATCTCTTGACATGTTTCAGAATACTTAAGTAATACACTATTTCCTTCTCTTTGCACATTTCAGAATACTTCAGTAATACACTGTTTCCTTCTTTTTGCATATTTCAGAATGGTTAAGTACTATGCAGATTCCTTCTCTTTCCACGTTTAAAAAATAAACAGTTTCTTTCTCTCTCTCTCTCAACTATTTTTGATGCAATTTAGATGAAATTATATATTTGAATATTTTTTTCATGTGAGCTTTCATGTGTAGCTTGTATAAGATAAACATATGTTCGTAACTTTTACCTTTTATTACTTTACATTGCCAATTCTAACAGCTGATAGTAAATAACAATTGGGAAAATTTCAAAATAGACAGTGGTGAAATTTGAAGTATTGAAAGTGTGTGTAGGATAATCACAAAAAGATCAAAATATCTACAATGGCTCAAAGCGGGGTACTTTCGCCAAGTGAAATGGTAGTTAGAGATCAATTAGGAAGTTGTAAAATTTTCTTGGAATAAGCTCTTTATAAAAATATATTGCCTTACAAAATTTTAAAGAAAATATTGTTATAGTAATTTTTGATTAATACCTAAAACGAAAAGGTACTCCTTTTTTAAATGTCCTATTTTCACCTTACAGTCACATCCCATATGTAATTTGGATGTCGAATTTGGTTTTCATCACATTATATATTGTTAAGACACACATTATATTTTTTAAACGACATTTTTTTTTTGCACAAAGCTATTTAAAAGACTTAGGAAAACCTGTATATATTTTATACGTAGATTTAGTAAACTACAAAACATTTGCATCAGTAAACTGTATTCATTTTTCTAAAATGCACTAACTTAACTTTCATTTAAATTCCATCGCCATTTTATTTTCTAATTATTTGCAGACCATTCTTTATTTTGTCAGATTGTTTCTTTGAGGTAACCCTCCAAGCAGATTGGATGCCTTTAATAGTCCAAGGATCTCCAGTTTTTTCAGCAATGTGCAAATATTTTAATTCATAAAACATATTATATTAAAAGATTTTTTTATATCTGAAGTATTCTTGTATATTTTGTAATCTATGTCTATTAAAATAATTCAAATTAAAAAAAAGTTCTAAAATATACTTGTTATAAATATAAACTAAACTTTCTAACAGTAAAACCTTGCTGCCCTTCTAAAATGAAGTCCTTTCTTATTAATTGGTATCAATCAAATGTTGCACAGTGATACTTCTAGGGCTAGCAGTACACTGTCAAATGTCGAACATGCAACTAAACTATTGAATTATCTACTAACTAAAATATTGAATTCCATGCAACTGGAAAACTGCTGACTGAGCAACTTTTAATTGTACAAAATATCCTTTGGGTTTCTACCGAGCTATCAGCTTGGCAAATAATCAACCATTTCACAATTTTGTATAGATTGTGGTAATCCGAGTTTTGCTATTTTTCACCTTCGCTTTGACAATTGGGAAATCTGAGACCTGGAAGTCCTGAGTTGGATGTCATCGAATAATCTCTCGCTATTGACGTGTGATTTTTTGTTGTTGCTCATGCATGACTAGCCTTATAGTTGAATTAAGATCATGGAATTAAAAATTTAAAAGGAATTAAAAGGATTTACACTTGGAAATATGAACTACGGGAGCTTAGTTAATCTTAGTGACTAAAAGTTCAATGATTTTGTTGATGCCAGCCATTAACATGGCTGTATTTGCCGCTAAAGTTTCTACAATTTTACATAAGTTGCGAATCATTTCATTTGTTTCGCGAAGTGACAGTTTTTTAGAGCGTCGTGCAGGTTTTTTTATATTATATATTTCAATCTGAAAGATAGACATTTTAAGATATATATAAAATCACTCTTGTTTTATTTTAGCTGACTTATATTTTTCCATTTTGAAAATATTTTTATTATAGTGCAAAGGTAATCTGTCATTTGGTTTAAAAATATTCAAAATGGCGACGGAAAGCTATTCTGTTGAAGCAAAACCAGATCATTGCGCATAATTTTTCGCGCATTCATTTGACGTCATTTTTGTAGATGATAGGTTCGAATCTTGCTTTCGCCAGATTTGTCAATTTTAAAGAAAATTCATTATTAATTAGAGTTAATTAGTAAGTAACAATTTTATGGCTAATTATTGTATTGTCACCGGGATTACGTATGTATGCCAAGTTTCAAATTTTTATGACAATTAGAAGTGGGTTTAAATTGAGTTACAAGATTTGAGGACACATCACACCAGACAGTGTGAGTTAAATAAAAGCATGTAAAAATACTTAAAATTAGAAATTTGAATTATGTGTTTCTGTTTGCAGAGTGAAGAGCACTTGGCATGCCTTCCAGAGGATCGTTGCTGAAAGTGGGATGAGGGGCCTCTGGAAGGGATGGGTCCCCAATGTCCAGAGGGCTGCACTCGTTAACATGGGTGGTAGGTATTCTGCGTAATAGTCAAAGCAACAAGAAATAATTGGGCTCTGTTGTGTTTAATCGTATTTTTAAATTATCTCTAACCAACACATGGTTCATACCAGAGAGTTGTTATATTAAATAGAGAGCGCCTTCAATACCAGACTCTCGTAAGGCCGCGGTGTCAACATTGAAAAGAAAAACCCACATCATGTGGTTATAGCGCTGCCACATTTGGCGTTCAGACATCTGCAGGAGTTTCAAATTTAGTGCACTTTCTTCTTTTTTGGTGATAAGGAGTTCTGTCCGTATTCAACTTTTTAACATATATGTACGTATTTACTTATTTTCAAACAATATGCGCTAAATATTTCCTCTTCATTAACGAAACGAAAACATTTTATTTGTGTTCAATACTCGAAGAAGCGAAACTTTTTATATTTTTCAGGTTTTATTGTTCATATTTTCTTATTGAAGTATACAAAATAACAATTGAAAGAATTTCGCTTATGGTAAATTTTTTACATAAAAACGTAATGCAATTATTTCAAAACTAGAAAGTAAGAAAAATCTCCTTAATATATCTTTTAAACTCCCTTAAATTGTGCCACTCGTTCAAAAAAACAATATTTAAATACAAAATTAAACACAAAACCATATTACAATACTTCGATCTCGTTTAGTTCTTAAAGTCGCCAAGGCCTGCCAAGTAATATTGGCGCATGAATGAATTGGCATTTCCCCATATCACGTGGTTTCAATGATGCACACACGGAAATCAGCATTTTTATTCCTTTATTTGTATCATTACTCTATGGTTCATACAGATTTTCAAAAGTAAAAATTAAGTAGTTCTTAAGGACCTCATATATTTTGGCGCAGAATCGCACGTAAATGTGGTTTTGTTGCAAGCTGGCGCAGGGTGCCACTTCTGGCAAACTATGGAGCATAATTCCCATCCCTGTAAATGTTGAAGATGCTACATTCTTATGAATGTTCCCGTTTTTCTAGAATGAGTATCAATTCTTCACAAAACAATAAACGAACCGAGATTTTCTAACGATGAAGTGTCGTGTATGACAATGAAATACCATTGACTAAAAAATTGGATAAAAGAGGTCAAAAGTTCACTATTGTTTTTTATGACACTAAACCTGTCTATTAACACATTTTCTCATCTTGCGATTTTTATATAACATATAAAATAAATTAGATGTTATGATTTTATCCATTATAGAATGTTAAATCTTTCAATCTATTTTAGAAAATCCTTGATCTGTTTTAAAAGTTATAATTCAATGAGTTTATTTAACATTTAAGCTTTTATTTCAGATCTCACTGCCTATGAAAACTGTAAACATTTTATATTGAGGAATTCCAGTTTAAAAGATAATTGGCTGACCCATATGTTGTCAAGGTAAATTCTACATTTACAATGATGGTGTGAAAATCTTTTTTTACCTAATTCGTTAACTATTAATTTTGTATATATAACAAAGAACATTTATTTTAAGCATCATGTATTATCATTATAGATTATTATGAATTATAATTATTTATTAACAGTCCCTCAAATCACTAATTTAATTTGGGAAACTCAAACTTGCTTGTTTTTTTATTGAATAAATTCATAAGTATAAATATTCAAAACGCATTTCCTATAAAAGCCTAAAAGTAACTTTAATTAAATTAAAAACTGGATATGGAATTAAACAAGTAAGATACAAAAAATTTGTATATTTCATGAGAAAATTGTCTAGAAATAATATAATATATATATAATAATATACTTCAAATGTTCTGAAAAGGTTGTGGATGTTTTAATAAAATTTTATTTCATTTACTCCATCATATTCTATTTGACATACCTTCTCTTCTCTGCGAAAGCGTAATTTTTAAAAAAATTATAGTTGAATAGTTTGTTTCTTAACATGGTTTGGTGCTCAACTCTCCTGTTATGCAGAACTAATTCATTAAACTCTATCATTAAATTTCTGTATCTATTAGCACATTTCGAGTCTTCTATTTTATATTGATTATTAAGTGATTTTATTTTCAAAATTGCAGTAGCTGTTCAGGTCTAGTTGCAGCAACTTTAGGAACTCCTGCTGACGTAGTTAAAACTCGCATAATGAACCAGCCAACTGATAAAAATGGAAAGTAAGTAACAACATTTTTTACTGCTCAATCTAGAAGGCATTACTATGCACACATGCAAGTTATACAGAAACCAAAACTATATTGGTGACTTCATTTATCTAATTTTTTATCAATCCATATAGGATTAAAATAGGTCATTTCATTCAGGCAAATTCCTCGAAAAATGTCTATATTATGAATTTGAATATTGACAAATCATAATAAAACAGGAAGCAGTGAAATATAATGAATTTATATATCGGATGCCAAAAGGATTGAAAGTCTTCCAAAGGAGATCGCAGCAGATCGCATTTAATGAATTTCTACAAGTTCAAGGTTTCCATGAATGAAAATATATAACAAAAGAGCACCAAATTAAAGTTGTATTCGGCAGATGCGACGTAATTATAGAGATAATCATTCATCTCAACTTAAGAGTGATATCGTCCCCGTTTGTTGAAGATTGCAAATATTTCTACATATTCAAGATACTAAATTTTTGTGAAATTATCTGTTTTTTTTTTTAGATTGAGCATCGATCCTTCATAAAACAACAAATGAATTGATATTTTCCAGTGATCAAATACCTTAACTAAAAATTCGGACAAATCTCAAAAAGTTATTACCTTAATTTCTACAAATATTTAAAATTTAGAAAATATGCTTAAATTGAAATGTTGACGAAATTTTTATTCAAATTAAAATCTTGAAATCTGCATTTCTAAATTTTTAATACCCCCTTAATTCTGGGTTCCGAAAAGTTAAAAAACTCGAAAAAGTACCACCCCTGGGTAGTGCAAAGCAAATCACGATAAAATAGAAAATAATTAAAAATAAGTACTTATTTATCACCGCTAATCTCAATCAATCTTAGATGTGAAGTGAAGTGATTTCTTTTGTTACGTCGTAGGCAATTGACGGTATATAACAGCGGGCATATCACGAGCCTGGTACTTCTTCGGAATTGGTTTTGACAATCGTTACTAACGATTCTAGCTCGTTGTTGTCCGACGGCTGCAGCTTATTTTTTATTACAAAATGTAATTGAATATTTTTAGGAGCTGTTTAATGCTCTTATTGTTTGGTTAGTTGTAATCGTATGTATTGTTGATTTTTTATATATAATTAAAGAATATCTATATTTTCAAGAAGTTATCTTTATTGAACCAAAAGTCATGATAGGGATATATCTCAAACCCTATCAATGTTCAAAAATTGTCCCATCCTTTTAGCAGAATTGCAGTGATAACTGAGTAAAATATTTAAAACAACTACTAATAAATTAACGAAGATAAAAATAACTAGAACTCATTTTCCACTAAAGTATTTATTTAAAATCCAGCATATTAACAGTTTAAAAACTTACTAACTTAAGGAAAAGAAAAAAACCACGGCATGTGGCTCGATATGACACGTAGGTCAGGGACTCGAGAAACTACATAATGCAGAACATAATCAGAACACAGAACATCAGGTGCAGGATGAAGTTGACTTATATACTTTACAGTCCAACTTCATTTACATAAAAAGGCACGGTTACACTGATATGGTCATTTGCATACAGTTTCGAGAAAAGATATACAAGTATTTATATAAAGAAAATACATTTGATTGTTTCACGTAAAAACATAAACATTACTTCTTAGCTGATCACTTATTATATATAAGATCAGAGAATAATAAATTCTATTCCCGATCTTCAAAAGATCGTACGGAAAGAGATTTATTTTAAAGTGAAGTGAAGTACTTCTCTGGACTAAAACGTCAACAGAGAAGCACCGGCAAATCCAAACGAAACATTACGGACAACATAGGAAAAAATACAATTGGAAAACGGGCAAAGGCAAGTTATATTTGGACCTTTTCCTAACAAGTCACTTACATACGATATGAAGACATTAAAAAAACGACTACGGAGAGCAGGATTTAAAACCAAATTGGCGCGGAATCGCACATAAATGTGGTTTTGTTCAAGTTGGCACAGGATACCACTTTTGACGCAGAATTCCCATCATCCCTGCAGGGGATTACACGAGATTCTAGTTGACATATCAACCACCAGTCCTTTAAAGGTTAAATTCCTCCTTCGGTGCATCTCTGGTGTCCAAACATGGTGGCTATATTAAATTAATGCTGGGTAAAGATTGGGACCCAACTTGTTATTCGTATCTTTTCTGTTGTTCTTCCAGGGGACTATTCTACAAATCTTCCATTGATTGTCTAATGCGAACAGTTCAAGAAGAAGGATTCATGGCCTTATATAAAGGATTTGTTCCTATCTGGACAAGGATGGTAAGGAAATTACTCCATATCTAATCAATTTCAAGGTTCACGCAAGTCCTTAAGAACTCTATTGTTTTTGTGAAATTTTGGGGGATCCGTGGAGGGTTGTTATCCACTACTTCGGTAAATTATCAATACTAATTCATTTTGACTTCTCACAATAGCAACAACTTTTTATTCAAACATTAAGCTTATTCTCCCGCCTCTAAATATATCGAATAGTTAAACCTGGACAATAAAACTAACTTAACTAAATCTTGACCACTCAACACTGAGTAGAGTCATTAGTGTTGTAATGAATGGGTAAGGCTAGTAGAGATAGTGCTGCCACAAAGTATTTAAACAGGGTTGCTATACACTTGTAGTTTACATTAGTGGAATTGATGATATAAGCTTTTTCACCCAAATGTATCAACTTCCTAGAAAATGCAAACTCTCAGGTGTATACGTTTCATTATTTTCAAACTTCTAACTATTTAACCAGGAGACAAAAAATATTTTTTCTAATTAAGTTTTAACGCCATTAGCCTTGGAGTATTCAAAAAGGGAAAAACTGGAATTTACACAATAGAGGTATTGGCAATAATTAGGCTTTGCCGGCGTTAAGTTGCAGTCGTTTTTTTACCGTAAACCTAAAAGAAATCGTATTAACATTTACTTTTGCTAAAATGTGAAAATCAAGTAAAGAAATCTACATACCTACTAAAAAGGTTAAAATATTTACATTTCATTATGATTTTTTTAGGATCATACATAGGTAAATCTTTTCGACAATTCATTAATTATAAACATTGAAGACATTAACAGACAATTTTGATTTTTCACGCTGTCAAATTTGTTAAATGCTAAAAAAAAAAATTTTAAAGCTAAAATTAGTTTAGGGATTTTTTTTAGCTAAATTGCTAAAAGGTTTATAGAAGCCGATTTAAACTATACTTTACACTCAAAATTTTCTTTATCTAATAGGTAAATATTTAATTTCAAGAAAATAGTATTTACTCTATTTTGTTAATTGTTTGGATGCTTTTAATGCATTTGTAATTAACAAATGAAATAGCTAGTTGTGAGAGCAAGATTCACTTGAGTATGTTACCCTTTTTATTACATCAAAATATGTCTAATTTTACTTGATTCCAGGCACCTTGGTCTATAACATTTTGGGTAACGTATGAAGAACTTCGAAGAGTATCAGGTGTATCATCGTTTTAAACTAGAAATGTGCACAATTGTGATTAAAGTTACTACATAGTTAATTATATTTTATAGTATACTTTTAAAATAAATATTGTATAGTTAAAACAATTTCTGTAGTTTTTTTACAATTTATAGAAGGCAGTGTTCCTCAATATGTCCAATTTCGTTTGTACACTTCAAAATTATGTGATTTGCAGTTCTGGAATACATATTTTAAAAAAACAAAAAAATCCGACTCTTCTTCCCATTTTACTGGGGGTAATCCAACCCCCCGTGTGTTGGGGGGGGGAGAGTGTACCAATTCTAAATTTGGCTCCGATTATTAATGTGATTATTTCTTTGAACTTCTCAAGTATTTTAACATTAATTTTAAACTAAAAAAATCCCATGCTTCTTGATTCCCAGCAGAAAAGTTTGTGACTCAATATGATAGGTGGGAAGGTAAGTAAATTATTACACTAGAAAAGGAAACGTTTATCAAAAAGTAAACAATTGCTTGTGATATACGAACACTCCCTTTAATATGTGGTTTTGCACTTCTAAATTATCCCCAAATATTTTTTTTTTAATCTAATAGTATAACATATTAATTTCTTGCAAATAGTTAAACATTTGTCTTGTGAAAATACTTTTTTTTCTATCAAGAATTTCCCTTTGTATGATTAACAAAACATAAATAATTTTAAAAACAAATAATAAATATTTATTCAGTAATCATTTGACATGTTAAAAAATTTAATATCTGCATTTCTTGACATCTACGTTGCACTCTCTTGAAATGTCGGTCTACAAAAAATATTTATAAACTTTATTAAAATAATGTATAGGGGAAAATGTATTTTATATGCTAAATTTTAAATAATACAATGGCATAAATTATGAAATTGCTCTGTAACATTTGAAAAAACATACAAAGTATAAGAATATAACTCTAAAAAGTTAATAGGTAAGGTTTTTTATGTTAGAAATAAGAAAGCATTAAAAAAATAACATCCACATTTTTTAAATATTAAAGAAAAAATAATGTCTAATTAAAATATCAGAATTGAAATAAATTGTATATACAATTTTTTTGTCCCTGTCATATCATATCTAGAAATTTTTTTTAAGCAACTAAGAAAAGATGCCAAGTATTTTATATACAAAGTTTCTCTTACCCAAATAAGGTAAAGCTTCTTGGATGTATGTTGCCATATCTGGAATTTTAAGCAGTTCTTCATTGTCATATGTTCGGTAAATGAAATTAATAATAAATATTGCTGGAGTGTAAGTCCTAGTATTCGTCACCCACTCTATAGAAAACTTCAAAAGGGCTTCTATAAAATAAATACAAAACGATCATCAGTACCTGAAATCATACATAGTACCTAAACAAATCTAAATAAAACAACAAAAATAAATCTAATAAAATCATTTAAACTAAAACTCAAAGATCAAGTTTTCTCGGAATTCATTTAACAATTATGAGTTAAACATTATATTATTATCACATTATAGAATTCAAATTCTCATTCAAATATTGAGCGCTAATTTGTATCTATTAAAAAACATTAGCTAGAAGTTAGAAAATGCATAAAGTTACTGCGCATTGTGAACTAAACATATAAAAACAAACACGCTAGAGCTATAATTTTTGTTCATGCAATAACTGTAATTATCTATGTTATATAATAGAATGGACACTGATTTTTTTTTAAACAAAAAAGAGCTGTCTTTCACAAAATTCCTCTTAAAGTAAAATAAAATAATTTGTTTTGACCATCCGAATACTGAACTAGAGCAAATACAGGTAGTAGACAATTTTTTTAAACACAATGTATACTCCAAATTCTATCAAATCCATATTGCTGAAAGTATTTTAAATCAAAAGTTATTCATGCAGATTTAAAAATCATATTACTGCACAAGGGCATAGCCAGAAATAAATTTGAGAGGGAATTTACATGTAAATTTCAAGAAAGATATAAAAAAGAAATTGCAGCACATAAATATTTCAATAATTTGCAATTGCTTGAAATTTTAGTTACTTTTCCAATTTTTATCAACCTGTTTCAAGATGGCGCATTGATATTTCAACTAAAATATCGTGCTGAGAAAAGCTGCACACCTTATAAAAGTTCATACAACTAAGCAATTATCAAATGTAACTTAATTATAGGTTTCCAAATGTCCTTATAAAAAATTCTGAACTAAATCAATAACAACACTTTATTATGGTTAAAATAAATTTTTCAGAATCCTTACAATTTTGTACTTTAATAAATTATTACTTTTAATAAATTATACCAATTTAATTTTCTTTGATTTTGTATTACTAGGTAACAGTTTGTACAATAAAAACATAAATTTTATCATCACTCTTAAAAAAAAAAATTATACCACTTTTGAAAAAAAAAATGAAATTTATCATGTCTATTTAATTTTTTTTTATATCAGTTTTTCAATGCTCACCACTGAGCTAAAATAATATAAACACTGCAGCGAGGATACTGATAGAGCGACAATGTACAGCCGCGGAAAAAAAAAAACGAACCACCGATGATTATTTCGTTAGTTTTTATAGTAGAGCTAAACTTAATATACCATTTTTAGGGAATAAAGTCTACTACACATTAATATACAAAACATTTGCATAGGGGACTGTCTTCATATTAAAATCTGCACCAACTTTAAAATTTCCAATAGCAACACCCAATTTTTATTCAATATTTAGAATCTACGACAAAATTCATCATTGAATATCAATTTGCAAGTCATTTGGTTAAGTAGTTTTTTAATTATGAATATCGAAAGTTTAGAACTCGTAATGTTAAATGAATATCTTAAACTATTAATCATATCTTTCGAAATAATAATTTTATTAAGCTGAAATTTTTATCTGTGTTACTTCTAAACGACCCAAATAAAATACACTAACTTTCATTACTTATATGTATATTTTTTATTTTTATTTAAATTAGGATATTAATATTCATAAAATTTATGAATAGCAACCATGCTATATTTTGATAGGCATTTTTATATGCATATCTAAAATTTCATGATTTTCCTCTTTGTAGTTTTTTGGCTATATTCAAAATCTGCAGAACTTAACAGAAATCTACTAATTTTGAGAATTAAAAGCGCTGTGATCGCGTTGGCATAAAATTCTAAATTCTTATATAAAGGCAAGGGGTATACGGGAGTGGGGAAATGAAGGACCACAGGGAAGAAGAATCATGGATAACGCCAAAACATTTTCTACCAGCGTACTTCATTTTGAAGTGTCACTAATACTTTGTCCAATGTGGAAATAGCCCCTCAAATAAGATAGATACATATCGTCTAATATCTCTGCATATAAATGTAGTAACTTAATGAAAATTTATATTTTGATTATTTTGAGGGCGGGAAACATTTCTGCGCTATCAAAAGTAGGTGTTGCTATTGAAATTTTTTAAGTAGGTGCGGATTCGAGTATGAAGATAGTCCCCTATGCAAATTTTTTGTATATCAATATATAGTAGACTTTATTCCCTACAAAATGGTATATTAAGTTTAGCTCTACTATAACAACTAACGAAATAATCATCAGTGGTTCCTTTTTTTTTTCCGCGGCTGTACATATAATTGGAAAGAAAGGTTGAGAACACATTTTATCTTGGCTATGTGGGAGTCTCACAAAAAGTCACCGAAAAGTTTAAAACGTTTTTTTTTTGTGTGTGCTATTTTCTTGCAAGTATGGAAAAACATTAAATATATTTTTGAAATCCAAAAATGTGTTTTTAAATCTATGCACACTTATGCAAAAGGACTTTTTTCAACTTTCGTGCAATTTTTTCTACCTTCATTCAAAACGGTGTAAAGTGGTCATGCACGCTTAGTCCTCGCTCCAGTGTTGTATTATTATTTTAGCTCATTATGCTCACAAACTTGCCTGCTAAAACAATATGTCCCCTAACAAAGCTGAATGAATTTATATAAACATTTTTTTAACATATTGAGAAAATTTCATGAAATTCCATACAGATAAAAAAGTCAAAAAATTAATTATAAACATTCAGATAGACATGCAAAAATTTAATTTTACATGAAGTTAAGTTTTTATGATAATAATTTAATAACTGAAATTGAGATGTTATCTATAAAGTAATAATACTATATGCTTAGTCCTGAGCATTTAGAGTTGGTTTTGCTCATTGTAAACAATTTAGTACAACTACAAGCATGCAACACAATTGAATATTTTACACATATCTATTAATTAATCAATTCCTGTAAAATGTATAGGATAGAATATATAAATAGGATAAAATATCTTTTTTTAAAAGTACCTTTTTGATCTTCTCTTAAAGATGAAAGGACTTGTTCTAAAGTTTCCTCGCCATTCTCTTTGTGTAATATTGCTGAAAGTGTTTAAAATCAAAAGTTATTCATGCAGATTTAAAAATCATAGTCTTACACTTAGGAAAAACGTTACTGCAAAAGGGCATAGCCAGAAATAATTTTGAGAGATAATTTACATGTAAATTTCAAGAAAGACATATAAACAGAAGTTGCAGCACATAAATATTTCAATAATTCGCAATTGCTTGAATTTTTAGTAACTTTCCAATTTATATTAACCTTTTTCAAGGTGGCTCATCGATATTTCAACGAATATCAATGAAAAACTTCACACCTTAAATCGAAGAAAAACTTCACAACTTATAAAAGTTAATACAACTAAGTAATTATCAAATGTAACTCAATTTTAAGCTTCAAAATGTCTATAAAAAGTTCTGAACTATATCAATAACACCACTTTATTATGGTCAAAACAAAATAAATTGCAGAACCCTTATAATTTTGTGTCAAAGTTCAATTGTATTTTTAATTTTACCAGAAGTTTTAATAAATTATAATAATTTAATTTTCTCTGATTATTGTTATTACTAGGTAACAGTTTTTACAATAAAAACAAATTTTCTTACCTTGTATTATAGTATATGTTTGGAATGGTTTGTCTAGAGAAATTGCCAAAGCCAATGCTTTCGTCCATTTTTCGTTGTGAACTAAATTAAAAAGTTCTTGCTCCCTTAAAAATAAAGGATTAAAATTAACACTTTAAATATTAATGTCATTTTCATAATTAAATACTATCAACTATTTTTTAAGAGATAAAAACATATTTGGCACAGGTGAATATTCATAACAGACCAAAAGTCTGTGTCTGCTTTAATCTTATTATACAAATTTTAGTTAGATTTATACACAGTATATCTCTTTTTAATAAAACAAGAATATATTTAGAAACATTTCTTTAAAAAGAATAAGAGTTTCGCCAATATGAAGATTTAAAAAAAGCAAACATTTTAAAAGAAAATATATGTATTTACTGATGAACGTTAAATTAGATATTTAAGTCTAACATGGCTAAAAAGTTAAATAAATTTATCAGGTCAAAAACTGCAAAATAATATAAACTACCAAATTTGGCCTTAGACCTTAAAAAGGTCTACTCTGGTTTCTGAAATGTATTAACAATTGCAAGACATTTAAATAAAAGTAATACAAATGTGTCTCTTACTGTAAAATGTATTCTTCTTTTTCTCCCAAACTTTTTTCTTTTATAGTTTGTGTGGTATCCTAAACCAAAAAATTTAAAGGAAATGTTAATAATTTTTCATAGAGTATTTATACTATGTGTAGAACAGTTAGAGCTGCCCCAGAATAATATTTGTAGGTACTTAGCTTCGTAACTTTTTCTTAATTTTCATTTTATTAATGAAAATATTTTCATTATGCTTTTTAACAATAAAATGAAACTAAAATAAAATGTTTTACTTGGGCAACCGGATTCTTTGTCTCTCCCCCCCCCCCCCCCCCTATATATATATATTGACAACATATTATATAAAACTGATTACCAAAATATCATTACTAAAGCCATGATAAAAAATTATGTTTTTTTATATCATTCAAATTAAAAAATTCAGTGCATATTTCTAGTGACACCTTGTAACTCTAGAGTAATTTCTAATGCCTATAGAACGATAGGAGAGACATCTAGCAAATAAGTAACTTTTAAAAGTTTTCGTTTCTAATGTAAAACTTGATATTTTAAGTTATGTCACGAGTTATCACAGCTTAAGAGACGATATGTTATGTATACTTTTACTTTAAAAGACGAACATTTTAGAAACCTATTGTTAGATTTCAAAAGTTTCTAAACTCAGTTGCACACAAATGGGAACACTAACAAAATTTGTTAAGTTTGCTTATATTAGCTTTCAATAATTTTTAATATTTAAAGTGAAAAAAAAATTATTTAGATTCCAAACAAAAGAAATTTGTAATAAAATTGCCACAGAATCCTACCTGCCAAACAATAATGTTAGAATCAGCTCCACCTGACACTACATATTCTTCACTGGTTGAGGCAGCAAGGGTCCACACTTTTAAACTGTGTTGAGCGAATGTCTTGATGCTCATGTTATTCTTGATGTCCCACAGGTTGATGTTACCATCAGAAGCACTGTCAATATAAATTATCAGACGTTTATACACTAAATATCTTAATGTTATTTTTTTTCTTTTGCGCACTTAACCAATTTTAAGTGCACCTAATTTCGGTGAGCTTGATTAAAAAGGTTTTATTAGGTCATACACAAAACACATATATGCCATCTGCTCCAGATTGCATAAAGTTTCTACAGATTTTCTCATTGAGCTATGGACACTAGCCTAAATAGACTACAGATTTTATAAATTTTATAGTTTATGTTCTGGCAAGCATAAAAATTCGGCAAAAAATGGATATATTAATTTTTTTAGGAATCATCACCATTTAGACATCGAGACTTTTGCACATGAACATGATCAAAGCATGTTTTGGCTATCTGAAATCTGATGAAAATCATTTTAATGGTGCATAGTTGGTATATGACAAATCATCCACATCATGATATTAAGCACTGTAACTTATGCTACAGTTATCCCCTAGTCAAATATTGCCATGTGTGCACACAGTTAAAAAGTTATAGATATTTTTGGGTAGAAAATCAGACATATTACCTAGTTAACAACTGAGTACCTCGGCTCAGGAACAGAACTTGAAGGACAGAGGCTTCATGACCTTGTAAAACCTGTTAAGCAAAATTATTATGAACTTATTGTTGTTTACATATTAATTGAACCAATTATCAAGTATGTTTAAAGGTGAAAAATATATTGGAAGAGATGAGACACATTAACTCAGTACATATAGATAGTAGACATATTAGTGCACAGATGTGGTAAAGGAAAATTAACTAGTTTTTCAGAAGTCGTTTGTAATGTTAATGAAAGAATAAGGTGGTTTTTGTCAATTAAAATAATTGTTTTAGTACAATTTGAAGATTCAAATAAGCTCTTAACGTCAAGTACACGGAAAATGTATTTAGCCGATAAGTAAAACGAATAAGTGGATCCATTTTATTACTTACATTTGTCCCTTTTATTCATTTATAATTGAGTAGCCCAAATGCAAAAGCAGCTATAGCCAAAAATTTTAAAAATTATAATTCCATATCAATAGATACTTTATAAATTTACCTTTAATCTTAAAATAAAATAAAGGAGCAATAACTTTTTTTTGCTAATAAAAAATATAAAAAAAGTCCCCAGAAGCGAAAGTAGTTATGTCTAGCGAACATGAATGTCAGCAATAGTTTGATTTCTGATTGGATCGAATGTGGATTTAGCGGGTTTCGCTTCTTGAATAAAACCAAGATGGCAATATACTATTCGTCTGGTTGATAAACAAATTATTCTAAAATTTATAACTTATTCAGTAATCTGAGAACATACTCCATTTAGTGAAAAATTCTTAAATTTTTACAAAATATACATACATATACAGTGTTCACTCTAGAAATAAAAAGGGGCAGGGCGCTATTGGCAGTAAAAGGGCACCCCGTTTTTGAAAAGGCACGTCTTGTTTTTAAAAGGGCACTTTTAAAAAAAACGTGGTGTTGGCGTGGCCACACATTGACACATCGGACCCGTGACCAAACAAAAAAAAGTTCCGATTTGTTTGTTGACATTGCGCTAGAGCTAAATATTGGGATATTGTTAACGGTTCTTGGCCTATCTCAAAGGAAAGACCCGTACAAAATTGGTGTCTTCTTATTAAAAATATTATTTAAAATTTGGCATTCTAAAATTGTTTTCCCTAGAAACCAAATTTCTAAGTAGGAATCAGACCCCTTGCAAAACTGATAAAAAGGCTACTTAAATCCAAAATTTGGTAATAAGATGCTTAATCTTGCAAACCAATCCCAACCTAGTCCCAAACCAACTTCTCTTTAAAAAAAACTTAGAATTTCATATGCAGGCACAGGCAACCAATAGGATTTGTAGAATGCCCCGTGCTCGAAATTATCGCGGAATCATCGCGATTTCACAACACACGTAGTTATAAAGGAATTTGGTTTTCTACTGTCATAATTCACTTAATTCCAATTTACACACAAATCTTTTTTAATCGATGCCTTTTTTAAAGACAACTAGAGAAGCAATGATGCTTGTGCTTGACTGAAAAGGGCAAGAAGGGCGGAATTTTTTCTAAAGAGGGCGGCATTTTGGAAAAAAGGGGCATGAGGGCGCTATCGAGATGAAAAAAGGGCGGGCAGGGCGGACCGCCCTTCAAAAAACGTCTAGAGTGAACACTGCATATATATTATTGTCTAGTAAAACCTCATTATATCACCAACTAGAGCTAAAGGCAGTCATTTTTTGATGGAAGTCTAGTTTGTAAAAAATAATTATTTTAGTGGTGTAATGCAACAGCCTGAACATCAATAAAAGTACAGCTTAGAAATAACATAACAAAATAAGGACATTAAAAAATAGAACATAAGTCAGATTGGTTTAATTTGAGCTAAGACTACAGAAGCATGATTAATACAAGCCAAGAAATATCAAGCAAATATATATATAATATTAAATTGCACCTTTTTAATTTTTTGAACAGCTAGAAAAACACATTTTAAGTTGACAAATCTTTGTTTAAAATAATAACAGTAAATACTTTTTTAAAGAATTGAATAATTATTATATATTCTATAAATATAATCTATTTAAAAATGCAATTACAATTTTCACACCTTACCTTTAAGCATGAAAAATCTACCAATGACCATATTCGGACAGTTTCGTCACCTGAAGATGTAGCCAATGCCTATAAAGAAATATTTGCAAAATTATAACTAACAGGTATATCTTAAATTCTACTACACAGACTACGCATTTATGTTGCAGAAATGTTCCTTTCACTGAAAAATATAGTTATAAAAAACAAAGAAAATTAATCCAATAGAAAGGACAACAAACAAAACTTTCAATAGAATTAGAAGGTTCTTAAATCGTTGTGAAATTAAACTGTTTTTACTTTTACATTTATGTCTATTTTGGTATTTAACTATAGAATAACAATCTATATTATTAGACCAATGACCATATTTCTTTTTGTCAGTTACTCCTAAACTATATAACCAATTTTTATGATAAAGATGTCAATTAAAAGACAGTGAACTGTAGATGTGGAAAATCGTCTAAAAACTATAAAACGATTCATTTATTTATTACGCTTTGAAAAAATGAAAAGTTATTGTGGTGCCATCAACATCTAACATTTCAAAATTTGAACAGTAAAATTTTTCAAACTGACCGATTCAACTAAAACACAGGAAAGGCATGGAATTAATGCTTGCACCAATAATTGCAGAGCAATCTTCTGGGAGTTGACAGTTTTAATTAATAGAAAGCTTTTGTATATGTCCAGTAATCTTTTAATTTGGCAGGTTAAAAAAAATCTTGCTCCCTGTATTAAAATGAATTGTTCTTTTTCGGATTTCGGCGATAAAGAAGCCAAATATGACAACTGTGATACATATACTTATTGTCTTCGATTTTTTTTTAAGACCGAGGATCAATTATTTTGTAGCTAATCAGAGCCATAGATTTCTGCAATTGGGCCTCTTTACAGATCATAGCCTTTACTATAGGCTCAACTTTGGTTGCCCTCGAGTAGTCAAATAAAAATTCAATTTGATTAACTCATCACACTTTTCAATAAAAATGAAATTGTATTTAAGCGCTTATGTAAGTTAATTATTGTAAATTTTTCATTAAGATTAATAATCAACATAACAAAATAAAACACCACCAAGTATAATAGTTATCTTTTGGAACAATATCCTTGATCTAGTACAGTGGCACCCAACCTGTAATCTACAGCCTACTGGAGGCCCTCAAAAGGATCCAAAATACTAGTCTGTAGGAGCTATTGTACAATCAACAATATGCCGAGATTTTTTTTTAATCAAGAGGTTGTCTAAAATGCATTGGAACTACACTTTTACCTTTCATATATTTATTTGATTATTAAAGCAATTAATCAGAAATTATTATTTCCTTATATTTTGTTTAAAAAAAACATATTTTTGTGATGAGTTTTTTCAGTTTTTAGATTATTTGCAGAAACAAGAATATGTCAAATTTAAACTTTTATAGAATAACTTTTTAAAATGTTATCTAAAGTAATGCAAATATACATTTTAAGTTGAAAGTTATACATTATATTCTTTTTGATTATTTCATTCAAAAAATAAATATATTACTTAATATCTAAATTATGTTTTATACATCAATTTAAGGTTATATGAAAATGGCAGTCTGCTCTTTGCCCAACTTTACATTCAGTGGTCCGTGGCCATCTACAGGTTGGAAACCATGTCCTTGATCTAATAAAAGGAAATTCATGTGCTTACCAAATCCACTGGAGAAAACTTAACGCACCAGACACCTTTCTTGTGGCCCCTTAAAGTGCCAAGGAGAGACAAGTCTTTTGTGTCCCAGATCTAAATTAGAGTTTCATTTGCATTAGAAAACAGCATTAATGAGTATGCATTGAACACAGAAAGAAGACAAAATCGCCAATAAATTATTTCTTTACTAGCCATAGTTAATTACGCAATATTTAAATTGGGTTAGTAATCTAGCTAAAATCGCAACAACAAAAAAATTCATTAAACTATCAAAAATTTTTTCATTTTTAACTCTTTTTTTAATTTAATTGTATTTCTGTTCAGATTTTGATTTACTTACTAATTTCATTTATAATAATAAAAGAGTGTATGTGGGTCACAAAACATGTACTTCCTCTACATATAAGGCTGAAAATTTATATATAAGTACTATTCATCCTCAAGATGTGCACCAGTCCTGAGGTTCGAAATTGTGAAAGTCCATTTAGTGTTTTTTAAATGATTTAAAATTTCTAGAATGTTGAATAAAGAAACACCTTTAAAAAAAATATTTTCAAGATCTAGAGTGTGCCTTGTAGCTTACTCAGAGACGTTGGAACAATAGATTGCGGGTTCCGAGTCCCAGCAGAGGCCACTCAATTTTTTTAATGTATATGCCTTAACAAGTTCCCCAACAACGCAAGGCCAAACAGGTAGTTATTAATAAATATTTTTTTAATGTAATATTAACTTGTTTCTTAAATATAATTGTAATTCTACCTGTATTCTTTTACAATATACTTGGAAAAATTATACAAAAAATAAAATGTCTTCTTTGTGTGAGACTCTAATTTTAATAATTATTAAACTATTGAGAAGATTGTATCTTTTTGCAATGAAAAGAGGAGAATAAAATTGTACTTAAAATTCATACAAAGCCAAAGTGTTTGAGATTTTTTATGAGTCTTTTGTATATTAGCAAAGAAAACCTTCAATATTTTGGCAATATAGGATTTTTTAGAATGTTTCTAAAAAAGCTACCACAAATTAAACAACTGGATATACAATAATGCGATTCATATTCAAAAAGTTAACTATATAATTTTTTTTTTAAATATATATAGCTTCTTTAATGCAAAGCATTTTAGTAAAATATAAATCTAATTTTTCGAATTTAGCTAAAAGGAAAAATATTAATAAATAAACTTAAAAACTGGTTTATGAAAACTGTTGTAGCTAAGTTTGCACTAATTGTGAATGTATGGCATTTATACTGACATGCAACTTAACACTTCAAGAAGCAGACCCTGTAATGCCTTTGTTTTATATAGCACACTGCACCCATAATAAACTAATAATTAGTTTACCAAAATGGGAAATTTCATACACAAAAGTATATGAAATGAAGTTTGCATGTAATAATAATATAAAAAGTAAAACCATGCAATAAACACAAGATGCAATTATCTACTTTTAAGTTATAAATAAAATATGTCTTGTGTGCAATATAAACTATCCCAGTTTAACCATGCATGCCACTTTAAAAATTATCGAACCCAAGCAGAGAGATAAACTTTTTTTGCACTAATTGTGAATGTATGGCATTTATACTGACATGCAACTTAACTCTTCAAGAAGCAGACCCTGTAATGCCTTTGTTTTATATAGCACACCACACCCATAATAAACTAATAATTAGTTTATCAAAATGGGAAATTTCATATACAAAAGTATATGAAATGAAGTGCACATGTAATAATAATATAAAAAGTAAAACCATGCAATAAACTCAAGATGCAATTATCTACTTTTAAGTTATAAATAAAAAAATCTCTTGTGTGCAATATAAACCATCCAGGTTTAACCATGCATGCCACTTTAAAAAATTTCGAACACAGGCAGAGAGATAAACTTTTTTGGTGCACAAACTATAAAGTTAAACAACTTTTTAAGATAGTCTAGTCTCTGTTTTTTTATATTTAATGCAAATGTTCAGTTATTGTATAACTTAAACTGAATTAAATAGCAAAAAAATAATAATAACTGCAGAATTAGTGACAAATAATATATTTCAGTAAAAATATATATTTATGAACTGCCAACAATTTAGTATGAGTATTTTATAGGGGGGAAACATCAAGTTACACAAATAACGGTCTGTTCACATATTATGTTACATATGCAGGGACTATCATAATGCATGACCATGACATAACAAATAGGAAGGGATCTAATGTAGTTGTAGCAAAACTTTATAGAAAAAAGGCAAGAATTTGTTGTGCAAACTTTTAAATCTTAGACATCTAATGGAAAGTTTGATAAAAAAATACACAGAGTGGAAATTTTAATTCATTTCTTTGCACTTCAAACATTTATTGTGACGTGAAATAGGGAAGGAGGAAGAGGTTCACGTGATAGTGCAAGTCATGGAGGAGGGGACACAAAAGGATGAAAAATAGTGTGACGTAATAAATGAACACTCCTGAAGTATAGTCAAGTGCTAATTTACATAGATTAAATGGAAATGAACAATACAAATTTTATTTTAGGTCACTAAAATAAAGTTTTTGAAATTTATTATATGAATTACCTTTGCTGTGTGATCCTGAGATCCCGATGCCAGAAACTTATCATTTTCAGCAATGTCAATAGAATTGATGAGTTTGTCGTGGGCCTTGACAGTGCAGTAGGGGGTCAGGAGCAATTTCACTGCAACCAAAGGTTGATTTTCTGGAATCGCCCATAGTTTTAGGGTCGTGTCTTCGGAGCCAGAAGCGAAAAATCTTGTTTTTCCCCTATAATACATTTATAGGTGATTAAAAAGGTGATATAAGGGTAGGTGAATATAGGTAAGCAGGGTCTTGCAGAGGTGATTATAAAAATAGGTCAAAGGGAAATAACAATCCAATTTCAAATTGCATTAACGTTTAGAATGCTAAATGTAAATATGATAATTGTAAAATCCTTTAATTTAAATTTTCAATACATTTGGGTTTATCTATAATAACAAAAGTCTTGCTGTAAAATTATATAAAAGTGCTATTCATTCTGAAGATATGCATGTAAGGCTCAGATTTGAAAAATTCTATTTAGTTTTTAAAATGATTCTAACAAATTTAGAAATATTGCATAATGAACCATGTTTATAAAATTTCCAATATCTAGATCCTAGAGCATATATTTATGTCTTACTCAGGACAACAGGGCAAAGGTTCATGTCCCGATAGGGGCCAGTCTAATATTTTTTAATGTACCTTAACTGGTTCAGAAACAATGTGCCAAAAATTTAGTTTTAAAAAAGAAATTGATTAATTATGTACTATATTTATTGTTATGAATAATTTAAAAAATTGTATTGGAATTGCATTGGAAATTAGATCCATGGGCAGAAAATGTATGTGGATATGCAACAGGCAAGGGTAAAATTAGCTGCATTATTTTATGGTTAACAAATTAAATTCCTTTGCCATTTTAGTTTATTCTTGGATTCTATTTTCAAATGCTAATGAAAGACAAGTACTACATTTTAACTGTTAGATAAAAAAAAATATGTCAATGAAAGCAAGGCATAAACATATTTCAAAATGATAGTGAAGTACGATGAACTAAATTCAGCAGTTAGATAAAATATATATCAAACACAATAAATGTATTTTGACATGCTAATGAAGAACATAGGTAAAAAAAATTAGAACAAAATATGCCAATAAAAGTAATGCATTAAATGTACATCCAAGTGCAAATGTGGTACACTATACTACAGTAGTTCCAAGTAGTTTCCAAAAGGTGATCCACTGACTTGTATAAAATTAAAATAAATTATACAACTAAATTCAGAATTTCTCTTCCATTCAATTTCATATTCAAACAAAATTGAAATGTATGCATACTTAAAAAGTGAAGTGCATTTATGAAAAGAGGGGTCACTGGTTGTATTTTAGTTTTAGCTAGGGGTTCACAGTTAACTGCTAATTGGAAACCACTGGTATACTAAATGCAAAAGTTAGAGCCAAATATACAAATTAAAGCAATCCATTAAATGTATTTTTGACATGCGCTTATACTACCAGTCAGAAAATGTCTTCTTTCTGCTAGCCTTGTAGCGCTGAATTAATGTAGCACACAACAGAAACACATGTCATAAATAGGCATGCTTTCAAGTAAACATTGAATAGTGCAAGAAGTATATGACTATATTTGTCCAATAATATGTTTAAAAACTTGTACAGTATCTATACCTTTAAACAAAATTACATAACTTTTTTTAAATGTCAAATTTAGAAAATGTATAAAACTACGTAACAGAATTGTCAAGATGTTTTTAAATTATTCATTGATTAGATGACAGGCCACAATTTTGGCACCATATAAAGCAAAGGAGAATTTCCTATTAGAATAAAAATATATTTGTTTAGCCCAATGTCATAATTTTTAAGTCAATACAAGTAATTGTACAGTGTTCCCTCTAGGCGTTTTTTGAAGGGCGGTCCGCCCTGCCCGCCCTTTTTTCATCTCTATAGCGCCCTCATGCCCTCTTTTGAAAAAATTCCGCCCTTCTTGCCCTTTTCAGTCAAGCACAAGCGTCCTTGCTTCCTTAGCTGTCTTTAAAAAAGGCATCTATTACAAAAATTGTGTGTGTAAATTGGAATTAAGTGAATTATGACAGTAGAAAAACAAATTCCTTTTTAATTACGCGTGTTGTGAAATCGCGATGATTCCGCGGTAATTTTGAGCACATTCCACGAATCCTATTTATTGCCTGTGCCCGCATATGAAATGCTAAGTTTTCTTGCTGTGTTCTTTTCAAAGAGAAGATGGTTTGGGGCGCAGTTGAAAGACTATGCATTTTATTACGAAATTTTGGATTTTAGTAGCCTATTTATCAGTTTTGTAAGGGGTCTGATTTGGGCTACTTTCATATTTGGTTAATAAGGAAAACATTTTTGAATGTCAAATTTTAAGTAATATCTTCATAAAGAGACATCAATTTTGTACGGGTTTTTCCTTCGAGATATACCCCAAACCGTCAACAATAGACCAATTTGCAGCTCTAGAGCAATGTCAACCAATAAATCGGATTTTTTTTTTTTGGCCATGGGTCTAATGTATCAATGTGTGGTCACGCCCATATATTTTTTAAAGTGCCCTTTTAAAAACAAGAAGTGCCTTTTCTAATACGGGGTACACTTTTACTGCCAACAAATATATTGGAGGGGGAGGGGGGGGGAGCAGTTTACTGGTCAGATTTTTATGTAACCTATTTTTTTTTTAAATAAACCATAATTTAAAAGATTTTTTTTAAGTAAAAAATTTTAAATACAGAAAAAGTGTCATTGAAAACTAACATTAAAAAATTGCAAATGAAGATTTTTTTAATTTCCCAGATTAACATTAAATATAATATAAGAATAATAAAATGATAGATATATGTTAAGTGCTGAAAAGTAAAAATTAATTTTTATTATAAACAAATTGAAAAATCTCCTAATGATTTAAAATTTCTATTCTGAAACAGTAAAAATGAAAAATTGCTCAGGTTCTCCACAAAATTGAAAATCCTACCTGCAACAACATACAGTTGTAACAGAGTCTGTATGTCCATAGCCTGTGTACATACTGTTAATGCTAGCAGAATCAGAATCTATATTCCACACCTTTACATTATTATCCTGCAAGATAAAACAAGTTATAATTATTTTTCAAAAAAAATCATGTGACTATTTAGTTACATGGTTTACATTTTAATTACATCATTGAATTGTTATAAATTGGAAACAAAACTTACAAACTAAAACATTTTGCCAAAGGAATAACTTTTAATAGTAGTGGTGACAATATAGACAAATAGTATCCAAATTTTGTAAAAGTATTATATTTGTAAAAGTCACATTTTAGGATATATATACTTTAAACAGATACAAGAAATCAGAGGCCACACAGATAGTGGTATAAAAATTAATATAAAAAATTTACATTGTTAACAAAAAAAAAACATTTACCTTGGATCCACTAACAAGAATATTATTGTATTTTGGAAAAGCATCCAGAGTTAAAACGATGTCACTGTGGCCTTTTAACAGTTGACAGCTGAAGGTAGGCAGACGGAATATTTTTATTTGAGAGCTGTTGGTGGCTACAGCTATTTGCTCATCTGCAGTACCCACAAATTTTATGCTCAGGACATCATCATTGTATCCTACAAACTAAAGGTAAAAGAAAGTCAATGAACTTCTTTTTTAACAGAAATGTAGCTACAGGATATTCAATAAAGATTGGTAATAGTTACAATGTCATCAAGGTGATTTTGAATAACTTTAAAAACTTTTTTTTACAGAACAAATAAACTTTATTATTCATTAATATCATTCTTGCTACTAAGGCATTAAATTTGATAAATACAAAAGCTATTAATTTTTAATTGTAAATTTGGTTATGGATGTGAATATTTCGCATTTACCCCCAAAAAAAATTTGTAATGGTGCAAGTGGTGCATCCAGCAAAATTGGAAAGTTGTTTTCACTGTAAATAGTTACAACATTGTACACAAATTCAAAAATTTTAAATTTACTTAAAGCTAACTTTACAATGTTAATTCGACAGATGAGTGTGTGGTTATTATTATTTTTTTCGATAACAAAAATAATAATTTTAAGTTTTGGAGTAACTAAAGAAATATGATAAGAAAATAACAGTAATTTTTAAACTTAAAAATATGCTGTTCTCATTCACCTTGATGAACATGGAACTAAAGAACCCCCCCCCCCCCCCCCCCTTTATACATTGCATTAAAATAACATACAAAATAAGTATACCTGGTCTTTAATTGCAAAACCGTTTAAACTGTACAATATAATATTGTGCTCAAAAGTAACAACTGCAATAGCCTCCAATGCTGGAATGTAAGTTGCTTGAACGATCAAAGGTCCTTCATAATTAGAGCCTTCTGGGAGCACTATTGTTGAATCCTTCTGTTCATATATACAATTCCCAGATTGCATACTCCATATCCTCAAGATTCCTTAAAAATAGTGAGGAAAAAATTAATTCCCAAATGTAAATTACAAAACAATTTAAGACAAACTAACACTAATTGGTACCAATTTAATGTACATAGTTAATATGCAGGAGTTGAAATTAGTTATGTCAATCATGTGCTCCCTATGCATCTAATTACATGGTTGAGACTCAACATTACGACAAAATATGTAATTGAACACAAGTGCATGACAAGTATTATTACGTATAAAATTGACCTAATAGAATTATAAAGAAATTTATTCATGAAACATAACTTTCTATTGTGACCAAAACTATAATACTTATTATAGCAAACAAATCAGATAGTTACAACATATGGAAACAAAATTCAAACATTCCGAAAATGTTATAGTATTATCAACAAGAAAATGAAAACATCAAAATGAAAAAACTTTCCCATAGAAATATATATAAAATAGAAGAGTTACATACAATAAAATGTGCAGATATAAGAGTTTTAAAACATATCTTCCCCACTTTCCTAATTTAACACAGTGATTCTTTGCTGCTAATTTCCTTGCAATGAACTGGGAAGTTCTTCTCAGTTTACCATTCTGATTGATAAAATTGATGATTGGAGCCAAAATTCAATTCCGAATTTTCTATCAAAACTAAACTATTTTATTAATTTAAAACATGTCTCTTCTTTCATTGAAATTAACTTGCAAAGACTGGAATTTATACACGAATTAATGTGCATTTAGGAAAGTTATTTGCTTTTCTTGTGAATCACCGTAATGGACAAAAGACCTTTTGTATGTCGACTCCTCAATTATAAAAAGAATATATTTTCACACAATAAATATTAAAACTTGGTTTGGTAACAAAAACTTTTTTAATGGTTTTGTCAGTTTATATATTTATGTAAAAACTAACATTGCAAAGAGGGACACAGTTCACCCCTCAAGTTTTATAAAAAAAATCCTTCACTTCAAAGAATTGAACCCAGTAAAAAAAACATGAAAATCTGCTATTTATTCAAAAATTAAATGTTGCAACTCACCTTTGTCACCAGCAGTAATAAAATAAGTGTCTGTATTGTTTAATATTATGTCAGGTACAGCCATATTTTCAGGAACTAACATACAAGATTCAACAGTCTGAAATATTCACACACAAAATATTATTATGGAAGCAAGTTAGGCAACATTCTTAAAATGAAACAAATAAGATCAATGAAATAAATAAATTCTAGTGAAATTGTCTTTCAGTTTCAGATGAAAAACTAAACAAAAATTGATAAAATTTTAAAATGTCTGAAAACAAAGAGAAAATAGAATACAGTAAAAATTTGAAAAATCTATTATTGTACCTTTTCTGCCCAATATTCAATAAAAAAATTTCAAAGATACTTTACAATTTTATTTATAATGCTATTTCTTCCCCCACTATACTTTACAAAAGTGTATCTTACAATATTAAGCAAAAATCTAAAAGTTCAAGATTTATCTGATTATTAAATATTTCAACAAAATTGTCTTTTCTATAATTTCATAAAGTGCAGTTACAACAAAACAATAATGTTATAGAATTGCGACTCACAATTAAAAGGAGAATTCCAAACAGTTAATATTACGAATGCTAAAATCTACTAGTATAGCTGTAAATATGAACAAATAAAATATTCAAGAACCAAAAATTGGGAAATTCTAAAAATATTTTTTTAATTAATTCTTTTGTAAAGAAAACTGCTAACGATAACAAAAACATAGAATTGGATTCCAGAATTCTCAAAAAAATATTTTAAATATTTATTTCCTTTAACAGAGCTGCGATTTTTTTTGTACCATGTTCATTATCTCTGACAACTCCAGGTTATGTTTCGCAGATGTGCGGAAATCTTGAAAATCATGTATTACAACACCCCAGGGCACCTGCAATATAGTGTTCCTGTTAGCCGTTTTCAAAGAGTGTCCCTTTTTTTTGGACAAAATGAACAAATAATCTAATTTTTTTAATCTTTTGTTTTGTATTGACAAATAATCTAGAAGGTAAAGAAAATGCCCTTCATTCAACTGAAAGTACCTTTATTGATAAATCTACCCAGCCTATTTAAAAGAAAGGTAAACGCTAGTGAAATATACCATATCAAAATATTGAATAGTATAATTAATTTGTATATAAAATACAAGCAAGTATCCTCAATACATCATTTGATCCTTACTTACCTCATAAACTGGAACAGTCTTCATAAGTTTTCGAGACATCAAATCCCAGAGAAGAATAACTTTATCTCTGCTGCAGCTAAAGATAAAAAATTAATAATTTCATTGAGTAAATGATTAAATGACAAATTGCTCCAAAACACTGTTCAAAATAAAAATTGCAGAAATATTCAGTAATCTGCAAAGATTTGATAATATATAAAGGAAATGCCTTAATAAAAATTTATACAAGCTGAAAATATAAATTAGAAAAGTAAACTTTCGTGTTTTAACAATTTGAAAGTAAATAATTAAAGTTTCTTTAAAGACAATCCTAAAACATGAAAATCAACCACTTAAAACAATCATTGTGAAGTATTCAATTTTGATGACAGAATTTTTAACCTTTCTGTCACATCTCGTAACTATGACTTATAACTAACTCTCATGGGCCTGTGAGGACCCAAGACACATGTAGAAAAACCAATGAAAAACTAAATTTTTAATCAAAATAAAAATCAAATGCTTCATATTTTTTACTTGAACACAACAATTTCTTCATATTTCACAGAGTTCAGTCTAGACGTTTTTTGAAGGACGGTCTGCCCTGCCCGCCCTTTTTTCATCTCAATAGCGCCCTCATGCCCCTTTTTCAAAAATGCTGCCCGCTTCGAAAAAATTCCGCCCCTGATGTCCTTTTTAGTCAAGCACAAGCATCATTGCTTCTCTAGTTGTCTTTAAAAAAGGCATCGATTAAATTTTTTTTGTGTAAATTGGAATTAAGTGAATTATGACAGTAGAAAACAAGCTTCTTTTTAACTAAGCGTGTTATGAAATCGTGATGATTCCGCAGTAGTTTCGAGCACAGGGCATTGCATGAATCCTGTTGGTTGACTGTAAGATGATTTGGGTCAAGATTTTAAGATTAGACATTTTATTACCAAATTTTGAATTTTTGTAGACTTTTCATCAGTTTTGTAAGGGCTACTTACCGATTTGATTTTTAACAAAAACATTATTTTTAAAATGTCAAATTTTGGATTTTAAGTAGTATTTCCACAAAGTGACATCAATTTTCTACTGCTCTTTCCTTCGAGATAAGTCCCGAGCCGTCACCAATAGCCCAATATGCAATAATTCGGATTTTTTTTGTTTGGTCACGGGTTCGATGTGACAACCGGTGGCCACGCCCACCCCAATTTTTTTTTAAAGTGCCCTTTTAAAAACAAGAAGTGCCTTTCCAGAAACAGGATGCCTTTTTCTCCTAACAGCGCCCTGCCCCTTTTTATTTCTAGAGTGAACACTGATATTTCATATTGGGTAATAGAAATAAAAGTGAAAAAATATTTATAAAAAATAGTGCTTATGGCATATACATTATTGTGTATGGCTTTGATCAGGGTTTGCAATTAGCAGTCAGTAGTCATGTTCTACTAAAAAAATTCAGTTTAATGACCGTAATTTTACACCCAATCGTCATTTTTTGAGGATTTGTTTGGTTAGTTATTAATTTAAGTTACCTCATCATTTGACTGTTTTCCTTCAGAAACGTGAAGCCTGTAATTGTACTGAAATGTCCTGAAAGGCTGGCAACAAGATCACCTGAATGCAAATTCCACACATGAATGCAGTAGTCATCGGCAGCTCCAAAGACATGAAGTTCGGAAGCTAGCTTTTGAAAGCACACTGTGCTGAAAAGATCACATAAAAAAATATTACCTTTACCCATAATTGCACAAAAAATATACAGATAGAAGAAGCTGTTAATAAGCATACCCTAAAATTCTCCTCAATTGTGTTTTAAAAATATATTTTAGCTTCCTTATATAAGTACGATGTTTGTATAAAAAACATGTGTAAAAGTACACTTGTACAGCTTTCTAAAAATACCATTTTTAATAACTGTTAATTCTTTAAAAATTGTTAAATATGTAAAATCTAAACTATTGGATATACTTTAAACATAGTAAAAAGCATAGTCTGCTACAGAGAAAGGGATGAGGGTAGGTGAAGGGGAGCAGTGTAAGCTCTAGAAACCATTTTAAGCATCCCTCCCACCAGTTGGTTTTTTTTTAAGTGAGCAGCAATTGTTGATAAACTTACCCAATCTATACGGACAAGGCATCTGTCATTGGTTGTTGAAAGCTTTGCAGTCACATGATTGTAGAAACTTATTTTGTGGATGTGAGATTGTCAAGAACAATCAATTACTAATTATCAGTATTTATTAATGTAGTCGAAATTACTAGAAAAGTTGTAGGCAGGGATTTTAAATACAAAAACAACAACATTTCTTCACTTTTGAAAATTAATCTAATGAGAATTCAAAAATAAAATTATAAAGAAGAGGTTAAAAGTGCCTTACCTGTATACACCTCTCCCACCTTTCAGATTATGTGTGTAGTACTTTTGAACAATATCCCACACTTTAATAGTGGAATCAGATCCCCCAGTGGCCAATAAGGTAGTAGTGGAATCGAATGCCATACAGCTGACAACACCAATATGTACAGACTGCAAAAACATATTTACATAATTACATTTTAATAAATTTGTGTAAATTATTCTGAATAACACGATTACCAAAATATTTAGAAAATGTAGTGCTAATGCACATATTTTTATGTGACCTGTTACAATTGTATCTAGTTTTAAATTTATCTCATAACAAAATATGTATTTACTATTATTAAACTAATTTATTTTAACTAATAATTTTAAAATGATGCAATTAATTAATATCAAATTATAAAATACTAGTACTGAAATTTAAAATTCTAATGAAACAATAATGTTTATAGGAAAATTTAAAAATAAAATAACAAATTGAATAGTAATAGCTGATGAATCTAAAATAATGAGTAAAAAGAAAATCAGCTAAACATACTGTCACCGGTTGACTAGATATCCGGTCAAAATTCTCGCTGGATATCCGGCAGACTGATATCCGCTGCATCACTAATTATGAACAGATAATCAATAATTTGAAAAATCAGCAATTTAATGCTGTGAGGACTCCGATTTTGATGATGGAAAATTAATTTTTTTTGCAGATTTATTGCCATATTCTAGTTATATGTTGTTGTTTTTTGCTTCAATAACGTTTATTAGGTATTTGGTTCTCTGCTTACTAGAGTAGCTGGGATTTTTTATTTTAAAGGTAGAAAATTTAAGATTTTCTACAAATTTAAAAGATTTTTCTCATTTTGAAAGTCTTTACTTTAGTTTTAATCGTGTTCTACAGTTATTTAACTATTATGCAAATTAGAGACAATAAAATTTTATCAAAAAACAAACAATTTTAATGACCCGATTGACGATTTTACCAAAAATGTATTTTGCGTTCTTATTAGAGTGCCCTTTTTACAATTGCACCCTGCCACTTTTCATTTCTAGAGTGAACACTGTTATTCATTATTACCTTCCATGTTTTTTCCAGAAGTTTGGTGCTCAAATGCCATTGCCTCATAATTCCATTCTTTGCAGCAGTGATGAGGGTATCATCGTCATCAGCCAGTAGAAAACACACGATATCTTCCCCTTCAAACTGGATAAAAATATGAACATTAACCATAACAACTTAGTTTAAAGGTACTATTAACATACTATTAACTCATACTATACTATTAACATACTATTAACTCATACTATACTATTAACATACTATTAACTCATACTATACTATTAACTCATACTATACTATTAACTCATACTATACTATTAACTCATAATATACTATTAACTCATACTATACTATTAACTCATACTATACTATTAACTCATACTATACTATTAACTCATACTATACTATTAACTCATACTATACTATTAACTCATACTATACTATTAACATACTATTAACTCATACTATACTATTAACATACTATTAACTCATACTATACTATTAACATACTATTAACTCATACTATACTATTAACATACTATTAACTCATACTATACTATTAACATACTGAAATCATACTATTAACTCGCAATACTCTCTGTGAAGTAATTCTAGCAGAAGACATTTCGTTAGTGCAATGCTTTGTGCAAACTATCCTAAAGGAAATGAGGACTATCCCAAAACAGATAGCCGGGAACACTGTCTCATAATTTTGGACCATGGTCAGATTACGAGGACAACACCTGAGCTGGCACCACACACAAACTGACATAAATGTGGGGGTAACAGTTATTGATTGGTCCTAAAAGATGTTTAATTAGTTGAAATAATATCACACTAAAGCTACATGTTAAGTGGAACTCCACTTTTCACACCACAGCCAAAGTGGGCATAGTTTAGCCTCTAAAAATTTAATGACTTTAAACCTCTGAGCAGTTAGAAAATAAGCAAAATAGTAGTTGTTTTCTCTACAACACAGTTTACTTTTTATTTCCAATGCATGTATAATATATTTATTATTAATTTTCACTATTTTAATAGAAATAGATCCCAAGAGACAACCCATATAATAGAAATAATTTCCAGGAGACATGAAACAACCCAATGCTTAACATTGGAAAAATATACCCCAGAGAGATATATGATATATTATATATGAGATACCCCAAACAACTGCTCCAAGGAGGTACCAACTATATATGAGCAGGGTAACCATAGCCTATTAGTGCCATTGCTCGAAGACAAGAGACGAGTTGCTATAATTCTCACACACCCTCCCTTCCTTTATTTTCTGGCTGTCTTTCGGGTCATTGCTCATTTTGAAAAATAACTAGTGGTATTTTTTCATTTTACATAAATTTTGAATAAAAATTATTAAATATAAGTAACATTAATTTGGATAAAAAAAATTAGTGGAATATAATTTCAATACAAAATTCAACACAACTAACGACACACGTTTGCAGTTGCAGCAATGCAAACAATAAAACCTTAAGAATCATAATTACTGTCTGTTTACATTTAGTTAGTATGGTTTTAGTATTAATGTTGACATCATCCGATCATAGTTTACGTTTAGAACTGTTTTTCACATTTTATTTTGCAGTGGAAACTTTTCATACGCTAATAATCAATATGATACCAAAATATTGCTTCCTGACGTCCGTTTAGCGGAAGAGAATCCACTCAACAAATCAGAAATTCTATCATATGAATTTGGGAGCATAATAATCATGAGCAACAATAGTTAGCTTCAAATATGTTGCCATGGGCATTCAAGAGCTAAATAATGAAGTTATATATGCAGAAAGAAGATGTACTAACATAAGCATTATAGGATTAAATAATGCAAACCAAACATTTAGAGGATGAAATAATAGTGCTCAACAAAACATCAACAGATCTACTCACATGAAGGTTTGAGGGTTAAATAATAACATTCAGCAAAGCAGATATGCTACCATGGGTATTTTAGGATTAAACAATAATGTTCAACAAACATTAGAGAATATCCTTTATTAAGCACTTGAGAGTTAAATAATAGGGCTCAAAATATTTTGACATGGGATGGTTAAAAAGTTGCTCAACATACCATATCTTAATAGACCCTAAGAATCACAAGGATAAATATAAGCGCTAAACTTATCGTTGACAGGACAACATGGTTACCATGACATGAGACATAAAACAAAAACTTACATGTTCAACTGCATCCCCTGTCAACCCTCCAATTTGGAAAAGCTTCAGTCGTCCTTCACAGGTACTGATTATGGATTCCCCTTTTGATGTAAACTATAAAACAAAAGTAGATTTCTTTAGGTTTGTTAATTTAACGTTTCATAGCTAAAAATATATTTATTGATACATATGCAAATTTTTATATAGAACTAAATTATTAAATACTTTTGATTGTATAGTTAATACATATGTTTATATATATTTTACTTTACTGTGTTTAAACATGCAAATATTTGTTTAATATAAAACTCGTCTTATTGCGTTAAGAATATTAAAATACAAATGCAACGTTAAAATATGCAATAAAAGTCCGTATAATATGGACATGTTTCGGGAGATACATCATTCTTCATCAGCGGAAAATGAAAAGTTTGTGTGTAATACAAAATTTTTTAGTTTTTGGCAACATTTTAGATTGCTTGGGATTATTTATATTTCATTACACACAGACTGCATTTTCCGTTGATGAAGTGTGATGTATCTCCCGAAACATGTCCGGATTATACAGACTTTTATTGCGTATTTTAATGTTGCATTTGTATTTTAAAATAATATAATTTACTTATCAACAACTACCAACCAAGTTTCAAGGGTCATAAGAAATTAACACAGAAACCAGATAGGCCTCCTCTGTTAGACCATCTTATTTTACTGTGATTTAGTGAGTCAAAATATAGGAGCTACATAAACAAGTATAGGGGACAAGTTGGAGTTTTAACAGAAATATTTTTTTTTTATTATAAACCACAATCTTAGGCTGTGATTATGGTCATCGATCTTGCAACCTTCCGACCAAGAGTAAGCTTCTTCAACCTGGAGCCTAATATAACATTTATTTTAGATTTAAAGATTTGTAATATACTGAAAGGTTATTCATGGTGCAAGTAAGTTTTAGTTTAAGTTAAGTATAAGTTTTACCTGTAATTTTCCTCCAGTGTAGAAAGCTTCACATTTTCTAAGAACATCAAAGCTGTAAAGATTTTAAAAAATTAACAAAGGAAAATTGAAATTCAATCCTGTAAAATAGTTATTCTTGAACTATATACTTCCTAAAAGTTATCTTGGAGAAACAAGAAGAAAAAGTAAATCAATTACTATCATGCTCATTCTTTTTTAATGACATTATATTTTATTTAAATATAAAAAAATTCAGCCAGCAAAAATTTGTTTATTTACATATATAAAAAGTATTTTTAAAATTCATTGAGAACTTTTCTGTTTGATAAATCTAAAATCTGGTTAACAAGGAATGTGCGTATTCCACAAATTTTTGATTAACTTGGTACGAATTTAAATATAGTCAAAATTGTATGTTTAAAAGGTATAAATTTGACTTCTGATGCCATATGCTCCCTATAATACTTCTGCAATTCTTTTTTTTTTTTTAACAACTTTTCTATAAACACTTGTTCACAGGGTGTCCCCTGATATTTTCATATTAACTAACTTTTTCAGTGTGATAATAAATATACCGATTTAATAAAATTATACCTGAAATTATACAATAATTATTTAATATTTAATTAGAAATTATTTAATATTTAATTAGAAATTATATAATATTTAATTAGAAATTATTTAATATTTAATTAGAAATTATTTAATGTAATAAAATTATACAGGAAATATACTGTATAACATTGAGTAAACCAAGAACAAAAGGGTAATGCTGTATCTGCTGACAGCAGTTAATCACTTTCGAAGTTGTTCAACCACAAAAAATTAATATTTTATAACAATTTGGAGTATGGAAAATTCAAATTGGTGCAACCATTTATTTGTCTTACAAATTACAACCTTCTGAATCTTTAAATGAATTGGAGTCAACAATAGTGTTGCCGCAGCACCAATTTATACGGCGAGCACGCATTGTTGGATTATTTTTACATAACGTTTACTTTAATTTATTACGTGAATTTCGATTTTAAAATATAACTATACGTTAAGTCGAAAATTTTATTCTTTTGTTAATAATTTAATAAATTTTAATAAGAATCTTCAAAACGTAAAAAAATTACCACTAATGATCATTTTTAAAATGTTCAATTTGCGCACATATGCTGGAAAATAAGAAAACGATCATTACCATTCTTTAGAAGCGATATTTTTCTTTTTTGTCATTTTGATATTTCAGCTTAAGTTTCAATTATTGAGCAATAAATATTTTATTAAAAAAGAAACACATGTTCTTCACGCTCTAAATTTGAAACTAAATAAACAAAACAATACATGCTGAATTGAGTTGAGTAGTTTATTGCTTCTTATAACTACTGAGCTAAAATAATAAATACTGGAATGAAGACTCTCATTGGAGGAAGATGTAATTTACTATAGCCCGCGGATGAATGCTATTTGGAAGAGAAGGTTGAGAAAACATTTTACCTTGGTTTTTTCTTAGTCATGTTGTGTCGATCTTGAGTATTTGATTAATTAATATATATATATATATTTATAAGTAAGAAAGCAAGTACGGTTGGTTTGGTTAATAAACGTCTCATTAGAGCTGCTCATTGGGCTATGGGAACAAATGCCTCATATTTTTAAGCCATATTCTTAAAGCAAGTATGAAAAAACATTAAATGTGCTTTGAAAGGCAGAAATGTGGTTTTAAAACTAGCATATATACACTTCATACTATGCGAATGTCATGCGAAATGTCTATATTTTTCTATCTTGGTTCAAAATGGTGTTCTTAACCAGATGGTTATGGGTTTTTTTATCAAGAGGTTGACGGCGCTTCATTTTTTTTTAATCCATGGTCAGATGGTAGTACAAAATCTCATATGACACTTAAAACAACCTTTACCTTACATAACCGATGGCTAACAGCACAATCGTTGCATGTCCATTTTTGAAAACATTATATTACAACATCAACGTAAGGTGGAGTATCTCTTTCCTCCTGCACAACAATACAAAATAATAAACTTGTGGCGCAGGCAACTACGAGCTCAAATAAAACCTTTTGAGCCAATGTAGAAAAATATAGTCCTTTTGAATAGTGTTTGTCATAGGATGAAGTGCAGACATTTTAGATTTAAAAGACACTTCTGGCTTTCTAAACAAACTTCATCTTAGATTTAAACAAAAATACATTAAATGTTACACATTTAATGACTTAACGATTGTGAACACGATAAAGTACATTATCCCCTAATGTGAGGAATCCCCACCATTTTTTTTTTTTTTGTTCAGTAGGTGCAGGTTTTAAAAAAAAAAAAACTTAGTTTTCTACCAAGCTCAAAACCTTTTCATTTCCCATGGCTTTTGGTGATGTTTTGTTGGTCCATTAGGGATTGTTCTATAAAAATACTTTACAAAGTATTTTTTATACTAAATTTTAAAAGCATTCATTGATGTGTGTGACTATTAAATACTCATGTTTCAAATTAAACCTGACACTTTGGTCGTCAAAATACAAGTCTTTCACTTTCATATATTTACCTCAAAACATCAGAGATAATCAATCATAAAATTCATTGGAGTTTGTTAAGAAATGTTTGGAGAATACCATTAGGATGTAATTTTTTTTTAAAACACCTTTTTTTGGAAGCTTGCAAAAATATACGTTGGAGGAGGCAAACCATCACCGATTAAGACATTGACACAAGGGAAGCCCGCCTTTAAATGGGGGCCCCCATTGCTCTCAAATAGACCTTGGTAACATTAAATAGTACATTTACATGCACTAAAATCCTTGGCCCTGAATGATATTAAAATGAAACATTAAAAATAATGTAACAAATATATTAATAAATATTGTTTGTTTTGTTTCCAATATTTTAACAAATTTAACACAAGCAGCAACTTTGTTTTTATTAAGGTCTGGAATGGAATTTTCTTTTAAGGGTAATTATGTTACAGGTCTTAAATATTATATAAAATGTGATTTGGGGGCCCCTCAAAAATATAAGCCTGGGCTTCACAGGCCTATTTGGTAATCAGGCACTGTGTGTGTGTGCAAGACCATCACCTACCTCACAATTGTAATGTTTTGCTAGAACAGCAGTCTTATAACAAACCTGAATTTGTGCCTATCACTTTATATATAAAAATTTGTTAAAAAAATAGTTATAAAATTTTAAATTTCTCTATTTCATACAATACACACACATATATATGTATATAATATATATATACACACACATATATATATATATATATGTATATATATAAACTTTATAATATATATATATATATGAACTTTTTTCTATTTCAATAATATATATTCCTTTATTTTAATAACTACTATAGAGGATGGACTGAAAATTAAACTCTTTTTATGTTAATTAATAGAGCAGATGTTAATTAAAAATATTCAGTCATTCTTAAATTACACATTTATCTTATTTTGACGAGCATTTTATTTGACAATATTTTAAAGACCTTTTTTAAGTTTCTAGCAAACTTGACAACTTGCTTGAAGCTTTAACACATGATATGAGGAGAGAATAAACAGTATAACATGGATGGCGAGTCTTGTCACATATTTGCAAGCCATTATGCAGGATTTGAAAGTTATTATGAAAAAGTTGAACTATGAATTATTATTCTCAAAAGGCAGTATGCCACTCTTCTTGATGGAACATTGGGGTTAACGAACAAAAGGGCCCAAGGCATCTAGCATAACATGAAGAAAAAAAAATCGGAACAGAAAAATTTAAGGTGCACCAGAGACATATATATATATATATATATATATATATATATATATATATATATATATATATATATATATATATATATATATATATATAGTTGGCCAAGCCGTATTTATAAAAACTATCTTTGAACAAAATGTTTTTGAAAATCTCAAATTTCTTCACAAAAAATTTACAGCTGTCATTGTTAACGTTGTGTGCTTCTGTCATAAAGTAAAAAATATTACACTTATTCCTCTTGGTACAACTGCTCTATTCCATAAATAATTTTAAAAAATATATATATATATAGCCTTGCCACGGCATCCACATAATTTTAAATACTAGTCATTTACATGTTAAATCAAATTATATATTAGATAATTGTATCATGTTGGGGATGAAAACTTGTTCCACTATATAAAGTGTCGTATGAGTTTGTTTTTTATGCAAATCTGCAGTTTTATTCTGAGCTTGCTGAAATTTTGCATACTTGGATCTTCAAAAATCAATGTCTACATGAGATTTTGAAAAACCATCCCAAACCCCTCTTCTACCAGTTAGAGCAGAAATGACTTCTTACTAAAGCCGCCAGATGGCGCCAAGATAAAGAAAACGGCCAACACTCTGCATAAAGGGTACTTCAGCTAGTATTAATATAAGTTTACCTTTTATAGGAAGGGTAGAAGAAATATTATAGGGAACTTTGTTGGCAAGACAGCAGTTCATTAGTATTAATATAAAGGCGTTCTCAACATACAACACAAAATTAAAATCAGTTGCTAAATATCCTTTAAATTCATTGTAGATCCTGACAATCCCGAATATTACTTCACGTATAATCAAAATTTAACCAAATTATTCCACAAAGTTTTCATACTTTATTTACAAAGCCCCTTTTTAAAAAATAAAAATATTCTGACGCTATGGACATAAAAAAATTGCAGCCAGAACAAACATTTCCGAGAATGTTTTTTAAATAACGTTTAACAATGGTTAATACTAATTGCACACATAGGAATTGTTTTTGATTTAATCCTAATTTTTTTTTCTAGTTCAAGGAAGAAAAGAGGCAGGACATAGAACATGCGACACCTTTAGGATATTTCAGCAAACATCAGTTGGTGCTATTTTTTGGAAACAAGAAAGAGTTAAAAAAGTTAGTGCCTGTATAGTCCTACCGTGAAAATAACCCCCGAGCTACCAGATTTTGAAGGATAAATCATAAGAGAATGAATAGAAAATCGTGATTAATGAAATTCAGTGATGTAATCTAATTTTTAAAAAATTTGGACAAAACAAGTTTTGCGTGTTTGTTACTCAAATGGGCTATACGACGTATGTGAGTAAACGTAAAATGATCTAAAAACTTTGTATGGCAAAATAAACTAGAAACATTTTCTCATGTATGTTCACCTAAATTTCAAATAATAATTTACCAGTTTCATATTACTCAGTGTTAAGCATAGTCGAACGTTGTGATTTTTTTTTTTTTTTTTTTTTTAAATAGCAGCTTTAATTATTCAGAAAAAAAAATTAAAACTTATTATAAAGCATTAAATCCCAAATCATGATTTTCAATGATTTTAACAGATTTATTGATTTAAAGTACTTTAAAATAAGAAAAAGGATATTTCAAATGTGAATTATAAACATTAAATTTATTTTTCTTCAAAATAACATGTGTCCAAAATACATGCATGTATACTTCACATTAAATGCTCGATTCAAAAAACTTGTGCCTTCATTTTCATTAATAATAGAAATAGCGGTTGCCAAAACAGTATATAAACTATTCTAATATATGTTCTATTTTAAAGTGGAACAAAATGCAGCTTAGGGGTTGTTCATTTATTACATCATTCATCTTTGGGAACATTTGCAAAACCAAATGCTGAAATTTCGACAAAAATTAGGTTACTTTTTAAATAAATCACTATCTTTCTAAGGGGATGTTTGGCAAAATAAACAGAAATGAAGTTTTAATGATTTATGTAACAGCAAAAAAATGCATCCAGACGTTATATGTGGATGTACAAAAAGATGAAAACAGTGTAATGTAATAAATGAACGCTCCCTTATAATATTATTTCAGGTTGTTGGGTATTGTGTACACATAATGTTTCATTCAGTTGTTTAAGCACGATGGAATGACCCACAAAATAACTTTTTACTTTCACATATAAAATAATTTTTAAGATTTTACTTAAAGTTAATTGCATTTACATTACAATACAAATTCCATTATTAATTATAGTTTATATAACCATTCTTAAGAAAACAGAAATATTATCTCTTGAGTGTGTCATCATTTTTGATAATTTATCATTTATCGAGATAATTTGACTATTTGCAATTTTCAAAGAGGGAAACAGAAGTGTGCATTGATATAAATTCTTATTCTTCAAATAAATCAAAGTTTTCCCATAATTTACAAATTTAATTTTCACACTTAAGAGATTTTTTTTAAAAAATTAGCAAAATGGAACTTTTTTTAGCATTTTGTTAAAAAAGACATTAGCTTAACATGTTCAGTGCCACAGGATGAGTGTAGGTTGATACTCTGTGGCCAGCTCACAAGAACTAACAAATGATTGATTTTGATCAGAGATTCGAGTTTCAAAGAAACATAAGCGTGTCCTTGGCCCAAGGCAAAAACCACTTAGGACATGTCCTTGTCACTCAAAATGTTAAACACTGGTTGGAAGATGAAATTTCAATAAATATATCTGGTACATAACACACAACTTTGGACATTTTACTGCATTATCTGCAGTTAAGCAACACTGCTGCTACTTGTCAGTATTCACCATTAGAAGTCCATATACAAGGCACTAATTTAAACAGTATTTATGAATAATCAAAGAGTTTAGTATCCGGACTGCTGTCTCATTTTGCCTAAACTGAACTTAAATGTGTTTGCAACTTTGCTATTAAAAGCATCCACACAATGTTTAATAATTTTTGGAGCAAATCTTTGTATGAGGTATCTCATTGGTCAGCTAATGGCTTTAATAGTTTTGTTAAAAGATAGAAACCTATTTTAAAGGGGGCATATTGTAAATATCAGTAAACAAATTGCATATATTAATATAGTAATAACTACAAGAGTTGTTTCAAACATAAGGAGGTGATACATCAAGCATTTTATATCAGTTTAGGGTAATTTTATAGCAATTTAAGCTATAAAATTTTGCAACAGGATTTAAAAAAAAAAAATGGCAAAGATGCATTTAAACACATTTTTTTATAATTTCGGTAAATTCCCAGTACACGGTGCCATTCTAAAAAATTGTCTCCGAGGTATAAATGATGTGTTTTTTTGTTCGTCTCCAAGTCAAAATGGCGAAAAGGTTGATTAAATAACATTGCACAATACAAAGAGCTATTGGCAACGGTTCAGAATTGGCAATTAATCAATATAAATACTCCAAAATCAAAAGGCTTAAGCGCATGCACATACTGTGCTAATGTCGCAGACTAGTAACCTTTATTTATTGCCTTTTCTGCATTTCGGTCAGCAATAGGCCTTTGCCAACAATTCAACATTAGTACACCAATCAACGACGGCACATTTGCATTCCAATTTCTAAAAATATTTTCTATTAAGTTACACATCCATAGCAAAATAAGGAACACAACCAAGAGCAACATTGACATGACAGTCAAACACAGTAGATAAAATTGCTTAAAATTTTTTAACCATGTGAAAATGAAATGTACGGTTGCCATAAATTATGATATTGCTATGCACATCATCAATTAGGAATGCCAAAATATAATCGTTCGCTATGGACGACAATCGCCATAAAATATATTTGGCAGTTGAACCGTGGACTAGGAATTAATCCCGTTTACTACTGAAAACTGCAAAAATAGACTAGAACATTTTTGATTTTTATAAAGCTTTTATCAATTTAGCCAAAATTACTAAATATTTTGAGTTTAAAAAAAAAAAAATTTTAGTACTTTTAAAAGTCAATTTTTAACTGAGGTATCGTAAATAATTATTTGCCTATTACATTAAAATGCCATAGATTCTAAGTTTTTTATTTAAATGTTTACTTTTTCTCTTCAGTTTTTATGATTTTACTTTAAAAAAATACTAGAAAAAAGATAATACTACAAAACAAATATGCCTTAATTGATAAATTGTAACATTAGACAAAAAATTGTAGGTATTCTTTTAAATTTTATTTTAAATCAAAGTTTTCTATATTTTGTAAATTCGATTTTTGCGGAAATAGATGATAATATTTCAGTAAAATGCGACTTTCAGCATAATTTTGCTTTAAAAAAACTACCACAGCCTAAACACTATTTGACACTTAACTTTTCAATTGTTCCCTTACCATATTTAAAATAAATTATATAAATTACTATCAGGCACATCGAAACCCAAAAATGAAACAAAATATTTTCAATCAACATTATCTTGGAATATTAGCCTAGCATATCCCGGATACCCACTGAGAGGAGTAGCGCAAAATGGACAAATAGAATGGAACCCACTAGTCCCATGAGGAATCGGAACAGAGGCCCAATACTTGACGGTTTTCTCAGTCGCCATATGCCCACAAGGGTTAAAGGCGAAGTTTGGCGGACCAATATCAATATAAAAGGATGGCTCGATGCCCATCATCAGTTTTACAATGGGACCGGCCTTCAGGCACATTGGGCAAGTACGCACGTTGGACTCCTTGTCTTGCCCCCATTCATGGAGGCCTTGAACGTGTCCGCAGTTAAGATAAACATAGGGCTGTTTGTCGCTGGCCAAAATAGTAGATTTCCGGGGTATCACAAGCGTATTCAAGCCAACTGGACACTGTGGGCGCCCAGCGTTTAGCTCATCGACCTTTTGCTCCAAGAGACGTTTTGTTGGGGACTTGTTTAAGCCTTCAGCTGAACGCCATAACAGAGTCGCCCCACAGAGGTCTATTAGGGTACCATCAAAGAGGCTATTGGCATCATCGTCGAGTTTCATCCCTCTCTGAGGCGCCGATCGACTTTCCCTGAGAGTGTAGACGCCTCCGTTAACTGAAACTTCCCTCCAAACACCTGGTCGGCTCCGGCCATTGACAGGTGTGCAATTCTCATAAAAGGAATCCAGCGGATGCATGATCAGAATGCCATTGGTGGTTAGCCCGTCTATTTCTTCATTCTGTTGCCATTTGGTGGCTTTCTCTCCTAGGAAGATATTCCTGGAAGAATCAAATCCAGCTGCATACACCCGGGCGGTGAAATCTTCGCTTCTTTGCACGAGAATCCGACATGCGAATCGCGATATGGTGCTTTCGGTTGCCTTCCCTTCGGGGACTTTGTCGCCTGGCACCGTATCCATGACAACGAAGTCGATGGGGGTCTCCGACGAACGCCCGACCTGGAACATGTCTGTGTCATCATCAGGCATGAACTCCACTATCACAGCTTGGTCACGTGACAGTGTATAGGATATGCAATGCTGTTTGGAATCTAAGATGGCTTTCGACGACTGAGGCGTCTGCACAACATAGTGCTGCGATTTCCTGACCCCGTTTGAGATGGGTCGTCTGCTCAGAATAAATTTATTTCTGCGTCTCCCTTTCTCCCCTTGAAGCAGGCTTCCATTGCATCCTAATATGACCAGTTCACCATAGGTCAACAAGGGTTCCTTCTTTTGAGGATAAACTACCGTTTGGGACGTCGAGGGGCCAGAACTGTCACTAGATTTGTCCTGGGATGTGCTCGCCTGCACCTTTGTGTGATTCGTGTCTACAGTCTGATTTTTGTTATCTGGCATATTTGACTTGTGCTCATTGTCACATGACCCAAAGTAATAAGGGTAAAGTTAGTTGCATTGATGAGAAACACAACGCATCCAAATGTCCAGTATTCACTGAAAAGAAACTATCGTTAAAATTCTAAAGGGTTCATACATTTTATAAAACACAATAAGATTTAAACTGACCTAAAGTTCATGAAAATAAAACAGGGTGGTAAGATTATAGAACTAAGTAGTAAAGAAACCTTTATACCTAGAGTTAATATAAGTGAATAGCTAAACAAAAGTTCAACGTATGTGTTAGTAAAACATTCACTTATAACGTTTTTTTCAACTACGTTTTTATATAACGCAAACACATGTTTATTTCTTACTTCGCTCTTAAATTTAAAAGGATTTTGTGGAAAAGTGGCACAAGCACAATAATAAATAGCAAAAAGTTGAGTACTACTTATACTTCTCAATTTATGGTTTAAATAGATTTTAGTAAATGACGTCATAAGTTGGGATATTGGCGCTTTTGATTGGATAGTTGAAATAACGTCGGCCTTCAGTAGAATTAGTTAGTTTGCTTTGGTTTAGTTAAAAAACATTGCACTAGACCTACACATAGGGTTGACGGTTTGAGGCAAATCCCGAAGGAAAGACTCGGGAACAATGCCTCGTATTTCTTAACCATGGTGAGATGACGAGGACAACATCTGCGCTGACACCTAACTCAACCTCAATAGGCGTCAGGACATTGAACTCCAATCATATTTATCATGCAGCAGTCGCATATACACGCAGTCGCATATACACGATAGTATAATTTATTGGACATCTAAGACGACTTCCTAGTATTTCAGTATCGAAGCTGGCAACCCTACGATCGCAAGATCACTACATTTTTACTTTTCTTTGTCAAGTCCATCAGTCGGGCTCGAACTCGCAATCCTTCAATTATACTATCCGAACGCCTTTATCCACGGGCAACTGGGGGCCGGCGATGATTAGGAGTACCTTTTGAAGGAAAGGTTTGGTTAATGATTCGGGGTCTATCTCGAGGGAAAAGACCCCGTCCTTGAAGGAAAGACCCAAGAACAATGCCTCGTGTTTTTTTGACGTGGGTCAAGGCGGACGAGGACAGTTCCTGATCTGGTACCCAACGTAACATCAATAGGCGTGTACGTTCAGGCTTGCCAAGATATTTTTAATAAAAGAATGATGATGTGTATTTTTATGTGCAATCCGAATTAAAATTATATTTGTTCAGGCTGTTCCCTATATTTTAATTTAATAAATTCCATATTTCTTGTGGGGTCCAATGTCCTGAAGATTAAGATTGCGTCGGGTGCCAGCTCAGAGGTGTTGTCCTCGTCATCTGACCATATTCAAAAATACGAGGCACGCAATTGTTCCCGGGTCTTTCCTTCAAGCCGCGAATCATTGCCAATAGCCCAATGTACCCCGAGTGCGACGTTAATTAACCAAACCATATTTTTTGCTTTGAGTCCCGGTATACTTGTGCCAGTGGAAAATAGATTTTAATCCCTATGGTTCAGAGAATGAAGTTAGCAACGCATAGGCGAGGCGAAAGAAATAGCTTCTATATAGATGCAGTAGAATGCTTCACAGTCCCATACTCTCCAAAAAGTAGGCCACAAACCGCAAAGACAGTTTAGCAAATCTAAACCAGTTTATGTCCTATGAGAGTATCTCCCAGAGACTGGACATAGCCGCCCACTGTGCAGCTCTTGCGACGTTTATTAACAAAACAAAACCAATCAATCCAACCTGGGCTCGCTCTGTTCCAAAAATTGTCAGAGAGCAATATGACTCTGAAGCAGAAGTTGTTATAGGTTAAATTAATCCTGTTGAGTCTACTTCAATTCTTCCTCAGGATAATGACAATGTTCGTCCATCCACAAAACTCTGCCATACGGTCCTTTATTATCGTAGACGATCAATAAACTTAATTGGTTTGATTAATTAACATCGCACTAGAGCTGCACAGTGGGCTATTTGCGACAGTTCGGGGCCTATCTCGAAGGAAAGACCCGGGAACGATGCCTCGTATTTTTGAACTATGGTCAGATGACGAGGGCAACACCTGAGCTGGCACCCAACGCCTTCAATAGACGTCTGGACTTTTACCCCGATCAGATTTATCGTGCACTAGTCCCGTATACACGCCGATAATTTTTTGCGGATGTTCTGGACGACTTTTCTAGTATTTTTGTAGCGAAGCTAGCAACCCTCCGATCACTACTTTTTTACTTTTCTATGTCAAGTCCATTTCACGGATTCGAACCACCAATCCTCTAATTAGTAGCTGAACGATTTACCAACTGAGCAACTGGGGCTCGCCCGGTTTTAAGAAGAAAAAAAGGTTATTTTATATCAAACTTGCGCTGATAAAAACATTAAATTTGTAATTAAACACCTTGCGCTGTAGATGCAGACTGCCATAGACATTTGAAGAACTTTCGGGCGAATACTTCCAAATAATAAAAGTAGCCCAAATGCCACAAAGGTTTGGTGTAAAAGTAAATTTGCCTGTGTTATAATATTAACAACGCCGTCCAGAATCAAGACATTTGCAAATATATACCACATAAAATATCTTTTACGGTTTTAAGTAGAAGTCAAAACCTACAAGGGGATGCATATATGGCAAAATTTCCAACATGCCCAAAGATTTGTGGGAATTGTTATGGCCAAGGCCTTTGATCGGTTATGGCACTTTTGGGATTGATAAACAATACTCAATGTTTGTAAGCTTTCCCCAGGGCTTGTAACATATTCGTATCTCAGAAATAGAAACTTTACAATTAAATTCGGTTAAGAAATTTCAACCACCTGGTCTATTGGAGCTGGAGTGCTCCGTTCTCGATCCTGTATTATATTTTCTATACTTTGGATTTTCTCGACTTTTAGGCACAGCAACTGCCTCATCGCCTTCTATGCGGACGACACTGCAGTGGTTTGTGAAACAAACCCCAACCACGCAGTGCATAAAATTAATACAAGTTTACGTCTATGCGAGGCTATTCAGGCGAAATCTAGACCTATGAATGAGTGAGCAGCTCTTGTTAATAAACAAGCGTTATTAAAAATTATGGGTACACAGTGAATATATATACGTCACGAGAGAAAGTGAAAGATTTACAGGGGGCTAAGAAGTTTATAGCTAGTAGAGGCTAAACAGAAGCGTGGCATTTTTAAAATGTTATTTTTAAACATGTTTTCCTTTAAAAATTATTTTAATAGTGAAAATGTTTAAAAAAAAACAAAATACACTCGGTACACAGAAGTTATGGTAACAATATCACAGGTTTATTTATAACCAAAATACAGTTACAATTCTCTATAATACAGAAAAGGCTTTGATTTACATAAGTATATGGTACACACCAGGTTATTATGTAATCGTCAAGAGAAGTTCAACAGAAAGGTTATAATTTGCTAACCCTAATTTTGCGATTTGACATAGAATTGGACTTTGAAGCGGATATGTATTCAACTTTTAAATTGTTTGGGTTAACAAAGTGGCGATGGTACCATATACCAAAATTTTTCCATAATTAGATCGCATACAATTCGAGATTCTTTTATTACAGTTCAAGAAAAATACAGAAGTTTAAAAAAATAAATGCAATGACAGCATGAAGGCACAATTGCAATTAGTTGATTATTAAGAAATGAGTGTACAGTAAAAGTTCGATTATACAGCATTTAAGGGAAATTTATATATATCACTAGGGAGCTCCGGCAACCTACGTAGGATTGCTACTCAATCCTCCGGGGATTGTCAATGTAATCCCATGACAGCAAGTGTTTAATTTGATTTTAAAAATAGAACAACAATCAACAATCTTCCACACTTCAATTGCTGTATGTATAGTTAAATCTGTTGGACTTAAGCTTAGTATTTAAATGGTGTTGTCGTATGGCTTTTGATGGTATGCAAATTCGAAAAAGGAACTTGAAAGTACCTTTGAAGCCCTTATGCAATTTATACTCGGTTTTTACTTGCATGAACACCTTAAAAATATATTTCAAAAACAATTGTGTTCGTTAGATGCTTTCAAACAATTCCTAAAAATAATAGAAAAATGGATGACAAATTTTATATCTTCTTTTGCTAACCGTCATGCTTTATTTACGTTAGTAACTAGCATGCTAAACTAGAACTAAAAGATTACGAATAAATGGAAAAACAAATACTTATAAAAACGAATTTATACCGAATGTTGATGTATTCTCATATCTTGGCACAATGTCGAGTACAAAGGGTGGAATAGATAATGACATCCAAAACAGAATGATCAAAGCCCGTAACTGTTTTAAAAACCTAAATAAACTCTGAAGAACACCTAACAGGATTTAACGGTAAAATAATAGGATTTATAAATCTAGAGTAAAATGTGTCCTTTCGTATGGCTCCGAGACATGTAAGCTTACAGTGGCATAGACGGAAAAAAAAACCTTCTAAATGTTTAAAAATATTTTTTTTTGGTAAAACATCATTATGAATGAAATAATTTTGCATAAAGCAACATAATAATATAAAATAGTTTTTCCTTCCTTTAAGAACGTAATCTGTTCTAATTGAAAATACTCTTTTTCGAATTTGCAGATGAAAACAGCTTGTTTCCTTTCGAATTTACTGTTAATTTTTTTTTAGTATGGACAGCATTACTTAGGTATTTGATTATTGACCCTACCCTTTTTATTTCAAGAGTGAACACCGATACTTCACTAAAGACCATGCAAAAACATCTCATTAAGTCAAATATGATGCAGTGGTGAAGTGGAGGGTTGCTGCTTTACAACCGTGAAGCACAATTCTTGACACATGATTCTCATGGAGTGTGCTGTGTTGAAATATCAGATTTTTTAATATAAAGTTGAATTAAAAGCAGAATAATCGAACCTTTACTGCATTAAAGAAAGAGGGCATCAATTGCAGTGTAGCAAAATTACATATAAAATGGTTTATATTATGCAAAATAGTAGACAATCCAGCTGGATCACAACACACAATTCATATGACAATTTAAAATGACAGTAAAATAATTTGTATACATAAACTTTTATTTGTAAAAATATACTAATCTTTTTTTAAATACTTTAAAATAATTTTTTCGTATTTCATTCATGGAATTACCGCAGGACACTGGGTTATCACAGACAGTAAAAGAATAAAATGATCATATAAATAAAAAAAAAATAAACATCATCGAATACATGCTGCACCCTTTGAATTCAACAATAAAAAAATTGGGATTGAAATCGAGTTGTGAAATGCACAATTCAAGTTAAAACATTTAAAAAGAGCAGGAAAAAATTATATTTAATACACAGGTAAATACACTATCAAATGTTGAATTAAAAAATGGGTAAATTTTAAACGTAATAAACACTGATGGAAATTGCTAACCAATGGGCAATAAAGAAGGTTAACACATTTTATTAATAAGCATATTTTAATGCGACATGATTTAATCCAGAAAAAAATCAACTTAAATACTATTGGATAAACTTTAATTTTATATATATATTAGTAAAAGTACATAGCATTTAAAGTAGAGCTTAAGAAAAGTCTGAACCCAGAAGAGAAGGGAGAGTGTTGTAGAACCAATACAGATTTTTATGCATTGGGTTCTATTATAAATAATTGCAAAGAAAATAAATGTAGAGAAAAACAGTGTTAAATGGGTAAATTTGCCTCAGTTAAGTAAGCTTTTTATTTCGGGTGCTGCACAACTTACAGGTTTTGAAAAAAAAAATATACAGCGAAAAATGCCCAGGGTGTCCACAGGAAAAGCATTTTGAATTTCCCTGATAATTCCCTGCAAGCCGTACTTTTTTTTTACGGCAATATTTTAAAAATGTATTATTATTCCTTATTTTTATGCTTTGACGTTATTTTGTTATTTCGCAAAAATATATTTATTTTTAATATATTAGTTTACTAACTATTTCGCTTGATTTTCGAACTCTCAAAAAAGGTGCAATCAAAGTTTAACATTTAAAAATCAATAATTAATGCAAAAAATTTAATGTACCCCAAATTCAAAATTCCAGAGCATTTACCAAATATCAATAATTCAAAATGCTACTTAAAAATCATAAAAGTCCAAGTAAGTTGCAATATATCTCTTAGGTTATTAGTGATAGTACTTTAAGATCAAAGGCTAAAGTAACCTCAACATTAAAAAAAATCCAATACACTCAAATAGTAGAAACCCAATGAATCCCTATCCCTAATAATAAAACTAATTTAATCCAGTATCTTAAGATATACAACTTAGTACACAAAATATATTTCCTAAGATCTAAAATGTACCCAAAAAATAATAGAGGCAACAACAGTTTCGTTAAGTTTAACAGAAAAAAAAAATTCTTTTAGGGATGTTCAAAAGAAATTTGAATTTCCCTAGGAACTTGGCAAGTTTTAAACATTTGAAAGATCTATTTTTAAATAAATTGAATGGGCGGGAAAGTACCTATTTATAGATAGCCAATTGGTTTGTCAAATTGTAGAAACATGAGCAGTTTAGTGCAGTTTCTACGACCTTGAAAGAGAAAATTTTCACTTTTACACACTTTTAAAAGTCCCATACGCAATTTCCCTCTTTTTGGATTGCATTTAAAAAGTACTTGAATATTTGCAACCAATCAACGATGTTTCACAATCAGAAATCAAGTTAAAAAAAAAAAATTACCAATTCTCTGATTTTTTCAAAAAAATCCCAAATTCCCTGATTTTTCCAGAATGGTCAAATTCCCTGATTTCCCTGCTTGTGGACACCCTGATGCCATACTTCGGCAAACAATATGATTGCTATTTATATTTACGGTTAGCTTACTAAGCGGGTAACCACAGCACTAATGCTTTGCACCTGAATTTTAAAATGCCAACTCTGATATTCTTACTTTGTGGATATGACAAATTATTCATATTCATAAAGTTTCTTTAGCACAATTTAAGGGAATCTTATTTTGTAGTCAAGCCATATCAAATATATGAAAATAAATTCATTAAACATTTTTTTTCTTAATTCATATTAAAACTTAATTTACAATAAGTTTTGATTTTCATGCAATATACTGAACTTAGAAAATGTCTTAAAAGCATGTTGAAGAAATACTCAATAACTGTATTAGACTTTTGTGAATTATTGCAATAAAATTCCTTCAATCGGGCAATGTGAATGTCATGTTTATGACAAATTTGACTAGAATTCCAAAGAAAATATGCAATGCAATTATTAAAAAAATAACAAATTTATACTTTCAATAAAAAAAACTCAACCCTTTAAAATTATGTTTTCTAATTGTGTGTGTGTGCTTTAAAATAGAACTTTTCATCTATATTTATTTAATTAAAAATAGATAAAAAAATATTTTCGAACCTTCGTATGTGGAACACTTAATAAAAGTAGCAAGGAGTGCTTTTCTAAATTATGTTATTTTATAAAACTTTGCTATAAAATCACTTCATATAAATTATAATTTTTTCATTTAACATAATTTGATATGAATAAGTTAGTGTTTGATACAAAATATTCACATATAAACACTGCAAAAATATTTCATAGGCCATTAAAAATACATCACTGCAATTATAAATTTAATACCCAAACACTAATATGGGCCCTTTTACAAATAAAAACTGCTTTTATATAGTATATAAAGAGCAGAATTTTAAAATATAAATATAAGGAATATTCCTTAAAATATCGGAACTCTTGTGAATGTGTGCAAAATAACACATATAAAAGAATACTTTTACAAAATACATTGGGATAATGAAGCTATGTTACAGTTTTTATGCAACACATCTGTTAAAAATTGTATTTTGAAATCCATAAAATGTATTTAACTTTAAAGTTATACATGAAAAGGTTGTACTTCCTTATATTGTAACAAAATACCAACTAAACTATTAGTCTAGTATTAGTGTAAGTCTAAAATGTATACTTTGTTCATTAAAAAAAAGAAATGAAAATTTTGGACACAGAAGACTTCACAAGATTGCCCCTTAGTATTATGATGAAATTATAAGATTTGTGAAGTTTCCCCAGAAGGTATTAAAAAACTCCAGGCTAAACAATAATAAATTTATCGTTTATTAATATTGAGGCCCATAAAAAAGTGCCGGTAACTAATAACCTAGTACATTAAAGTAAATCAAGAATTTGTCTTTTTACAAATTTATATTTTTACAGGGAAAAAACTACACTAATGACATTAAAAAGAAAATAAAGGAGCATGTTTACCTAAACCTTTTATAAAATTCCAACTTTTCAAGACATTTTTTAAAAGCTTAATTTTTTTGGGCAATTCTATGTTTTTCCAGATGCATGGGTTTTTGATATTTATCTTATTTATATAAGTTAAAACTATTTTTTGGGGGCCTAAAACATTGTATGGATAATGAATTAAACTTAACAGATAAAAATTGCAATAAAGAAACTATACCATGGTTCATAAGCAATACATTGCATCAACAATAAATCATATAGCAGGGAAAATAAAATACTATGTGAAAGAATATAATATGGAATGTCTAAATACATGCTTTTGTGCATAAAAGAAACAACTTTGAAACATAACAAAAATAATACATAAAAAATTGCAAATTCTGAAAACAAACACTAAAACATTTATTGTATTTTTAAAAAGCATGTCTAATTATCTTCTTGAAATTTTCAACATAGACAATACAAGTAAGAAAGGCACATTTTTGTATTCAAAATATTATCATTCGTGAAAATATATTCTAGATTAAAATGAATATTTGTAAAAGGTTTTTGAGTAACATTGAATACTTCAGATTTAAAAAAAAAAAAAAAAATTGCAAATAGCTTTAAAAGCAATTTAATTGGATTAAAAAAAATCTCAAAAGACTTATCACATAATTTACATACATTTTTTTGTTAAATTAGAAAACTTATTTCAGTTTCTTTTTTTCTTTTTTGAAATTTAACTCACTGAAGACCAGAAAATAATTAAATCATAATTTTTTTTACCATTGCAAGTGAGTTAAAATTTATGTGTACAGTACAAGCTTTTAAAAAACTTTTGAAATCTAATACACTTCTATAGAGATAGCTTATGAATCCTACCTCAAATAACTATATTCGAAAAATAACACAACAGATAATAGTTACAAATAAATTTTTTGGGTGCATTTCTGTTAAAACTGGAGATTTACAAACAGAAAAATATGTCTAATGCTCAGAAGGTTAAAAAATTAAAATAGTCGCAATACAAAATGGAGATTTAATTGAAACATAGAAATAACTTATTATTACAGAAGGAATACACTCGCATTAACATGGTCCCTCTCAAAGGTTTGGTAAACAAGTGTAGCATTTCTAAACTAAAAAATAGATTAAATATAGATAAAAAATAATCGATTTCTGGTTGAAAATATTATTATTCTTTTGTAGCTATTACAGAAATATGTGATACAGTCTTAATCACAGCTTTAAATCGAAACTCAAAATAACTTGGAAGGGTTATTCTTGAAGATCATTTTCACCATCATCCTTCATATGTAAATCCGTTGAGATTTTTTTGACGTAACGTATGATGGTTGCTATGGAGTTTTGATTGGTCATCTATTCAGCTCAGCTAAATGCAGTTTATTGAATTCGGCTCAGCCGAATAATTAGCACAACTAATTAAGGTTAAAATATTCATTTTTATGGAATTGAGATATGGCAGGAAAAAATATTACTATGACAGTTGGAAAGCATTCTGGCAAACCATCCTTTACAAGAGGAAAACTTTGAAAATAATTTGGCAATTTGTAAAATTTAGAAGTTAAGCTTTAATTTTGATAAAATGTGGATAAGAGTAAATTAAAACATCAAAAAATCGTTTGAATACATTCTAATGGAGATTTAAATTTGTATAATAAATAAATTGTATAAAATTACACAAGGTGATGTGGGCCAAATATAACAAATAATTTTATTTTTAGATATTAGCAGTTTTCGCAGCATATACATCTACTTCACTTTTTTTTTTTTTTTTTTTAAATTAACTATATAGGTAACCCTTTTTTTTAATAGTTATTTTAACTTGAGATTTCTTGTTAATCCAATGAAAATATATTTTTATACAGCTTACAAAGCTGTTATACATCAAGTTGAACTATTGCTAATTTGGCCCATATTTATAAACTAAATGTTTAATATATAAAATAGAATATAATATCAGAAATTAATCATCAATTTATAAGAAAAGTCATACAATACAATAACAAGAATGGGTTTAATATTTTTAATGATTAAAATTCATAATAATTTGTAAATAGGATCATATAAGTAAACTGATGATCATTTTTAAATTTAAATTAGATATAAAATAAAAAAATGTATAAAATTTTAATTGATTTTTTGTGAATGAAAATTTATTTAAAAGTTTATTTTAACATTCATAATAAGGCTAGTTTAGTATTAAAGAGATTCTATCGATAACTTTAATTTCTAGTAAAATAGATTTATGGATAAAACCTGTTGAATATTTAATGGAGAAAATTAAATATATAAAATATTTTATGCAGGATAAATTGCTTTTTGATATAACCGAGATGCATAAAAAATCACATTGATTAATCAATTAATTTTTGTAAACAAGTCAAAATTTTTATACACATTACGCTAAACAGAACATAAAGTTGTTCAGTTCATCTTCTACCGTCAAATCTAATCTTTGGAAAAATCGGAAAATGTCGAAAATTTGCCTGAAAACTTAGGTCGAAGAAGCGATTGCAAAAAAAATTGTTAGTTTGTTACACATGAATATAAACACCAGTGCTATAGTTGTCTAAACACACAGCACTATCACCGGAACATGTATAAGTGTTCCACCTGTGTGTATAGCTAAATAATAACTAAACAATACAGTAACAAATGTCTAAATACACTCTCTTATACACAATGATAGGGTAGGAAATAAAGATCAAAAACTAAATAGGACTACTTTACAAGAATAAAAATAGCACAGGTCCAATATGTATGCAATGTTAAAAATTGCCACCCTAGCAGATTAAAGCTGTGCTGCATGAGATTCATCTACGCTACGATTTGTTCATAGAAATCTGGTTCCTCATCATCTTCCTTCTCCCCTTCACCTTCCTCGTCCAACTAGGAAAATAAGAATTTAGAAAACGTTAAATAATTTTTCAAGAGAAAATTCTAAGTAATATTTATTATGGTAGATGTCTAAATATAAATGACATCTGCCATAATATGATGATGAAATATAGGGTAATGAGAGAAGTGCATGGACGTTGGCTTATAAGTAGTAACTTTTTTTTACCCCAGCCCTATAAATTTTTAAATATTTTTATATGTAATTTAACCCTAGAATGGTACATAAAAAATCTATGCTTAATGGTACCTACAAGCCCTGCAGATGTACACCTCTGACTTTGAAACGAACTGATTGGCGCTCCCCAAGAAAGCTTCAGTTCAGGCCTACATGGGCGATGGGGATAAGTCTCCGCCCCAAAACAAAATGGGCACTGTTCTTTCACTGAACTACGTTTCTTACATTTATAAGTATCGTTCCTGGATCAAGAGAAAAAAAAATTTGAATGCTATTCCAATACATTTTTTACTGGTTAATTAACTTTTTTCTAATATTTACCCCCCATTTTTTATTTTGTTATTGTCTCTTTAAATTGGAATTATCAGTTTTATTTATATATGCATATGTAGCTTTGTTGTCCTACAACTGTATCATGTATTGTCCTCAACCGATTGAGAGATGTAGAGGTCAGTCGGAGCCAAGCAGTTACCAAGCACGTTCTCACGGTTACTTTATCTCTTTTTATTGTAATCAATTAATAGTTTGTCAATGCATGTAACTTAAAAGTAATTAAAACCTGTTACACATAAATGGTAATCCCTATTTTTATTACCAGAAGAATCCTTCTAAGTGGCATTCACCAAGCCACATGTTAACTATTGAATTATATTGTTAAGCTTGCATTCTCGTAATCCGAAGCCTCTCACTTTTCATACTCATGAGCAGCTACTGGAAAGTATAATTGTTTAAGTGTAAATCTCGATTACAATTTTTTCTTTACTTGTACTCCTAAGGTTTTCCTAGTGTAAAAAAACTCTTCTTATAAAAAGTTTGCCTAAACAAGATATTTCAAGAAACAATAGAGTTATGACAACCAAATTTGGTACAAGTTAATTCTATCTAAGGAATGTAACAGGAAAATCATTGAAGTTTTGTTTAGAGATGAAATTTTGAAGTGAAAAATACTGATAGTCGATTTGTGGGTTTCCTTCAAATAATTTAAAAGGAAAGTTTCACAAATCAATCAACCATGTCAAAACATCAGCTGGTCTTGGTAAGACAGGTTTATTCGGAGAAACACTTTTTCACCACAACTTTATAGAGTTACTAATCTTGTGCGAAATTTAGTACTAATTCTAAACTAGTAGTTTAAAGTAATTAGAAGTTTTGAATCACCGTTATAAGGCAATAGACAGCAACATTTAAATGTTGCAAAAGCAAATATTGAATGCTAATCACTATGCTGGAATTCGAGCTTAAATTGAAGTATGATCAGCTAATTGAAACAACTTCAAAGACTAGTAATATACATAAAATTAAAATTTCTTATTTAAATCATATAAATTGTTTTTTTGAATTTTATTGCATTTTTCTTAGTCTTTTTTTCAATTTTAACGATTGTTATCTGTTGTCGTCAATGGCAAGTCATTAATAGTTTAAGCCGCTTGTTTTTCGTTTGTTGATTAAGCACCATAATATATAATTAGGGTATCACTGTCAACTTGCTGAATACCAAACATTATGTGAACCTGATGATTGATCGCTTCATATTTTATGTTGATTTTATCCAAAGTTTCATGTTGCCTTTTATCCTAAGTTAGAACAATATAAACAAATTAAATATCAAAATTAATTTTTAAAGTACAATTAATTGCGATAAGCATATAACTTATTGCATTTTAATTTAAGTGGAGACATTTCCCATCCAACATAAAAAGATTTATCAGAATCCTCTAGATAAAAATATAGGCCCTGTGTACTGCGGCACCTAGTGTTTGGCGCAGCATAGCCTTAGTTGCTCTTGCGCCACTAAACCCAACCAACCTAGATAAAAATATACTTAGTTAATAAAAAACAGGTTGCATGTACAATTTTTTCCCTTGGGATCACAAATTGGTACCGGGAGTTGGAAAGAAAGCTAACTTACGGCTTGCACTTCTTCTTTGGTAAAAAGCCGCTTGATTTGTGAATGCACAAGAATCATGGACAGGAGGCCAAATGGAAATGCAATGGTAGCAAACATCTTGATCACCCACAGCACAGCAATACAAAACACTTGGATGAGTGTGTACAGGTGCATTTTGCTTGTCCGTACCTAGATGGAAAAATGATGAATCAATAGAACTAGGCATACCACATTTAAAATAGCTATATTTTAAGAACTCGGTGGCAAGATTAAAATAACCTGATGTATTAACATATATATAATAGGCTGTTTAAAACAAAAAATATGTAGTTTATCTTCAATACCCTTTCCCTCTATTGTGAAGTAGTTGGAGACCCTAAGCTAAGTGACCTTTGGTGATCAAACACAAGTAAAATAAAATGAAAACATGTAATGCTTGGACGAGATCCAAAAAGAGTCCTAAAGGTTCAAATTACATAATGCTTTGCTTACTTGCTTTGGCATCCTCTATATAGAGTATTTTTTGCTTTGTTTTAATTGTATTGATTTGTTATCCTGTTTTTTATACAATCTTATTATATTCTTTTAAGTATTTTTTCCACTTTTCTGAGCATTGGGGTTCTGATCATATTTTTTTGTGAAATTACCTATTATTATCAGATTCACCTAGTTAAATGTGTATTTCTCCTCGGCCCACCTGACAAATGAAGAAAAATATTCAGATTATATTTTGTTTAATAATTATTATTATTATTCAGAGTAATTTTATTACATATATTGCGATTTTTTCCTTGGCTTGTAGCAACAGTATATCCAAAAACAGGGTCTCGAGATAAGGGCATTTAAAGTTTACTGCTTGCCTGAACCATAATGTTAAGTGAAATTACTGTCAACTCATTGAGTAACCTATTGAACTAGGACCCATGCTACATGGTCAAATAATAGACCTAGTTGCCTAATAATGAAAAATGGTGTTAGTTCATTTTCAGATTTTTATGAGCTTACCACTTGGCAGAAAAGCTGCCCAAATATGCATGAAAGATATTTTCAACCCCCTTTAATTTACCACCTCCTTTTACAAAACCACCCCTTTTGACTTGCTTCATTTCCATTCCCTTTTAAACCATCTCATTTAATTCGTATACTGCCGTCTTAAAAAGCCCTTTTAATTCTTGCTGACATTGCTGTTTCATTCTAACAATCTGCATTCTCAACCGTTCCCACGACTATGTTTCCTATCACCCATGCTCAGAATTCCCTTTTGGCATCCCTCCAAAAACTTCCTGTGTGTTCCGCCTTGACAGATCCCTACCCAATATACTTTTCCCTATGTGAGCTGAGGTTCTCCCTATTGGGGAAATCTCGCTCTCTTCTGGCTTCGACTCTCAATCTTCACGGGCTCCTGGTGTGATCATTAATAAAGAATATAAATGCAACCTTTGGCAATCTTTTTGTTAAATCAAGCTTAATATTTTCATGCATATAATAGAATTTTTTTATATAATGTCTGGTTAGACCAGTATAATAAAAGGTCATTGCATCTCGTTAAAAATATTTCATAGAAACTCTATATAATGAACTGATTGGAACTTTCACAGGTGGTCATTATAAGGAAAGGGTCGCTATATAGTAGGGTCATTGTAAGGAGGTTCTACTACGAAGGTCATTACAGATTTTTTTGAATAAAACATGCTCACATTAGGGACATGCATTTATCTCGACAACAGTTTTTATATTCATATAGCAATTAAAACTCAATGTAACAACAGGGCTGCCACTGAGTTGTACCTTTGAAAATAGTAGCTTTAGTATCCTCAGACATGAAAAATAGTAGCCTAAATAGTATCCTCAGACATGAAAAATAGTAGCCTAAATAGTCTCCTCAATTATGCATATATTTAGCAAAGATGACTAAAAGCAGTAAATTGCGACAAACGTTAAACAAATTGCGACAAAGGCATTTTATTAAATGCAAGTAATATTACAAATTGATATTATTTTTATTATTTTCACTGTTTTTAGAGAATTCTAAATATGTACTTTATACTCATTTTCTGAAATAGACTGCATAAATTAAAAATGTACATATTCACTAGATGTGAACAAATTCCATTTTTAAACCGAACAATAGTACTGTTTTGTAAAAGTGCATTTTTGCACCAATATTTACTTTTTAAAAAAATTAAAGTATATAAAAATACCCGAAGAACATATGCCTACTTTTAAAGAAACAGAATATGACTGAAGGCAATGATTATAAAAATACCGCATTCACAAAAATTGTCAGCATATTGCCGGATTTTTTTTTGCCGAGCTTGGTATTAATAAATATCAGTTTATAACAAATAACTTGCTAAACCAAACAATAGTTTAATAAAAAGCGGAAAATAAAGACAATTTTCACAAATTTTGAATAAGAAAAAAAAACACCTTCAAAATTGAAATAAATCCTTTTTATAATTGCAGTATTTTAACCAAATTTAGTAGTAATGATAAGTTGTTTATATCCCGAAACTTGCTAATTGCATTCATATTAAAAATAGGAGTAAAATTCTCAACCAAAAAAAAATACACCCAAAACTTTTGTCTACGTAATCACAAATCTAAAAATACAAATATTTCCTTAAACTCTGAATAATTTATTAAGTTATAAAGATATCTACTTAATTCCATCAAAGTTTACACAAGTAGTTCTGGGAACAATTGAGGGTTTCATCAAATACTTCTAATTATGAAACTTTTTGTCGAACCAATGCATGATTCGATTTCTATGCTAACTTTAATACATAGGCCCGACAACAACAAAACACATATATGTTGAGCTTAATGACTTCAAGCAACTCATGTCAAATTTGAAGGAAATCAAACAACACATTTGGTCATAAATAAGAATCAATCAAATTTACAAACAGACGAAATGCTGAGGGGTCAAGTTAAAACAGGGACCCAACGTTCTCAAAAGCAAAGAAATTTCAACTCTAAAATGCCCATTATTTTGCCACGCTTGTATTAACCAGATATAAAGTTCTTTGAAGGTTTAACTAATTTTACCAGCTAACTTATGCAAAATCCCTAGAAATTTCAAAATTTTCATTTTTGAAAATCAAAGAAATTAAGACGCTAAAATGTTGATTTTCGACCTAATTAAGAATTGATTTGCTGTGAATACGGTTATTAGCTGACTAAATAAACTTAAAAGGCATATGCTTTAAATGAGACTATTTAAAGGCAGTTGAAAATATTTAACGAAAATGAGTTCTTAAGAAATATTGAATTTATATATATATATTTTCAATATTTACTTAACTAAAATATGTGGATTTTTTTCCAGTGAAATGTGGTTTATACACTAACCAAATCAGTGTTGCAATTTTGCATATGTTGTGCATGAAATCAATTAAGAAGGATGCTACTGTCTATGGGAAATGATATTACTTTATTTTTTCCCCACAAACTTTACATTTATTGAAGAATGATAATTTAATGGAAAACCAACGCTACTACTTATTATAAGCATGTTGCGTTCAAACCAAAGAATAATAATGTATAAAATATATAAACATTAAAAAACCAAAAATTAATGCTAAAACGAATTGCAAGTCACAAAAAAAAAAAAAAAAAAAGCTTTTTCCAAAACACTGACCTAACCTTGCCAGTTATTTTAAGCATGCTAATATAAATCATAAAAAATTACACACTAAAAAGTTAGTTTAATAAGAAATTTAAAAATTTCCAAAAAGGTAAATAAAAACCATGTGTTTTTAAGTGGAATGGTTGTGAGAAAGGAAAATTTCAAATAAAAATAATTAATATAATAAAAATATTTAAACGTTTAAACAAAATATAATTCAATTGGAATTTGAATACCAACCAAACGAAAAGAGGCTAGTTTCTTTATAAAAAAAAAACAATTTTTATTACTGAAAATGACAAGTCCTAAATTTCAAATTTTTGAATTAAATTATATTTTCGAAAAATATAATGCAATTTTGTTAAGTAGAGCAAAACAAATCATGATAAAACAGGAAGTAATGAAATATATGAATTTATATATCTGATGCAAAAGGATTGAAAGCCTTGAAACAGAGATCTCAGCAGATCGCGTTTAGCGAATTTCCGCAATTTCAAGGCTTCCATGCATTTAAAAAAAACATCAAAAGAGCGCCAATTGAAAGTTGCATTCGATACATGCGCCGAAATTATAATTATAATCATTTCAACTTCTGAGAGATATCTTCCCCGTTTGACGAAGATCGCAAATATTTCTAGATGTGAAAGATGCTAAATTTTTGTGAAATTATCTGAATTTTTTTAGATTGAACATCGATTTTTCGAAAAAACAATAAACGAACTGAAGCAGGCCGCGTATACTGAATATCTACAATTCCAGAGTTTTAATGAGCGAAAAAATTCTTAAAACAACGCCATTATGAACCGAAATATATTGAACCATCAAATTTCGACATAAATGTGGTTTCGTAGCAATTTGACGCAGAATACCAATTTTGGCTCAGGATTCCCATCTTTGATATTTTTTACAGCAATTTTTATTACAACGATTTTGCCAATAACGATAGTTTTGTTTAAAATTGCGATACACCGGCACCAGGAAACGTAATCGGTGCGATACAGCTCGAAAATCCACTCTTCCCCAACTATTTTATGCAATTATTTTAACTAACATGCATATGTTATGGTTAAAACCATAATTGGTTAATTTTTAATTCCTCTTTTATTTAATTTAATTTCAGACTCCCCTAATTGTATTAATTAATTTATGTAATATTGATGTATCCTATTTAATTGTCAAACTTGTACTTGGGAACCTGCACTTTTGATTCCATTTAAGCCCAAACGTAGATTTCCCCCTTTTTCATAACCCCCTAAGAGCTTTTTAGTTGTAAATGGGGTGATAACCCCCTGTCTGGAGTCTTTTCCACCCTTTTGGGTCCTCACATCGGCCTCTCCTCCTGTATCATGTTACACATCTGGGGTCTGGTATGTGAGTTGAGTTCGTGTTTTTGAGACCGTTTTACGTACTGGTCTGGAATTATGTTTAACTGTAACCGAAGTTGTAATTGTAAATTCTCTGATTGGCTGAGAGGAAAATTGATGTGCTAGTTTTGAGGGATCTGGCAAGGAGGTTTTGGCGATTTATTGGTAAGCGCACCTTTTGACGGGACTTTTTAACGCATCTTTCGAAGCCTCAAGACGTACAGGAGTGTAGCTCCCGTCTTATAAACGCGGACCGTGTGTCCTTTTTCAAAACCCGATGGGTTAATCTCGTGCAATAGCTGCTGATGCGGGGTTAGAAGAATTACGTAACCGCCGCCACCAACCTCAACGATGCTCGAGAGTCACCCATTCCAGTAGATGTTGCCGGGTTAACTGCAATAACCCCAGCCACCCATCGACGTAGCACCCAGAGGGATGTTCCCGTCCTCTGCCGTTGCCTCTGATGTCAGCCCTGGACGCCTCCCCCATCACCCGTCAGGCCCGTGATCCTCGCCCAGAGAAGGGCCCATCCACCAACCACCTCTGAACTGGATTTCTCTGCTGGACGACCACCACTGGCTGACGCCTTTTGACCGACCACCTCTGAAGCTGACATCGGAGTTGACACTCCGTCGAAGGATGTGCCAAGTACCACCCCCCCTTTTCGTCCACCTCCCAATCTTGGACACTTAGTATGGCCGTAGCGGCTTGGCCATGTTTTCTTTTTTTTGGGGGCACTCGTATTGTATTCGCCTTGATCTCCTGCCACATCTCTCTCGACGAAATCAGCTGAAGGTAGTAATTTTTAATTTTAGTTTACCCTCCCCCTTTTAAATTATTTAGTTTTAACTTGTTTGGCATTTTGTAAGGTTTTTTTAGTGTTCCGTTCCCTTTTTAATTTTAGTGTTTTAATAAATTTGTTTTCTTTTGGTCACAATTTTTAGTCTTGTGTTTTATTTTTGTTCAAAACTATACGATCACGCCAGGTAAATTCTTAAATTAAACAACGATTAATATTATCGTTCTTCTTTTCTTTCTTTTAATAGTAGGTTTTATTTAACACGTATTAAGTAACTACAACACATATAGGCTACACATTTAACTGAACATTTTAACTAAAATTTTTCGGAATATATGCGAGTATATTTGGTAATTTTTTAGAAAATTAAAAAAAACTGATACATTTATTAAATTGATAGTAATAAAAAAGAAAAGGAAAACGTCGAAACCTCGGAAGATTTTCATTCCTGTGGTATATCTAATGTTCTTTGCTTCGCGCAGTGAATTCTCGAAGTAACACACGCAACCTAAACGCAAATTGCTCTCTAAAAGGTAAAGAAAGCCATGTCTATTGGTGATATACATGCTTGGCAAGTATTATTTACTTGTAAACACATCCTGCAGCTTTTAATGGTGTTGATTCTGCGACTGTTTGTCTTTTAGAATCGCCAAATAGCAGTACATTGGCGCCGTATGCAACAGCCAATCAGATTACGTGATACTTCAAAATGAGTTAAACGGTGCGTGATTCTGTGAAATATTAGTTGAAAATCAGTGTTGTTAAAAAAAGTTATCAAAAAATAGTCGCCAAAAGTTAAAAAAAGTAGAGGGTTTTGATGAAAATAGTCGCTTTTGGCACTATTTTAACAAAAATAGTCGCCATAGTCGCCGAATCTTAAAAAAAGTCGCTTTAGTCGCCTGTGGCAGCCCTGTAACAATCTATAGCCATTCTAATAGGCCAACATTTGTTTTACGTACCTTACGGACAAAGTTGAAATCAGGGTGGTGTTTAGTTGGCATAAATATTAGAAGGAAGCGCTCATACAAATGGATGCCGCTCAGAGACGATATTCCCATGTACAAAAATACTCCGAACAAAGCAGCAAGAGGCACTTGGCGTAGGAGAGGGGATAAAAATATTGAAACACCTAAAAAGAAAATATTTTATTAAAAACATTTACAATATCACAAATATCAATTAACTGATATCGTATCTTATTAAACAAGAAATATATGTAGTATAAAAAATATGTGATATTGTAATTGAATTTTTTGGAATTACATTTTGGCACTGTGCAGTTAACAAGAATCGAACTCGGGACCTTGTGCGTGCTATGCCGATACTTTAACCTTACTTTACTTAATTACTTGAGACCGAGAGAAAGTATTGGGTATATGAAGTGATTACCACAACAATATGAAAAATCTGTTTATGTCCATTATAGAACTTTTCATTTTGCGATTTAAATTCATGTGTTAGAAAGTGGTTAACTTTACTTAATTAACAGAAAAACAACATTTCTGCTCAACTGGGTAATTTATTTTCTGAAACTGCTTAATTAATTTGTCTAAAAATCAGTATATAGATATTTCTGCATGTAGTATAGCATTTATTCTAAATAGCTATTGTTATTAGATAAAATGACACATTTCTGAAATCTGGAAGTTCTAAAGTAATGCAATGGGAATGCATGCCAAATTGTGAAAGAAATTCCCTAAATTAAAAATAAACCATTTTTCTGAAAAGTTATAAATAAATTTCTATTGGAATTATTTGATACTTTTTTAAATAAGAGTTGATTATGTATTTGTGAATAAATCTAAACAGTTGAGACTTAATATTCCTTATATATTTATTTTTCTTTATTTGTTCTCAATCGACAAATCTTCCAAAGCATATTTGAATTTTTTTTTAACCCCTTCAGTAGTATAAGAGTCTACTTATAAACTAAGTAGCTTAATTATGCGAAATAAAACACTACTAACCAACAAGAACCGAGACCAAAAAGCTTGTGAGCCTCTGTTCCTTAACTTCAATGATGTGGGGGGTTTCTCCGGGCGCATGGGTTTTAGACCACACAATGAGGCTGGACGTGTGCGAGATGGACCTCACTGTGGCGGCACACTGCCACGGACCCCCGATAAACCCGCTGATCATGGCCATAGAGCCAATCATGAAGAGGTCAATGTGAAACCCAGACCCTTTCTTTAGTTTCTTTTTACTGATTATGAGCCTGCAAAGGAATAACATCAATATTTTGATCCATGAAACATTTTTATTACTCTATGTTTCATACACACAGAGTGGTCAAAGAGTAAGAGAGATTAAGTGAAAGGAAAGGTGCTTTGTTATAACGTTAGTACAAGCGCTGTTCTAACAGGTATGAATAAAAACACTATTTGACCGACTTTGAAAGTGGAATGATTGTGGGTGCTTGGGGTCATGGAGTAAATGAGAAAAAATTGCTACATTTGTGACATTTTCTAGAGCAGCTGTAGCAAAAGTTTTTAAATCTGGACTGTTAGTAAAAAAAATGGGTCTTGACTAAGTGTTCTGTTCTTGTCAGTGGCTACTGAATGTTGAATAGCCAAAGAGCAATCATGCAGTAAATTATAGCAGATTTTAATAAAGGATCCTTGGAAAGGATTGATGTACACACTATATTCCTGTACACTTCAATGTTTGGGATATGGGTAAGGTCATAATACTTTGGCCACACAATGTAGCATAATAAATCTATATCTGTGGTTTGCAACAAAAAGAATCAATGTCATAGGTGACAGTTTTGAGAAAAATAGCTTCAAAGTTAGAGGGTTCCACATAATTGTTTTATTTGAAGGGTTAGAGAAGCATGAGGAAATTTCATTTAGAAGTTCAAAATTGATATATTCAAAATAGTAAAAAAATATTGACATTGGTGTTTATTCCAAGCTACAGATGTAGATTTTTTATAACTATAAAAAAGCTTACTCACTCGCATATTTGTGTTTCCATAAATAGCAAAATGAATACCAGTAGACCACCAACAAAAGCGATTGCAACGTCCATTATAGAAACGGGAAAGGGAATAATAACCCAGAGTCGGTCTGTACTGGGTGAAAATCCTTCAGGAACAGACAATTTCTAAGGAAAATTTTAAGAACATTTATAGTGAAAATTATTATTCAATAATCAAAAGAGTAATCATCGGATTTCAATAGATAATAATTTAAAGTTTTGTGATTTTTTTTAATAATACATTTATATTAATTACTTATTACTAAATAAATTCAATTAGTTCTACGGTTTTTGATCCATTGTCATTAATAATATTAGATATAGAAAATATTGAATGTTATCTAATGCTAAATTTCATATTACTTTTGACAACTATCCAATGCAAACAAATTCATATATCACATATATACAAATCAATATATAATTACTTATAACTGCAACTATACACTAGCATAAAATTAAAGTTATCATATATTTTATACATTTTACTATATCCATCTAAATGATAATTTTCTCAAAATTTAAGAAAAGGTGTATTTTATCTATTACGAAATGTAATTGGTTGAAGCAAATACACTTTTTGAATAAATATAATTAGTTCTTTGTATTATACAATTGCATGAATTTTACTCTATTTAAATAAATAATTTGATAGACGAGTTTAATGAATTATTTTTCTAGTATAAGTGTTAGATATTGTAATTTTATTACATATATCTTGAGGTTTCAAGATATATTCAAAATAAATAATAGTATAATTAACTAAATGCCACTAAATTATATCTTTTTAAACAAATATACTTTTTTAAATAGTTTGAATAATTTAGTTTGTTACACAATTGTTCTTTGATTATTTGTGTAGTTTTCTCAAAAACTACTGAACTGATTTCGCTGGAATCAAGATTTGAATTTTTTTTTTGCATGAGAAAATATTTTAAAATTGTTTTTCACTACTTGATATGCAACTTAAAAGATAGATAGAAAAATGTAAAATTGAAAACAAAGTTGCAATACCTGTGTATAAGTGTTTGGTATTAGATAATCAATAACAACCATCAGCACTAAGGCTATAGGCACTCCGAAATCTCCAAGTGCTCTTCTTGCCTGCAAGTTTAATAAGACGATTTTGAATTTATGATCACCATTAATCTTTTAAATATATTCACAATGTATTCCTAAATAACAATTAAACTTGATAGGTATGGATTATAACATATTCATTTACACATGTAAATTACATTGAAAGGCTTTACCTAAACTAAAATGAATTTGTAAGTTCTTTTTAATTTTTTGCGCCCAGGAACATCTTTAAAAATTGGTTACGGGTAATGAAAATGTGCATAATCAACACTTGAGCCATGAAACATCATTGGCAGTTTTCAGTAAGGGCATGCATGTCGAAATGGTTGTAATAAAAACATGAGATGCTAAACAACGTTAGTGCGGTTGCATTTATTTTAGGCTTATATGATGTACACAAACATCGTTCTAGGAATGACACACAAAATAGGAAGTGTGTAGCAGTTTGTCAAAATTTAAAAGGTGCACCAGAGTTTGATGTTATATGACTTAAAGCCTTGTGGAAAAATACTCTATCTCTTACAATATTTCCAAATGTATTGTATCAGAGGATTTATAATAAATAATTTAAAGTCTGTTAAGATGAATTGCTTTGAAAACGAATTTCAAATTTGATTTTTTTCAACAAATGAATAGGTAAGTTTATTGGAAGTTAAAAATACATATGAAACACTTTTGCAGTCAAATTAACTTTGTAATTTAGATTTATTTTTACCATTTGCCACAAAATAATGAAGTTATAAAGTTGTGTTCCCTGAAAAGAGTGAATCAGTCAAACTTACAGGTGGGTGCTTAAATTTTTTCTAACTGAATAAATTTTTTATTTTCCACTATGTCCAACAAGAAAAATAAATCGCAAAATTTTCAAAACATTTAATTAATAAAGGAACAAGCTCGCAATCAATAATAAAAAAAATGTGCTTGAGGAAAGAAAGAGTATGTTAATATAACATTCCCACATTATTGTTGAAATGAAATATTTGTGACATTGTTTAGGAGGTATTTTAGTTGTACTTGAAACTAGGGATGAAACGGATATCCGGTAACTATCCAGTATCCGGCTGCTTTTTAACTATCCGAAAGTAAATAGCCGGATATCCGATTTTCCATGCCGGATATCCGGATGAATAAAACATCGAAGATTTTTTTTTGTGGCGATCAATTTTCTTTGTTTTTGCTTTAAGTATTTTTCTGAAAATTCTACCAATGTTTTCACAGTGTGCAGATTCTTCCTTTAACCAATAGAGACTTTAAAAAAACACTTTTTTTCAAATTTTTTACTTTAAAATTATATTTTTAACGAATCGTTATGGGGGAGGGTCATCACATCTCACAACTAATATAAAGTTGAATAAAAAAATAAATTTCTCAAAAGTTTAAGTAAACTTGAGTTTTCATGTTTGGAATGAAAAAGCATATGGTAAAATTACAATTATTCAGAAATTAAGTGTAAAATGTACAAAACATACGACCATTGCTAGCAGCAACCTAGAATAACCCTTTGTAAATAAAAAAGTTTTTTGAATGTTTATTCAATTTTGGTATCACTTTAAAAATAAAAAAAATCGGGAAATATTACAGAAGAAAAAAATATTTTTCAATTTTTGACCGATTTCCGTTTTTTTCTAGTGTGTATGAGAAGTTATTTTCATAAAAAATAAACTGCCGGATATCCGGCAAAATCTAGTTCGGATATCCGATATCCGGTTTGTAATGTGCGCCGGATATCCGATATCCGGCAAAACCACTATCCGGTTCATCCCAACTTGAAACCAATAGATAAGAAGAATATTGTGAAATACAGAATTTTTTAAATAAAAAAAAATTTGGTGCATTGTTGGTGCTTGGAGATACTTGGAATAGATATTACGGCCGTGAGCATCAGGGGATTTATAAAAAAAACCTTGAAATATTGACGCTTTTTTGACAGTTTAGCCTGTAAGATTGTATGTTATAATACAATATTTCTAGAAGGACATTATGTACTGTTAATAATACTCCTCTTTATGATCATATAGAGGCTTTTTCTTTCTTCAGATGTAACAGAAATTATTAAACAGGAAAGTTAAGAAAATTCTGAGTTTGAAGCAAATAAGCCAGTTTAAAAATTCCATTGAAAACGTTGGTGCAAGAACTAGGCAGCTCCAATTTTTTTGATTTATACTTTTCACTTATTCATAAAGGAAAAAAATTCTCCATCGCTTAGTGCAAGAACCAGACAGCTGTAAGCAATGGCTATACAGGAAAAGGAGCTGTACTTCTGTAAGAAACATTCAGTGTTTTCTACCCTTCCTCAACAATTTTGAAAGCTGAAGCTGCCTTGTTCTTGCATTCACGCCTTTAATTGTAAAAAAAAAATTAAGTGCAAAAGTGTGTTCAGAAGTCTTTTTGGCAGGACTTGTACATTCTAAGGTTACACAAATTTTGATTTTCCAGATACATGGCAAACCAGAAACCTTGTTTGCAGATCTAAACATGCATTTTTTTCATCTTTCTTAAATGTAGTGAAATGGACAAGTGGAATTTAAGAAACAACACTGTACCTATGATTCGTTGATACAACAAAGACATTATTATTTTACAATAGAGAAGCACTTACACTTCGGCCAAGGAATTTGCTGTTTCTGAAATGTCGCAGAAAAAACGCAATGTAGAATGTTCCGATCATGAGGATTGCTGAGAGCAGAGCCGTGTTCGGATGGGGATTTGCCGGTGCAGGTGTTGTGGTGGAGTCGTTATAGCCACCAGGAAAAGTTGTGTCATTACAATAAGTTGGGAGAAGGGGGTTTTCCACAAAAATCTGTAACATATTCATATAATATTACAACTTGCAACTAAATCAAGTATAACACATTGATTCTTATTGAGTTCTATATAAAATGGTTAGAAAATATTTGCTTTTTAGGTTGAGCCTATTAAGATTTTGTAGTTTTTTTTATGCGCAGTCGACGGTGCCCGGCACTTCAGTTTCCACTAAACGGATATATTTTATTACTTTAAAATAATATTCCCCGATCAATTGGCAGCAATATACAGAAGAACGACAACAGCCGCTTTACATAGTGAAATATAAAAAGAGCATGACCAGCATCACTAAACAATAGCCTCAATCGCAAGTCTGCTTTAAGGTTTACAAATGATACCCACAGTGCCTCTGAAGTAACCAAATGGCAGTCACTAAAGGTCGCCATGCCGAAACGTAAATTAAAAAAGTGGTTCCTAGTTATTTGTTTATTGCTAAATAACATCAGTTGGAGATGGACAAAGGTGTCTGCCAAATGAAATTAAAATTTATTTATGTAAGGGTGTTTTAATTGTAAGTAATCATTTTTGTATATAGTATAATCTGAATAAGAAGCCTCTTTATAAGGAAGCATATATTTTTATATGGGGCCCTTTTGAGAGCATCGGGTAACTTTTTCATTAATTAGTTAACTGACATTACCAAATAAAATTAGGGACTTCAGTCATCACTATAAACTGTGTCAATCTTTTACGAAAGTTTATTATTAAACAACAGACTATTAAACACTGAATATATTCTCTTTGTAAAATTAAATTTTTATACACTTAAACATATATGTTACACACAAAAAAATTCCATGCTCACTAAAACTGTATTTCTGTACTAAATTTGAATAGATCCACTATATATTTTCAAAAGCATTGTCTATATTGGAAGTTCTATAATTTTTTAAAGTTGCAGATATCATATAAAATTAAGTGCAGGTTTTAAGTTACAATATTTTTTGATAAATTAGTATTTCCTACTAAAAAATTTTCTATATGCATCACAGAAAAACTTAATGTACACTAAATTAAGAAATATAGAGCTACGGACAAATTATAATATTCACAGAGTTGATAGTACTGCTACAAAAACTCAATTAACAAGAGTTTTCTTACCGAATACAGCTTTGTAAGAGCATCAACAATGAACAATAAGGCAATGATGGTGGCAAAAATTTCCTGCACAAATCTAGAGAAAAACTTCACTAGTACCGAACCTTCGGCTGCCACAACAGAGATTGCAATAATAGCGGTCCAAATGCCGACCCAAACACGCATCACAAGGTAATCAGATTCAAAGTTTTCCCGAAGCTGAAACAGAAGCATTTTTTTTAATTCACATACCAACTAATATGTCTGATATTTTCATTATTTAATTAAACTTTGCAGAAAATCATAAATAAAAAATATTGGGGGTTGCTCTGACAGAGCACAGCCAGAAAGGTTTTACACGAAACATCCTTTTAATATATTAAAAATTGGTTCCGAACAAAAACAAGGGACATAAGTTGTTACATCTAACCCATATCTACTCTATGGACCTGCTTTTCTATAATTCAAGATTTTACACACATTGGTGCTTAATTTCCTATCGTGCAAGACCAAGTCAATGGTGCTATCTGCAAGTCAAGTAGTGGGACTCCAAGTTCAATAGGTTGCCCAACAATGAGTTGAATGTCATTTCACTTAACATTAAAGTAAAAGGAGAGCTCCAGATTTTAAACTCTGTTTTTGGACTTGCATTCTTTAGCAGCCGCCTTGCCCATTTGTCACAGAGTAAGAGTTGGTTGGATCACACTAAAAATTTAACATGAAATTTTTATCCTAATACTCTAGAGCTTCATTACTATGAGAAATCTTTTGATAACAAAGGCAATGGACTTGAAAGTACTTTCAAATCAGAAAATGGTGTGTATGAAAATTATATATTATTTTTTTAGCAAAATTGTTTACTATAATAAGGAATATTTAAATGAGAGGATCATATTTTCATTTCGTATATGAAATTTTACATTACAAGCAGGCCCGTTGCACCAGGGGTTTTGGGAGGGTGGGGGGGGGGACCCCAATAATCTGGAAAGACTGAAAGTTTGGAATTTCAACTTCTAAAATCCTCGAGTTAGGAAAATTTATGCCTGAAGAAAATTAATATTATTAGCAAATGAAAGCTAGGGAAGATTAGAAATTGCCCAACTTGTAAGATTACATTTAAATTAGACTTCAGAACGGACACTGCATTGGAATATGGGTGCAACAAATCAATGCTTGTGAAAGAACGGTTTAATATTACCTAAAATATATATATAAAAAAAAGACGAAAAATGTCGGTAAGTTGGACATAGGAATTTTCAGCACTGTCGAGTTGAGAATTTCGAATCCTTAAGTTAGGAAATTTCTGGTTTCAACACCCCCTCCCTCCTCCCCAAAAAACATTTTTTTTGTAACGGAACTGATTACAAGGTTTAATTGTATATTGGACAATGAAACATGTAACAGAATGCTGTTTCAATATATTTATAAGAACTTACCTTAAAAATTGTCTCATCAACTAATACCAAGGGAGCTGTCGTTCCTACTATAATCAGGGGTTGGCCAGAAAAAAGAGCAAAAATGATCCCACTAATGCACGTTCCAATAAGAGTTTCAGAAACTCCAATCTGTTTGCCAGTTTTGTCCGCTGGGAAACAAAATTTTAGAAAACAAATGAATGGAAGAGATCTAAAAACAGAATTGAAAATAGCACAAAAGTAAATTGTCAGAAAAGTAAGTGAAGGGTATTGAAATGGAGTATTTCAATCCATGATGGGTTATGCTTTAGGATGAAAAGTATCCAGTTAGATACCTAAATTTTGTAAATACATATGAATTTATAATATTTAATACACAAAGTATTAATTTCTATTGACTTTTACAATTGCTATAAATATAATATTTGTAATATGATAATTTAGAATAAGTTACTTCATTCAGTGATAATCATTAATTCGAATACAGTGGTAAATAATTTTTAACCCTCACAGTAACATTCCAAGCCGCTGGAACCTAGAAAATGCCCCCCCCCCCCCCCCTTAACGTTCAAGCTCAATGTCTCTATATTCAGAACAACATGCATTTATTTAATTATTTTTTACAAAAGATGTCAAACAGATTTAAAAAAATATATTTACTGTAAGGGTTAATGTTATTATTTTTAGGTTTCTTTGTTAAAAAGATTTTTGATTGTCATAATGTTTTAGTTCTTAATCCGTGAAGTTAAGTACCAATAATTTATTTTAAAACTTAGATTTAAAAAAAAAATATTGTGATACAGATGCATAAATTTCTTACATAAAAAAAATAATATTTTATAACTTTTCATTTTTTTTTTAAAATTTACAAAATCTTTATTACCAAGTTAAAAAGTTTGAGATATTTTTTTTGATTTTGTGTACAATGCATATTGTATAAGAACCTCATTGCTTTAATCTTAAGAGTTAATCCATTTAGATGTTTAAGGCTACTTGAAGTATTTTATAACAGCTCTAGAGAACATGAAGTATAAACAGGCACGTAGGTATAGATTTTTTATGGGTGGGGTTCAACCCCCTCCCTCCCCCCAAAACAATTAGCAACTTCCCCCAAAAAAATTCGCACCTCCCCCTCATTTTTTTTCAACTTATTAATTTTTATTGAAGTACACAGGAATTCTTTGGCAGATAAACGTCAAAACAGCAATATCATTTAATTTTTATGAAATCGTTACCAATATCAGTAATTACCTATTTTTAAAATTAGTAAATATCCTTCCTAATTAGGAAATAAATTAGAGAACAGAATTGTTTAGAATAATATGTTTGGAGCATCTTGTTTATACCACCCAGTTTTAAAGATATTTTCCCTTTGTAACATAAACCCAAATACTAAATAATGAAACTCGATGACGTCCATGTTAGGCTTAGTTTGAGATAAAAATGACCTCAAAACATGTTTTTGACGCCTTTTGAAAACTATTTTCCGAGGAAAGACCAAGGAAAATACTGTTTTCCCTTCTCATGTTACTCAACAAGAAATGTACGAGAAATTGAATTTATTCTAGTTTTTTTAAAGTATTTTTATGATTTTTACAGTAATTCGATTTTTAATTTTTTTCTTGACTTTCAATGGGAGGGGTTTGAACCCCCTTACCTACGTGCCTGAGTATAAACAAAGCCATAAGGATTTCAAAGACTTGCACTCACCAAGTAATCCACCGAAAGCTACGGCCCCAGAAATGGCTGCAAAATAAATAAAGATGACCGAAGCAACACACTGAAAAGTGATGCCATCCATAATGTCGCTCAAATAGTATGGGTAGCGATTCCGAATATCCTGGATAAATCCTCCAAACACTTTGCCTGTGCGCTTCAAAGGGTCATAAGAAGGCTCCTCTGAAACAACAACCATGTAAAGTTTAGCATAATTAACATGAAAGCAAAATCAATCAAATAACACTTATTTTACAACAAAAGAACTTGTACTATGGTGCAAAAATAGTTGACTAGATGAATAATCAATACAGGCTGCATATCCTTTACGTACAAGACAAAAAAAAGCTTATAGCCAAGAACGTATATTTATTCAAATTTGATAGCACATCACACTAATATCAAAATATATTACATAGCTAATATTCAAACTTTTCAAATACTGCCTCTTAATTTAGAGTCACAGAGAGAGAGGTGATAGAGATAATACTTGACATGTCATCTCATTCTACTAACTTAAACACCAAAACCAAGTTGTGGATAAACAACCACTGTATATTTAATATGCACAAATCTTCTTTAGACAGTAATATATAGTAAAAAAATTATTTCACTATTCTTCATATTAATATGAATAAATCTTTAAATTGTAAATATATTCGAAAAAAGAATAAAATACTGCTAACCACATGACAGAGCCGGGTTTAAGATTAGTGGGCCCCTAGGCAGGCTGAATTTTCCATACTATGTTAAAAATTTTCAAGGAAACTCAAGGTAAAATGGTATTCTGGAATCTATTAAAATGATAATAAATAATAAGCGAAATTAAAATGTAAGAAAAATAAAAGCAACTATTTAAAAAATAAGTAAAACAATACCATTGTAATTATTACAAATTAAACTTACTTCTTTTTTTACAGAATATAATAGTAGGGTATATTTACATTGCATAAATCTGTTCAGAAAAATAAAATTTTCCTCTATCATAAAAATATTGTAGTATACTATTTTCATTAGGATTTGGATTATCATCCTTCCAAATAATGTTTTCTGCAAGTTGACTTTTTTTTATGTGTGTGCGAGCTTCTAGGCTACGGCCTATGTAATCTATGCTTAAATCCGGACAAGCCATCTGATGGATATGAGCTTATATATTTGTTCGTGTACCTCCAGTTTTACTCAGCAGTAAACATAAAATTAAAAAAAAAAAAAATTAAAAGGAATGTGTTAAAAATATAAATTTAAATATACAGCAATGCAAACATATCTACATATTGAATATTTTATTTATTGGCCAGAGGATTAAAGAAATATTTATAAATATCATCAATTTTGAACTATCGGAGAGTTATATAACTAATTTAATAGGTCTGTATTTTTTCAATGCCACCCTCGAGATGCTTCTTATAAATCTCTCAAGGGTAACAAATATGTGAATTATTCACCTTTTATTGGTTCCTCTTTGATGCGACGTCGTGGCACAAGACTCTTCCTTCTGATCTCATCGATCGGAAGCAACGACTGCCTTTCCCATTTCCCAGGGGGAACGACCGTACTTGTGTCCAGGAAATTGTTGATGGCATGCAGCAAGTCTTTTCTGTTGCAAGCTTTGTATGCAGAATTGTGAAAATCCTAATTGTGAATGGAGAAATTGAAATTAAACATGTGACTGATATATTAAAACAAAGTTGAACTTTTAATATTAAATGATGATTTTCAGTTAAGGGTATTAAAAAAAGAGTACTAACCATGCAATGTCATATAGAATTTTTGGTTAATGATTAAGTTACAATTAAAAATATATTAAAGTAATAAAAAAAACAATAATTTTTAAATGCAAAGTCAATAACTTATTATAATACAAGGTGAAAGATTTAATATAAGTGCTTTTTTGAATAAAACTATAATGTTGAACAAAATAGTCAAATAAGGACATTATAATTTATTGCCTTTGCCCCACTATGATATGGCATGCAGAATTTTTTTTTTTTTTACACACTAACTGGCATTCATAGCATACCATGACACAGGCCCGTAGCCAGACAATATATCCAGGGGGGGGCAGACACTACTCCAGGTAGGGCAAGACCAAAGGGGGGGGGGCGCAAAACATTTCCATCTTGTATTATACACACATATATCTGCCAACTTTTAGGGTTTGTCAGTACCACGTATGTGTTCTAGACATTTTTTACGATTAACTTATAAAATTATAAGAGAGAATTGAAGTGTATGAATAGTTAGTTCTATTATAAAATTAAATTTTATTGAAACATTTGTTGATAACAAAATCTGCAGATTGATGCAATGCAAGAGATCAGGCCCGGAAAATGTTTAGAGGGGGAAATGTGTATACATTGAAACCCAGTTTTTACATCTTAAATTTATTGAAATATTTCGTTTCAGTCTCGCATTGTAGGTTTTGGTTTTGTCAAAAAAGGAAGGGGGGTGCAACTAAGCAATGCAGTAGGAAGAAATTGTTTACAAGCAAAAAATAATCAACGAATAAAATTCCAACATCTTGAATAATTGACCAACTAAATTAGATCTTCGCTGCTAAACATAAATTTCTGAAAGCAATTTTAAATTGTAGCAAAATGAAAAATGAATCGAACGTTCATTTCACAAACATCAACGGTTTGTTTAAAAATGCGTTAAAAAAATTTGCATAAAGAAACGTCTTTAAAAATATTTCTAATATCAAGCTAGACTATGCTTTTGTAGCTTGGTAATTAGCGTGCTTGACTTCGGAACAATAGGTCGCGGGTTCGATTCTCGACGGGGACTACTCAACTGGTTTCCCCGCTTGTTCGTGGGATCAAACAGCTATTTTTTATTTAATACATTACATTTTTTTTACATGCACCAAATAAAATCATAATACGAGTCATAAAAAAAAACTATTTTGTAACACGTTTTAATATTAATTATAATAGCGACAGGAAATAGATATTGAATTTTATAATAAAATTTTCTAGTATTAGGTTGATTATTGCTGTTTACAAACAGATGTCCGCTGTTGAAAAATTAAGCTTCTAAAATTCAACTACAACAAGAATATATATATGTGGTTTAGAAGTCGAAGGACCTATATCTTAAGTTAAGTCAGTGAAACATTGCTCTTTCTTGTTCCAAGACACATACATATTATACATGTTCTATATCTCATATTTCTTTACAGAATAATATATTGAAGTGGATGGAAAAGTTAAAAATGAAAAGTGGAAAATTTCATTCAATTAAAATTATTTTCTTATTGTCACCATAACATATATATATAATATGAGAATAGAAAGAAACAATTATTTATATCATCTGTTCGACGTAAAATAATTCATACCTGTTTTCTGTTCCAATACACATACAATAGATATATAATAGTACCCAATAAATCTTCAATTTATACATTCAACTGACTAGTCCGTTTTTAGATATGTCTTCCCTTTAACAAGATTTCCTAAATTATGCAAACGAAGATGGACGTACACTAGTACACAATGAGAAGGGCCGATATGTGTTTGTACTCGTACATGTGACCTTGCAATGCTTAATTGACAGCTTCCTGTTTCAATGCTCACAGCTTGAAAAGAGGCTTTTTTTCTGGAGGGGTTGGACCCCCTCCCCCTTGACTACGTCCCTATTTTACCCACGGCGTTTTCGTCAGTCGCCAGCGCTCGAGATTATTTCGCAGAAGTTATATGGGAGGTCTTTTTCTTGAGAGTAGGGAAGGACATCTACCAATTGACCTAAGGGAACAAACCTTATTAAGATTGTTTTACAACCTGCTTGTAAGCTGAACTCAAAACAACCCGTCGAATAGATAAAGATGAACGGGGAAAATACGACGCTAGTAATTGAAAAGAGACGGACAGGAAATGAGATGGTCAGAGTAGCTTATTATCTTTTAGCAATTTCTGCCCGATATACTTGGAGGGGAGCCAGTGAACACCCCATCGCAAATTTAAATGTATTTGCTTTATAGTAATAGTACATGTTTTTTTTTATATATTTTTTTTTTCATTGTACGTAAAAAGTATTATTGTGTATTGCAATAAACACAAACACAACAGGAGGAAGAAATTTTAAGAAATTGATGTAAATATTTTTTTTTTTAAAGAGTTAAAGTAATCTTAATATATAAGCAGGACTCGACTTGAGGTGGGAACACGCCGGAACGTCGTTTCCGTACCTCTGTTTAGGAAACAAAATTTCGGTAATAAAAAATATTTAATTAATAACAAATTACTCTGTTGTTAGTGAGTGGGTCTGGCCTACTACCAGTGGTGGCGATTCGGAGGGGAAGGGGGGGGGGGAGCGGTTGCCCCCGCACTGTTTTCGGATGAATCTCTTTTCGAACACAAAGGAAAAGGAGAGAGGATAAATGATCAAACTGGTTGACGTGGCTCACATTCCTCTACAGGATGGTAAGTTATTTATACTCAAAGAATGACTTCTCGTGGGATTACGGTGCAGAAGCGCATTCTCCCTCTTAGTCCTCGATATTAACACTCCTCAATTAATTATATATGTTCCAAATTTATTATACGTTCCATAGATATTAAAAAAAAGCACTATTATAATAAATTGTGTATTATTTGAAATTCTGTTTTTACCGTTAACCTTTGTCATTTGCCAGATTAATTGACAAATGAATAAAACTCAAATTGTATATTTTTAAATATTATATTAGGCCATGTATAATTTTAAAAAGATTAATAAAATTAAATTAATTTATGTCATGTTTTTCTTTGTCCATTTGTAACTTTTACGCTATTAAAACAAACTGGAACTTGATTGTTATTTAATCAGCGTATAAAAATTAAAATGTATAATAGAATAAAATTGGACGCCACTGTATTTAAACGTAATGACGGGAGACCTAAAAAATAATACTAATAAAAGTATGTAACTTACTCATTTCTCTTTAAATAATGTCGAATTACCTAGCAAGACAATACATTTCTTGCAAAAACGTGTCATTTAAAAAGTTAAGATTATTTTCACCGGGGAAAGCAAACAATCCTAGAACACACTAAACTTTTTTACACGTTTTTTTCATGTTAAGAATTTGTCCAAGAAACGACAAGAAGTCCGCTGGTCAATATGCTACCACACTGTCATGAAAACCAGTCCGCGCAGTTAACACCCCCTAGTTTCACCCTCAGTGGGTGGTCAGTTGTCTGTTGTGCCGGGGAAAGAAGAAGGAGAGAAATCTTGACGATGAAGTTGAAACGACCAGACGCCAATGGGACGCGACGAAACGCCTCTAAGCTCTGTCTTGGAAGTGCTTGGTCTTGATGCTGGGAGAGTAGAATGAGGGATGGCGAGGGGGGGGGGGGAGGAAGGAAAAGTGTCTCCATTTGCCCCCTTACGCAGGAGTGTAAAAAATTATTAGTTAGGGTTTTTCGTGTGAATTTCTAGAAATTTGAATTCTTCAATTGTTCTGGGGGGGGGGGCACAAATAAAGTTGTAGGCCGGGCATTGACCTCTACCTAGCTACAGGTCTGCCTCGACAAACTGCAAGTATCTCCATGGCTGACATTCATATAAGGACATATGCTACTTGACATTATCTAATTTTTCAATAAATATCCATGCTAGGTTAAAGCTACTTTGCTAATTCACTGTTTGCCTTTTACAATTTAGCATTTTTCAAATGAATGATGATTAAGTTTTATAACAAAGCTTGTATAATACTTTAATTTATCAATTTGTATGTGTCTAAAAAAAGAGAAACCGAGTACTTACTGCATTGCTCATCAAGGCACCAATAGCACGGCCCACTTCATGGTAATCAAGGGTGGAATGAGATGGCCCAAGTAAAACAAACAAGAATCGTACAGCAATGGGAATCTAAACAAGGACAAAGAAATATTAATTTTTCTTATATAAATATCTACTACGTCATGAGTCACTTTGACATGAATAATATTGATTTGCAAACAAAACATCAGCTAAAAGAATAGACATGTTATTTTTATTTAATATCACACAAAAAAACTTTAGCCGATATTGCAATAATCATAAAGGGTCCATTCTTGAAACAACAGATCTTTAATTAAAAAGTCTTCTAACCTATTGTAGTTCACATTGCATATTCTTGAAATTCAGATTCTTATTTTTTTCCCTTAGGAATGTTAATTAAATATTGAGTATTTTATGTAATTAAAGCATTTCAGAGAGTTGATGTTATTTGTCTGTGCAATATAAAAATAATTTAATCATTGAAATAAGAAATTGAATTTTAAATTAAATATAAAAGCTAACATTAAAGATTTACCTCCAAAAAGTATGCCATCTGTTTTCCCTCAGCAAGTCGTATAAACACAGTGGCCGGGTTATCGAGACCATCTAGTTTCCCGACCAGAACGGCAGCCCCTTCTGCATTCTCCGGAACCCTTCGATGAATGCCTTGCTCAATACTTTTGTCATAAGATACACTCTTCCTTTTTGCCACTGGTGTAAAATCCACGCCAGTGCTCTGAAAGATAGAGAGGAATTTAGTGACTTCAGATTAAAATACAATGAAAGGACACATTACTGAATTTGAGTTATGTGAAGTCCAACTGAAGATTCACTATATTGAGGGGGCTGGTGCATAATAAATCTGCAGAAGCTCAAATGTTTCACTGCAGACTTATTGTGCTGTGATGTGGACCATAAGCCATCTGACAACATTTTAATTCTCAAGTCAGTCAATTATTTACAAGAAAAATGCTTTTCAGGTTCGAAGACCCATATGATCACTATGAGTAGGTTAACCATCCAAGTATTCAGGATGTCTATAGTAGATTTTGCTTTTCCATTTAAGGTATCTTAATATTTGAAAATGAAATTTGTTACGTTTGGAGCAAATAGCCTAACATATTTTAAAAGGGTTGGTCCTGTTTTTTTCACAAAGATTATATTTCTTATACTTAACTGTGACTTATGGCTTATTTTCCACATCTCAGCAGTGCCGAAACTAAATACATGTGTTTTACTTACAAACTTCAATGATTTTGAACTAATAAGGTTTAATAGTTTTGATGTAAAATAGTAATGAAGGCAAAAGCTAAACTTACTACGTTATTGTTGTCTGGCATTAGAATCACCGTCTCCTGAGGCATAGGTAATTCTTCATGGTTCTGGGAAATAATCACTTCATTTTCTGGCTTGCTTTTTCCAGGTTTAAGAAACAAAGGTGACCTGCTATTGAAATAATATTTAAAAAAAACATAATTGAGGTTTAACACTTTTTGAATAAATCAACAACAAAAATTGAGATTAAAAAGTTGCAAGAAACCTGTTTTTATCGTGGCTAAGCAAGTTTAAGTTTCCATAACCAGAGCTGTTCCTCCGCATGTTAGGCAGCATTTTCTCGTTGACGTGTCTGTGCCTTAGCATCAATGCTCTCAAAACTGTATCTTTCTGTTCCGACTTGATTTGATCTGTATTTACCATACACTCCACGATTCTTTTGGAGATTCCGACTAGGTCATTTTCTTCCAAGTCTAAGAGGACACCACCTATCAAATAGAGGTTTGTATTAGTAAAATTATTCTGTTCTTCCTATCGAGTTAGACCACCTTGATGTTAACCATGTTATTTGTCAAACAGATATTGTCAGAAAGGATCCCCTTAAAAGTGTAGCTGATTTTAAAGACGTTTCATGTAAAGTAAATTAAAGTTATTTACCCGAATCTAAGCATTGTCGTAACTTTAAAAGACTGTGGAAGGACAAAGGTGGCACATGGGGTTTCCCCCATTTGTCCGGACCCAATTCGACATCTTCTTCATACTTGATCCACCTTGCTGTTTGCCTCCATTCCAAAGAATCAGTAAGTTCGAATTCTTGCAGTTCGTGAAGCTCCACAAATAGCTAAACGAGAAGAGTTAGATTAATCTTAACTAACAAGTTTACACAATTATCCTTCTACAGACTATATTAATATTTTTATTTTCATTAATATGAATTGTAATAGAACAAATCCCACAATTGTAAAAATAAAAAGAGAACTTTAATTAGCTTAACTCACTATGATTGTAGGGGAACATATATAAATAGGCTCTTTTGGATACTTAAAATGCTTTTTAATAATCTTTATATTGTGTTTTGGCGATACATTCAAAATGTAAGGAAGTAACATAAAGACCCTTAAACTGATATTGTTACTTTATTGTAATTTCCTAAGAGAATTGTTAGATATGACTATAAATAAACATTAAATTGAAAGTAAATATTTCAAATGTTCACAATGGATTTTGTTACTACCAAGGGCAGACATGTCATTAAGAAAATATATGGCTAACCATAATTTTTATAACTCACAATATTGTATAATAAATATAAATATTACACAGCCCTGATTTCTGGGTAAACATTTGATGATTGTTACAGGGTGGCAACAACATTCTGGAAAAAAAGTTTCTGGACATTTCCCTGATTTCCATGATGGTGTCACAAAAATTTCCCTGATTTTACAATTACATTAAGAAATGTTGCGATACATGCTTTGTATAGAAACAAAATAACCACGTTACAATAATACTATAAATATATTACATTATAAATGAAAAATTATAAGTAATACTTATTGAAAGTTAAAATAATAATTTATGAATACAACACAAATTATGCAATTACAACAGGCATAATAGCAATTAAACATGTTCTCTGGAAACAGACAATGCAGAAAAAAAAGCAAGTTTTTTCGAATTATTTATTTTGTAGATAATTTTAAATGTTTTATATGCTTAATATTTCCTATTCCAATCTTCAATAAATCCCATATTCATTAGTCCCTCAGATGTTGCTTACAATTCAAGGTCCAATGCACTTTGCTTTTCCCTCCAGCAGTGGTTCACATTAAAAAAAAAAACTGAAAATATGAGAATGCGCATAACCATGCTTTAAAAAAAAAAAAAAAAATTATCTTTCAGAACTAAAAGGAAATATTGAAAACTAAATTACCCCGAATACGGGGCATAATAGACGATAATTGCTGTTTTAATGATCCAAATTTGAAAATTACCCTGATTTTTTGAAAAATTCCCTGACTTTTCCAGTATTAAAAATTTCCATGACAATTCACTGATTTCCAGGTTATGTTACCACTCTGTGTTAACTAAAACATAATCCTAATTTATTTTAAACACATGGAACAACATTGAATTATCAAATATCTTCTAAACAATATGCAAAAAAATAATTGTATTTTGCACCTCATGAGGTTCATGATCAAATGTTTTCCTAATAAATGATGAATCTTGTTCATCTTTCTTTTTAAACAATGAAGCTATGGAAGCTTTGTTCTTAATTTTGTGTCTCCGCATTCCTTTAGGATCTTCAAAGCGATGACCTAAAATAAAATACAAATAAGTAAAAAAAGTGGAAAAAGAAGTCTAGTAACAAATACTAAGATACCTAATAATTTTTAAATTTCGGCTCTTATAAAATGGTTGGTTATTTGGAGTTTATTGGCAATAGCCAAAAAAGGCCAAGCTGTGCCAAACACAAGGTAATTTCAACCAACATTAAAATTCTAAAAGATATACATATAAACAGAAATAAAATTCAAAGAAGAGTTAAAAATCCTGTGTAGTTTAAAAAAATAAATAGTGATGAATGAGGTCTTATAAAATGAATGGATAGGAAAGTTTAAATTACTTAGGACCCAGCTACTAACATTCCATAAACAAATTATTGGATAGCAAATGGTTAAATGTGATATTGAGCAAGAAAAAATTTTGATTACTAGACACATATCCACAATATTAATCTATTTCTGAGATACAAGTATATTGTAATTATAGGCCCTTGGAGAAGCTTACAATCTGTGAGCTTTTTATATGAATCCTAAGTGCCATACCTGATTAAAGGCCTTATTATTGGTTAGATATGGCATTATCACCACAGTCTTAGAGATAAATTGGAAATATAAATTAAACTCTTTCGGTGAAAACTTAGCAAGTTTGATATTTAATTTATTGCCCAGAGGGTTAAATGTGTTATTGCATGCATAGAAATCTTGCTTACTAGCCATATCATCTATATCAGCAGATTGTAGAGTCACAGCCTCTTCAGGTTCAAACACTGTTGTGTAGTTCTTGACATCAATGTTGAAGCCATGGTGTTTCCTTCCAGCAGAATGCCTTCGAGACGATCTACAAGAAATGAATACTCGTTTGTACATAATGGAGTGCAAGGGCATAAGGGAAACTAAAATTTCAAAATGATTAGTTGATAAAGTGAAATTGGACCCCCTTAATAAAAATTTGCTGTCCTCTAAAGGTTAAAACAACTTTGTAAAGTCCACCATATGTTAATACCAATTTATTCTTACTTGTGCCTGTTTATCTTTCCGCTATCCAAGGAGACACTGCGCATGTCTTCACGAGATTCCTCCCCTGAAATAGAAGAGTGTTAGATGTAACAAATCCTATAACTTATACTAATATTTTGATATTGCCTTAGAAATTTTAAATAATGATCGAAGCACATTTTTCTGCTTATCTTTATACAGTCGGATAACAATTAAATAAATTTTAACATATTATGTATAAGTTAACTTTACACACGAGGGAATTTTAAGTTTAATTAAACTAAAAAAAACTTATAATGCGGCAATGTACCATACAGATATTTTAAATTTTTTTACCTCTAGGCAATTAAAATATATAATGCAAAAATAATAAGTTACTTAATGTTAATTCTTTTCCTGTTTAAAATTCATGAGCACTACTAGCACATCTACATATGTTAAAGTTGCATTTTACCTCGGGCCAAAGATATTTAACCTACTGGCTGGCCACTCATATATTCAGATATACTAATACTGGACTTTTTGGTTGGGGATTTATTAGAAAAATGATTGCATACCAGCAAAAAGTTTGAAATTTGGATGATTTAATTTTAAACTAATTGCTGCAGAGAAACAGTGTATGCTTTACTAACATCTCATATGTTACTAAACACTTGGTAAGAAGAATACAGTTTTGATATCTGTAGAGCCACTAATTTATGCTCATATTCAACTTTATTGACCTGCAAAGTAGCTTAAGGAGTTGCTCTCTTTAAGGATAGCCGTACACTGGTAACTTATCAAACATATAACTAAACTGTTTTTCTAACTGTATTGGAAAACTCAAATTGTATCCGCTCACTGGGCTTTTTAATTTGAAAAAATCATTTCCCTTGCTAGCGTGCAAATAATTTACAATTTGGGGATTTTGTATGGATCGGGGTATAATGACATTGGTGATTTTTCACCATCAGTTTGAGACCTGGCTGCCCTGAGTTGGATGCAATTTAAATAACCAAAAGCAATTACAATAATTTTGTTTAGTTGTACAATGTAATTGTTGCTAGTGTATGTAACTGAAATTTATAATTAATCAAGTTTGGTTATCTCATTATAAGTCATTACTTTCGGATATCTTTAGTCCGGGCATCCTGTATTTATTCAGGTCTCTGAAAGGTATTTTGAGTATACTCCATTTTTCAGCAAGAAAATAAGAAAACTGAAAAGCTACAATCCTGATTCATTACCCAGCAAAAACTTCACTTTGTGCTTCATTGCATCCATGGGCACGGACCCAGAATCCTCGAGTGGTTTCCCAAGCTCGGAGTCTGTGAGGCTGGCGTGGATGATGCCATCCTCGTCCTTGCTCTCAGTGCCTGGTTGGACGGAGGGGCTGGAAGGGAACAGGGTTTGTCTTCACTGACACAAGACGCTGTATAACAAAAGAGAGATTCTGACGAGATTCTTCAGAACATGCTTAAAACTACTATACTCTTTGTTTCGAATGGAATGGGCTAAATACATAGGTATAGGTTAGGAAGGGAGGCTCATGGGGTTCAAGGCACTTCCTGACTTTATATTCTACCAAAATCCTGAATAAGTCCTTAACACAATTTTTTAAAATATAATTAAGTTAAATTTTGATAGTTTTATCTGTAAAGAAAAACAAAATTGCTAATTTTTTTTTGCGATCAATTAGATAAATAACAAGTTTAATGCTAATTATCGATTTATAATTAACAAATCACTAATTAACATAACTGTTAATTACTTTTTATGTATTGATAAGTTAGTGTTCACATAGTTTTAAAAAAGGGCAGGGGGGATTTGTCAAAAAGGGCACTTTTGTTAAGTAAAAGGGCACTTTTTGTTATGTAAAAGAGCACTTTTTGTTATGTAAAAGGGCAAAGGGTACGATTGGGATACCAAGGCAATCCTACAGACCTACGTTTTTGCAGAAAAATAAAAAAAAATTAATTACAGGGCGCTAAGAAGATATTGAAAAAAAAAGGCAGGGCACATTTTTCACTTCTAAAAAGGGCAGGGCGCATCGGCATTTACAAAAAAAAGGGCAGGGCGCGGCGCCCTTTTAAAAACGCATAACAGGAACACTAGATAAGTATTCAGGGTATGAAACTAGTTGCGCTCATCATAATTTTTGAATTGCTATGCCACTGGTTTAATATTGCAATTCAAAGTGCAAAAACGTGAAATTTGAAAAAACAGACACACTCCAATAAATCATATTACTCTTTAACATAAGACATACAGAGTTTTTTTAACAACTAACTTAAGTGTGGCAACCAAAAACGTCAAGCACGCCAAGGAGGATTTTTTTTTTTTAATGTATGTTCGATGATGATTACTGACCTCATTCAGAAATTTGGAAAACTATTTGTTGGATAGAGAATGTCTCAATTGGGTGCTTTTTGTGAAAAATATTCAGCTATTCTGCATTTAAGTATCCAGAATTCTCAACCAGATAGTTTGAAAAAAATATATTGTATAATTTTGAAAATAAATTTTTTGTTGAATAGAGAAAAATCTACTTAGGCAAAAAATTCAACAACAAATGGTTATCTGGCTTTGATCTGACTAGAAATAAAAAATTAACTGTACTTAAAAAAAAAAAACATTATTTCTGATTTAAAAATTTCTTCATTGCTGCATACTCTAATTACAATATAATTTAATATACATTGCATTTATTAAATCGGAAATCAGGGCCATGGAAAAAATTAAGCAATAACTTGAGTTTCCTGATGAATAATAACAGAGGGTGAAGCCCCCTTCTACATAAAAAACTAAAATTAAACTTAATTTAATTCTAATGATGCAAGATTGCAATTGGATCGAGTGTTGATTAGGTCTCTTGAATATGCAGTACAATTTTGGCCCCATATCTTAAAAATGATATTGATTGGTTGGAACGGGTTCAACACAGGTTATGAAACTGGTCAGGAATGAACTATAAAGATAGACTTAGAACTTTCACCATGTATACATTAGAGGAGGGGAGGACTGCAGGGGATTTAATTCGGCTGTTAAATTTATCAAATTAGGTGATATCGAAGGCATAAAATTTAATACGACCAATGGGACTTTTGATCATGAGTACAAGTTATACAAATCACAACTTAATTGGGAAGGCTAAAAGCATGATTTTTACAATAGAGGAAGAGATAAATTGAGTAGTAGTTTGCCTGAAGAGGTGGTTAATTTGTCAAGAATAGGCAATTTTAAAAAGACAGTAGATCAGCATTGGGGATTGTTAGGATGCTTTAAGCAGAACCAACCTTACTGGGTCTAAAGCTTGCAGTTGGTTGTCAATATTTGAATTTGTAATAAAAAATATATTAGAAAAGTGATATAGTTACAACTAGAATATTATCACAACTCATCAAATCTTAATTGTAAAGTCAAAATTCGAACTACCCTCCCCAGAAGAATAGAAGAGGTGTTTTTTTAAAAAATAAATAAAATAGTAATGTAATTTGTAAATTAAAAAGGGATTGTTTTATAAAGTTTTATCACTTGTTTTAATACTGTCTAAATACGCTATTAATATAGGCCACTTTTAAGAAGGTGATGAGTGAATTTTTTTTTTTTTTTACAATAGAAATAAAATTAATGTTTTAATGCCAAATTATGAGGTTAAGGAACACTTGTGTACATTAGCACATCTTTAAAATGTTATAAAATTTTTGAAAAATTTGGTAGGGCCATAGTTTTTTTCTGGAATGTCTAGAAATAAAATAGAACACAAATTGATCAACCCTTAAGATCAATATACTTCTAAGATCAAAAGCCTTATAATGTACACTCTAGAATAAAACCTGATGTACTTTCAAAAAGCAAAAGATTATTGCACTCTAAAAATTAAAGTTTTACATACCCTCAAGATTTCAAGTTTAAGGTGCAACCTCAATAGAAAATGCAATTATGACAGGAATAGTTCAATGTATTTTGATAAGTTTCTAAATAAAAATAATGAATCAAAATAATTTGATACCTTAAACCATCTGACGATGCTGTAACAGGGGGGAGAAGTCCTCTTAAAACTGATTTGAGGGGTGCAAGAGATTTATGCTTATTTTCGGCTGCATTTTCCAATGAAGATGAACTTCCCACATAAAACTGCACTTTGTCCTCATCTGGGTGCTGGGGGGCCTTTACCTGAAAAAGTAGTCAGTATATTAGTGTAAGCCCACATTTGTAAGTCCATTTATTTTTTAAAAGTCAACATTTAAAGTGGGAATTGATCCGTTTCATAAAGTAAAACAAAATTAATAAATATTTCCTGATGTGTTTTTAACATTTTGACTGCCCCACAGTATATTTGAACTCCATGCTGTTACTACAAGATATCTTGTAGTTGACAGTGAACATTTTAATTAACCCACTGAGCTCAAGCAATAATAATGTTTTTACTGTTTCGACAGTAAACTTAATATTTTTTATATACCCACTTTTTAAGAATTTTTATTTATATTTAAAAAATATATATATAACAATTAAATGAATCACTATTTCCCATTCAATTTGTGGATTAGCTTGTAGGTTCCGAAATAAAAAGCCTTTGATTTCCATGATAATTGCAATCTTATAGAAACATCAAATATCCCAAACCAAAAAGACATAATTAATTACAATCACTTAGTTGACAGAAATACAGACATCCAAGAACCATACACCCCGATCCCACATGGTAGGAGCCATCTAGACTTGTTTGTCTTTGGACAAGTCAAACCCAACAGCTTGCGCTTTAGCAAGTGGCCGGTTTTTATTTATGTTTGTGTATAATTTTTTTTTTTTAAATTTTGAAATTTTTTAAAAATTATTGTTTGTTTTTTAAACAGTTTTATTTTTACGAAATGTATGTACTAATCACATTATTCCCTTTCAGGATATATTATGAGCTCATTGCTCAGCCCCATCTAATTTAATATTAACTTCAAAATAGTTTCATTCATACCACATTAAAGTTATATTTATGAGGCGAAATTCGATGGAGAGTAAGGACATTTGTGTCGACACACCCTAAGGTTAATTTCTATTTCTGGCAATCTTATCTCATTCGGGTCACCAATCGAAGAAATTATGCTCTTTGAGAAGATTTTAATTACAAGCAAGAAATTACAAGAAATTCAAAAGCATACTTTCTAACATTTCAGAAATCATATCCATACAATACTGTTTTTCTTAGTTTGAAAATGTTATTGAACAACTTTGCAAATGTTTATAGTTGTATAAAGCATGTTCCTTAAGTACAATGGTTAATAAGAGAAATTAAAAATTAAATAAAATTTTTGGAAGGGTTTTGTTGTTTTTATGGTTCTAGTTGCTCATTTGGTAATCATAAAAGCACATTTACGTAATAGAAAAAATATCTATTGGAATCAGTAAAATTCAAAAGCAAATTGCACAAAAATTATTAAAACCCATAAGTCGACAGTCATGCAAAAAAGTGTATTCTAGGCAGAAGCATTTATATCCAACATTTAAAGTAACCGCAAAAGTTTCTATTTGTAAGCTGTTAATAGAGACAGCTCATGATGAAAACATGCTAATACTGTATTAAAATATAATATATTGCAATATGTAAAATTTAACAATGAAGAAATAAGCTTATTTTAATACCGGCTCGTGTGCGATGATGTCCGCTTTTGCACTCTTCATGGGCGAAACCAATGGCTCTTCTTCTGAAGGGTCTCCCTTCTCATGAGAAGGGCTGGACTCCTCAAGTACCTTCGCCATGGCCTGCTGGGAGTCCCTGGACCTCTTCTTGTGTGAAGACTTTCGGTGCTTGTGGTATAGCTTACGGAGAGGTTGGTGATACTGGAAGCTCTCTCTACGATGCACTGTGTGAAACAAAAAATAACTGCATTAAATCAAGCAAGGGTTGTGTAACTGTGTAGGTTATAAGCTACAACATTTTTAACCCTGATATAGAACAATTAACTACAAATTGCAGATATTAATAAGTTTAGAATCATTGGCTAGAGGACAAGCTCTGATTTAAAATATTGAGTACTATAAAAAGCTTCAACAGACAAAAAAAACATCATGTAATAAGTATTATACATCTAAAAAAATATTAAAAAAGTTATTAAAAAACATGTAGTTAAAAATGTTAAATATTATTTGTATAAAATTAGTCATATTTACAACATGAAATTTTTAATTTATTGCCAAATTAGAAAGTTTCTTCTAAATATAAAAGAACAGCCTGGAAGATTTGCTAAAATCATTGCAGACTTGATCTTCTCACAGACCCTACCAATGCAGGATTGTTGAGTGTAACTGGTTGGTTATATGGGGTTTGATGGCATAAGGGCCAAAAATGGCCAAGCTGCGCCAATGAGTGTAACTGGTGCATATATGATAGCGGAAAGAGGATACGGGGTACAGTAAATTTGGGGAATCTAAAGATTTTTTTGCATGATTTCTAGTGTTAAAAATAAAAGTATTAACATCTAAATGGGAATTATTTGCAAAATAAAAACAATTAAGCGAATCTATCGATGACCAGAGGCTTTGCCTCTGATTACAGGTTATATCCATGCAAACTCACTTTGGTAGTCGCTCTCGTCAAAGTGTGGGCTCCCTTTAATCTTCTGTTCACAGGAGAGGTCGGCCAGGCAAAACTGGTCGGAGGCAGGGTGGAAGATCTCCTCCATCTCTTCATCCAGGTGTTCATCCTCCCAGCTCTTTTCCTCCTGCTCACTCAGCTGCTAAAATGGGAAAGTTGGTTGTATTAGAGCTACACAATGGGCTATGTAGATGATTTGGGATTTACTCAGAAGGAAAGACTCGGGAATACTGTCAACCAACTTTTACATGGTGAATCATCGGTTGGAAGAACTGGGATTCAAGCTCGAGAGTACCTAATTCTGAGTATGGTGCAAAGGCCACCAGGATATCCTGCTCTCTTAATACTATTTTTATTTAGAAGAATTTTCATTTGTAAACATATCAACTTAACCATGTTTCAGGACAAAAACTATGATAGGCATAACACTGATTTCAGGATTGGTTTGTTGAATTAACATTTAACTTGAGCTACACAATGGGCTATTGGTGATGGTTTAGGATCCACCCCGCAAGAAATATCCAGGAATACAGCCTTGTAGTTTGAACTATGGTCAGATGATGAGGACAACACCTGAGCCAGCATCCTTCAATCTCTAAATTTCCACACCACGACCAGCATGTAGAAATTTGGATCAAAACATAGTTATGGTATTTTGCAGATGTGGCACTTTTAAAAACAAGCCAGTGCGAGTCCCCCACCAACTTGCGCTGTCATGTAGGATGTTGAGAAGGCCAATATATTTAAAAATAGAAAGGTAAATCTAATATTGATTTTAAGTTAATATAGATTATTTATTGCTTAACCCATTTACTTATATATAAATAAACTAGGACAAAAAAAAACCTTACAAAAACATACACAATTGAATGAACAAATAAACAAAATTCCCAATGGAGGAGGGGAGTGGGTGCGGCCAATGGGGGCTCATAGCATTTATTGAAAGTTAATTATAAGTTATATATTTATACATTTGCATGGAAAATCTGGCTGGCAAGGAACGAAACTGACACCTTCCGATCACCACACTCTCAAAGTCGAGATTCGAACTCGCATCTCTGATTATGAGCCCGGTACTCAAATCGCTCAGCCATTTCGGGCTGCCAGCTATCGAATAGTAATCATCAAATTGTTACTAAGTAAAATGTTAAGTCGTATATACATTTTAATACAAACAAGAAAAATGCACAAATCCAAGCCTTGGGTTTCCAAGGTCCATCAAATAAATCCTAGTGCTAGGAACCAAATGATTGTGAATAATCAATACGTTTACACGATTTTACTTACTGATGTGGTTGTGTCCAATCAACTCAATTTTAATCCCTTTCTAATTTATGGATAAGTGGATGACAGTGGGATGCAAAATTTTTTTTTAGATATTTCACATTAAAGTTTTCATTTTGTATTGTGGTCACATATCTTTGATGACACTAGTAACTCTGTTAATACGGCTTCTACAGTGGGGCTGTTAGTGTCAAAAAACAGGCCACCACATACCGCTTTCATCAATGACAATAACTCATTTTTTTTAAACGTTACATACCTCCTTCATTCACTTATACCTTCAATTCTAAAGACAATAAAATATTTAGTCAACAAATTATTAATAATCAAAACGAATTTTCTTAAATTTTTTAAATTGGTTCGCAACAAGATTTATTTGATCACACCTTAACATTAAACATTGGATTGCACCTTAAGATTTTAAATATCTATGGCTTGGAACAAGAACGACTGTCAAAATTGACAGTTTTGAGAAAAATGACTTCAAAGTTTGAGGCTCAGACTGGTTGCAATGTTACGAAAATCATGAAATTGTTTGATTTGAAGGGTCAGAGAAGCTTGAGGACATTGGTTTCTAGTTTATTTAGAAGTTTAAAATTGATATATTCAAAATACTTAAAAAAAATGACATTGGTAGTTCTTGTTCCAAGCCACAGATATTTGATTGCACCTCAGCATTAAAATATTTTTGCCAATTCTTGCAGGCCTGATATATTTTTACTGGAGGACCCTCAAACAGGATCATTATACCTGAACTGGAAATAAAGTAAACAAGCAGTTGTGTTATTGTTTCTTCTACAACCACAAAGTATAAACCAAAAATTAAAGGAATAACCTTTGCTTTTTCCTCACTCAACCTCTTCTTTTCTTCGTCATCATCCGCTTTCTTTTTCCCTTTGTCTTCGCTAGATTTTCTTTTGTCCATAATCTTCAGGCGGTTAACCTAAAGTGACAAAAAGTTAATTAACAATATGAAACTGAATTTTGGATTTGCACCAAGTGGTGCAAGTGTAAAAACAGAGTTCCAAGACAAGATAGTTTAAAATTTAACTTATTATTGGGAAACCAATTGAACTAAGACCCACACCAATGACAAATTTAGCTATGGTGTTAGTTAATTTTTTAGTAATGGACAATGGTGTTAGTTAATTTTTGTTTTTTTCTTTCACACTTACACCAACAGACAAATAATTTAAATAATGAATATGTTTACTTAAAATATATGAAAATTTTAAATTTAAGTACCGCTTTGCTTCTTCCTTAAAAATATCGCCAAAATTGTTCACGAGTTTTTTTTCCCAAAGCATCAAAGTGGAATTTGAATCAATTTGAAGAACAAGACAATCGCTTTTGCCTTAAGAAAATAATTAGTGATTTTCGTTCAGATTTAATAAATTGTGGTTTACAGTAAAACGATTAACCTCCTTTGCACTCGAAGAACTCCTTTGTCATTTACGTTCTCTTTACGAAACAGTTATTTTCATGCCTGTTATTTCCTCCGAAATATTTGGCGATCCTGAATGAAGGAAACAACCAGTTTTGTAGTTAGTGAAGAGAGAGCGAGCTAACGAAATAAAAGCGTTTTTTATGTTTAAGAACATGTAATTCTTGTTCAATTTGAAGAACAGAGAACAAATGAACTTATCTTTATTTTTGCGACAGTCACCTTTCCGAGTCCAAAGGGTTAATAACATTAAAATAAATTGTAGGTTGTGCTTCAGTCTCTATAGACGAGCTTTTTTTGGATTTCTTTTGTTCTAAGAAGGCGTTAAGCCAACAACAAAAAATACACACGCAATGAAACCATCGCAGTCCGAATCGTGCAATCCTAATGAAGTTAAAAATCACAAAAGCCCGCAGTTAAAAGGGATTATTACAAACAAATCACTCCTTTTTGTGGACTTCAGCAATAATAAAAAAAGCCTAACTTCCCATTGAGTAGAAACCGCACCAGGTAAAAAGCAACAATTACGATATTTGAGTAAAACAAAAACCTATTAATCAGCGCTAAGGTATTCGTCCGAGATGGTTTTGGTAATAAACGCTGTTGCAGACTACGCTTCATATGCAAAAAATCAGGTGCGTGACATCTCTCAACTTTCTATTACTTTCCATTGAGAACGCCAAGAAGTTTTTCTTTGCAATATCAGTTATACAGGGTGGTCATGCAAATCGTCGGGCGATGGTTATTGTTTGGCTGTTCAACTACACATAATAAACCATTATTTTTAATGTGCTTTAACGACTTACTGTGCTTAACTTAAGTTAAGTGACTTGTTTCAAATATAAGCGAAGTACTAACGTTTTATTATGCCATTTGCCAAAGCAGTTACGTGTGATGCAGCCAAACAATGATCATCGCTCCAATAATTTGTGACTACCATGTAGAAAAACTCGTTTTTTACAAGATGTATCTCCCTTTTTTACAAATCAAAGGAAAATTATTTTAAAGTTTAAATTTTTCATTGATAGCATTAATGCAATAGCGCAAAATTTCGTACATCTCGAGTATGGTTAGAGAAAGAAAATATGAAACCCTTCCTCATAATAGGTTATACAATGATATGACTGGCTCTACCAAATAATTGTGTAACTATATTGCGCCAAACCCTGGTTTAGATAGGGCGGGAGTTCCAACTATTGTTTACTATTGACTGCATATCAATTAAATAAATATAACTTGTCCTTGGAAAAAAAAATCTTTTTGTTATAGTAACCTTTTCGAGCGATTATACCAACTCAAAAATAATTTCTTCAATACTTTTTTTATGATTAATAATTTCACCCATGTTTGGTTGCAAGCGTGATATTTTTACTATTAATTCAGTAAGTAATAACCATTATTCCTTTGTGACTCCTCGGACAGACTGACATTGACTTGAGGGCCCTGGGGGTCCGCGGACCACCTTTTAGGAACTACTGTTCGAAGCTACTTAAAATATTGCAAAATCATTCAATCGTAAACGATCTAAATGAATTCAATCATTAATACCAAAGAGTAAGAAAAAAAATTTCGAAAAATAGTTGTGCCTTCTGATAAAAAAAAAAATTGGCAACATATTTCATGCTTACATGAGTGTACTCCCGCCTCCCCTACATTAAACGGCTATGTAGTTCAATTATCAACCGAAGTTAGAATCAAAGAACAGAAAAAAAAACAATCTTTAGTTCTAGCAATTATTAGCTTAAGCTAAATAATCGGGTAAACCATTTAAATTACCTACTATAATAAATTTGGAGCTTCAGTGAATTTAATAATAGCAAAAAAAAAAATAAAAAAATTGGGAGTCATTAGGCTTATCTCTTCATTAATCCTGAACGCTAAGCATTGGTCGTTTCTATAGCAACAAGAAGCAAACCAATCGAACTAAAAAATTACTGTAGGGATACATTTAATTTATCTCAGTATAGGTCACAAAGAATGGTCCGAGCATTATCAGAATTATCTCATATACATAAAGGTATTTTAAAGAAAATTTTAAAACTGATGTTTGTCTCAAGTAAGGGGACAAATTATACATGTTTATGGCTTATGAGGAGGAAAAAAAAAATGCAAAAAAACCGCGGGAAAACTCGGAGTGAACTGTACGCAGAAATACATTTCAAGTGATAAAACATTTGAGAGTTTTACATAACTCATAAAATACTACATTGGGAAAATGATTTAATTCATGTTTAGTATAAAACAAACTTAGATTACATTTCAATATTAAGTTTCTTTTGAAGAAATGTAAATTATTAATTATTTTTATATCGCACATATGCGTTTTATCTCGCACATATGCGAGGAAGCTCACATAAAATTGTAAACATTTTTCAGACTGACTTTCATAACATTCAAAACCATACAGAAATATTAAATAATTTTTTTTCACAAATTAAGGAGCCTTTTGGTTAAAAGTCTCCTGTAGTTGAAAATAGTATCATATGAGCTTTCAAAGGCAACTAAAAGGAGATTAAGAAAGGACTACTTAAACACTTTAAATAAAAAGGATTTCTTCATTTCAAGTCTTTTAAACTTTTGAGTTTTTTTGAGAATTAAAAATGTTAAATGGAATTTAGCGTTTTTATTCTTGAATTAAAAAGGTTAAATCGAATGGAGAATTAAAAAAAAATTAAATTATGGAAGAACCATATCTCTGTGGCTAGAATACATTTTGGACACACTCAATAAACTCTAGAAGTTTTTCAAAACCCAACGTCATCTTCCAATTAAAAGTTATGCAGTTCATTCAATTCATGCACGAGTTTATTTGTTTTTTCTTCAAATTAAACACATTAGCAAATGAAAAGCAATGTCCACTTTCTGATTCTAGTACTCCCAAATTAAGTCAGTGCTGATTAAGATTTAGAATACCTTATTGTTATACCGAAAACAATAATTCGACAAGTATAAAAGATATTTTTAAACACATTCTAAAAAAATCTAAATAATAAAATTGCTGGTGTCAAGTGCAAAATCGCGAGCGTTGAAAGACTGTTCCAAGCGATGACATGATCACCTAACACAGTGGTCGGCAAACCGCGGCTCTTCCACAAATTACGATGTGCGGGCGGACGCGTTGAAACTTCGTGGCAAAAATTAAAAACAACAACATACAAACTTGACTTACCCAAACTTTCCGAGGAGATGCAAGGCAATTGTTCACATTAGTATTTGTCAGTTATTATTATGATTGAGAAAGGTATGTTAAGATAGTTTGGACATATAGAGAGGATGAACGAAAGGAGATAGACGAAATACAAGACGAGTGTGGATGGAAGAGTTGGAAGGGGTTGATCTCAGCGAACGCACCTCAATCAGATTGGGAACGATTTTAGCAAATGCCAGCTTAGGAGTACCCTAATTAGGTTAATAACAATGTATCTACCTATATAGTTTAAGTTTAAAAAATGTGTCTGTCTAAAGAAATTTCAATTGTTGTTCTGTTGATATTTGGCTCTGTTGACTAATAAGTTTGCCGACCACTGACCTAACATAATAAGATTAATAAAATCGCAATACCAAAAACAACTGTTGACTTGACAAAACAATTTAAAATGCATTCTAATTGTAAAAACATGTTGGAGTTAATTACAAAATCGAGGACGACTGTCCCTAGCATTCGAGGACGTACGGTCACTTGCATTAACCCTCCAGAACTCGCGCCGTGATGGAAATATTCACACCAAGAAGAATAAAAGTATATCTGGTATTCTACGTCATAGGCGAAGGGGCTGTTCTCTCTAGCTTCTCCTTGTAACATTCTCTTGCCGCAATCAATTACATTTTATAGTTATTGTTTAGTTTAAAATATTTCACTTGTTCTCAGGTCACTCTTTTTGACGCGAGTTCTGGAGGGTTAAAAGGAAAATGCACTACAAAACCATACCACAAGTAGAAATACATTTTTTAAACATATTCTAAATAATAAAATTTGCTGGAATCAAGCACAAAATCAGTAGTGATGAAAGACTGTCCCCGGCGAATGGGGACGCAAGGCCGCCCACCTTACATTGAAAAGTTATTAAAATTGCAATACAAAAAACAATGATTTGACATGTGTAAATAATAGTTTTAAATTCACACATTTTAAAAGAGGGGGGAAAAAGCATGTTCGGTCAAACCTCCAATCCAGGGGCGTTGAAAAACTGTTAGTAGACAAACAGTAGACGTTAAAAACAATGATTTTACACGTAGAAGTAAAAATTTAAAACGTATTCTACATCAGAAAAAGACACAGTCAAGCACATAAACGGAAACATTTAAAGACCGTCCGAGGTAATTGGGGACGTATCTAACATTTTGCAGTTCACAAAATTGTAATGTTAAAAACAATATTTGAAAGGTAGAAGTAAAATTTTGAAACGTATTTAAAAAAAAATCTGGTGTCAAGCACAAAACAGAGAACATTGATAGAAAGTCTCCGGAAAACAGAGAAGTTAGGTCTCCTTGTAGTAGGATTAGTAAAAATCATACCAATAATAAAAATCTTCATACCCCAGACTGGAAAACCTCTAAAAAACGCATCAGAATCAGAAACAAGTGTAGGACAAACAATACGACAGCATCTCTACGAATGTATTTCCACAATATCATTTTATGAAATTAGACACGGAGGTATTGTCATTACATATAAACGCGTCGTGTCAATAGGAAAATTGACAGAAAAATACGCAAATTATTATTTGATATTTCCATACCGTCTACGCAAAGCGGATGGAATTTCACAAGAGATTCATTATTTCATTAGCACATTCTTTTTTTCTCTCCAGAGGTTCCCCAACAAAATGGTGTAATTATTTCCATCAGACGATTGGCCATTGTCAGGAAATAATTATCGCTTCAGTTATTCGATAGATGTTCTTATAAGATGTTCCAAGAAGTATTGATTTCCAAACAGATGTGTTGTAAAGGTTGCATCACCCAGGCAACTCGATACCTTTTTCTATGAAAGACAAAATAAGTGTTCGGGAACTAAATGAGAAAATGATACACCTAGAACATATTTTTTTCGTAAAAACTAACAACTTTTACCCGCGGTTCCACCCGCGTCGACAATTGAAGATTTAAATGTAAACCCACGGACGCTCAAACGAATTTTGCAACTGTAAAGTTGTTTTCACAGTTTGGAAAGTTAAATAATTTTTTCTGGGCAAGCTATTTTACATTATTTAATTTTTTCAAATGAATTGTAAAGATATAGTTTGCAAGTTGTACCTCAAATCTTTAAATTAAAAAAATATTGTAAAATGAAGCAGTTTTAAAATTTGGGCGAATTGCTAGAAAAATTGGAGATTCTTGGACGTATATATACGTCCTTGACTGCCAGAGGGTTACCCTTTTTTTTGCACTCTCATGTCACGCTATCCTATTCTCCAACCTGTCCCATGTCACCACGATAAAATTTTGCAGCTGAAAAACAGTTATTAACACCTTGTCTAAAAGGATGCAAGTCAGTCAACTATTGCCTTTTACGTGTTATTTTGAAGAACGAATCAAGGGTCTGTGCGTGGCCGACAGCGAACGTGTTAAAACATTTGTGTATTTTACGGTTTGTTAAACAAATTTAAGCCTTCTTCTACAGAGTTCTGCTACATCACACAACCACTGAGAACCTCTCTCCCCCATGCCATGAAGATAGACGTAAAGAAAATAAACATTTAAAAAAAAAAAAAATTAAGTTTCGAAATGCACAATCTCTCTTGCCTCTTATTTTTCTACCTTCTCCAATGCGTGCATTATTTGCAGTAATTGTTTTATTTTCAATCACGCTTGGTCGTCTAAGCAGCACCAGCCACCATTCATTCCATGCAACAAGCAGTAAATAACGTTTTTCTTATTTGCTTTTACTTTTAACTATGTACATAAATTCCTCTTTAACACACAAGGCTTTTCCTGAATTCGTTTGTTATACGACACAAGCAGGGCCCGATTAAGACATTGAAGTAAGGGAAGCCTAACTTTAAATGTTGGCCCCATTGCATTCAAATAGACCCTGGAACATCAAATCAAGCTTTTACGTGGTCTAAAATCCTTGCCCGCGAATGACATTAAAATTAAACACATTATAAATAATATAATAAAATACATTAACAAGCATTCCTAATATTCAATATGTTTTGATTTTTTCCAATAATCCTACTTGTGCTGAAAAATTTTAACACAAGTAGGATTTTTTTTTACTAAAGTTTGTAATGAAATTATTTTAAGGTAAGTATTTTAAGTAGCAAACTATGTTAGGGGTGTTAAATATTTATATAATGTGTGATTTTGGGGGCCCCGTAAAACTGTAAGCCTAGGCTTTGCGGGCATATTCAGGACATGGACTACCAGGGTTTGTTCTTCCGAGATAAAATGTTGGGTGAATGCACTTTAGCCTGCATGGCGAGGAATATCGATTCCATTTAAACACAAACTTCGATTTCGCATACAAAGGATAAGATGTAGCAATAAAATTTCTATCTTCATCATCGATATATATTGATACTATGGTATGACGTCACACGTCAATCCCATCACTAATTTCTCACTCAGGGAGTTAAATTTGGTATTAGATGGATTTTTAAGAGAAACCGCTTTAAACCAAAAGCCCATAAATATTATTTTTATTTAGTCACGGAGAAGCTGAGGCAGACATGTTGCTTAATTTTAAATTTCAAAAGAAATAAAAGCATGTAAAAAAAGTATAAATTTCTTAAAATTTACTAAGTTCATGAGCATTTTTTTTACGTAGCTTTCAAAGTTGGGTTAATGAACTTGAACATAGTGTAAATTCGTAAAGCTTTTACTTTCTATACATTATCTCATGAAATATAAGGTAATTAATACATTTCCCGAAGGTTACGATATAAGATTTAGACATCCCAGAGTCTAAAAAATGGGGATAGTAAAATTCGGCCCCTAAATAAACATTTGAAGAATGAATGCTAATTAATGTAGCAATTTATGTTTCTTCTATGTCCATCGTTGAGGGATATTTTTAAAAGTATGCCATTTGTCAATATCATAAACCTTAGCAACCAAAATTACCGGCAAGCAATATGAGTAAATAACTTCCGTTAAAAATGTGAAGATTCTTGTTTCGTCAAAAGACAAGTGATTCAATGACTAAATTATTGTCAATATTGACGACAGCAACCTTGATAACAGCAGAATGCTTAAAAAAAAAATATTTTTGAAAGTGCAACTATAACAAAAATAAATCAGTCTTATGGGTAAGTGAGAAAAGAACGACGTTTTAACTTATTAATATGCTGTACGGTTAATATTATAAAAAAAAAATTAAACAAAATTTAAAGGTTATTATTTTTATACATTTACAGACCATCATTATGAGAAGTAACAGTAGAGTGCAAAGTGTTAGACGTGCATTGGCAACTAAACTGCATAGTAAACCACACATTGAAGACGTGGGTGAAAGAACCAGGCAGCTCCAGGTTTCAAAATTGTTTAGGAAGGACGAAAAACAATTAAGTTTTTCGCATCGTATAATGAAAAAGTACAGCTCATTCCTTTATATCTCTATAGCCAATGCTTAGAGATGTCTGGTTCTTGAACCAATAGATAAAGGAATTTTTTTTACAGGAATAAGTGAAAAAGTATAAATGAGGAACAAGTGGAGCTGTCTGGTTCTAACATTCCAAAACAAAGCTCTTAGAAGGCTAACAGATGCACCAAGGTATGTCAGGAATACAATCTTACACAGGGACCTTAAAATGGACACTATTGACACAGCAATACTGACTATCTCTCACAATTACAACATGGCACTCGACAATTCAGACTCACAGCACCTAAAGGAGATCACAAACTATGATCATACAGTAAACCAAAAACACAAAAGATCCCGTACGATTCACCACGACCCCACATGGTAAGACCCTCATAGACTTGCTTGTCAAATCGACAAGTCAAACTCGAAAGCTGCTCCTTCGCAAGTAGCCAGGTTATGTTATTGTCCTCAATATTGTATATTTGCATCTTATAATAATAAAATATGTATTACAAAGCACTTGTTGTCTATATTTATTTCTAACACACACCATCTACTGATGTTATTTTTTTTTCAGATTTACTATAACGAACTCGCGTTTAGCCCTAGGGCCCCCAACCCCCACAAATTAATTAGTAACTTCTTAGTTAAACTTAAATCCCGCTAACGTTATTATATTTACTAGACTTAATTCGATGAAGGTGTAAGGACCTCCGGTCGACATACCGTAAGGCTAATTCCGATTTCCTGTCTGGTTATTGCACCCACGTCTTTAATTAAAAAACTTAAAATTGTATCCGCTCACTTAGCAACTTTTTAGTTGGAGCAAATATATATTTGTTCGCTACCGCGCTAACAGTTTTGGCAAATAATCGACAATTTCCAATACAATGCGGCATTATGACTGGCAATTTTTCACTTTTAGTTTGACGATTGCAAAATCTGAGATAATGGCAGCCATGAATTGAATGCAACTAAATAATTATAATTAAAGTTGGGGTGGGATTTTTTAATTGCTCAGTGGATTAAAAGTTGTAATGCAATTGTTGCTGGTGCGTGGTTAGCATAAATATGCACGAAATAATAGATTCAGGCACCGGGCGGAAGTTTCCAAAATCACGCCACTTGAGAAAAAAAACACTCAGACCTTGTCGACTCCGTTTTGAGAAAAAGCAGATTAATCGGTGATTACCGTGCGAATTCCATGAGATAAATCAGCCGTATTAAGTGAAGCGTGACACAGAGCGACATAGCCTGATTAACGGGCGACAACGACCAGCGTGCAGAAGAGGAGATAACTCTTGGTCAACATTGTAGCCGGTCGGACATGCCTCGATGGGTCTTAATTTCTACAACGCATGTAAAACACAATCTTACGCACACTTAAGCAAGGTGAACTGGTTAGGAGATGTTTGAAAATCATAAGGTACAATTTTTGGATTGTTTTTAAGGCCTAAATCGAAAGCGTTGCGCTGTTAATGGAATCGAGGAGACGTCATTAGACTTAGTAAATTTGAGGAAGTGAACTATAAAACTAAAAAATTATGGAATAACTAGTCGTTTTACTAGAGAACCAGTTAAGGCACATATATTGTATTAAATTTGAGTAACAGAGTTGTCACTCAACATTAATAAAAAAAATTCCATGATTTTACCAGGTTTTCCAGAGGATTTAAAAAAAAATTACAGAATTATAAATACATGAAAAGTAACGAGTTTTTGAAAAGATTAATGGAGAGACATATAAAAATAAAGTGCCTGTAAATAGTAACCTTTAAAGTATAAAAAAAAATACAAAATTAAGAAATCATTGTTTTACAAATTTATAACGAAAACAACATTTTATCGATAGCAAGGAAAATAATATGACAAAGGGACTTTCAGCAAAATATTTAAAACAAATTCCTTGACTTTTCCAGAAAAGTTGTTAATTTTTCCTGACAATTCCATGTTTTCCCTGTTTTCTAGGTGCGCGGCAATCCTGTGTAGTCCCCGTCGGTACTCGAACCCGCGACCTATTGTTCCGAAATCCCGCACGTTACCCACTAAGCTACAAAGGCACATTTTGAAATATCTTTTTTGAAGTAAGTTACGCAGTATTTCTAAAATTATCGAAAAAATAAAATTGAATTCTACAAATTCGAGCCCCATGTGATCTTGAAGATGAATAGTAGGGGAGACCAAGGCTGGTTGGCGTAAGGAGTAAGTTGGCTATGTTTGAAAATATTGTTTGAAATACAACTTTGAAAAATAGCTTGTTTTGCATTGGTTTACATATCTTTCGTCACAAAAGTGGTGTGCCAACCTACCCAGCTAGTGTCGCTTGTTGGCCAAACTTGATTTGAGGACTTTCAAGCACTCTCAAAGTTTGAGTGTTGGATATTCAGAAATGAATAAAATACTATAATTTAGCCTTATATATGTAGTTTCTATAGACACAATAAGAATTCTCATAACTAAACCGCACTTAACTTTAAAAAATAAAAAAAACCGCTAACTATTGTCAACCAGCTCCGATTCCTAAATGTTGTATACGCAGATCGTGTATATCAATAAAATTAGAATGTTGTGGCAACCATTTCTTCGTGCTTCGAATTTCTTGTAGTGCATTTCACTAGTTTGTATTTTTCCACTTTTCAATACAACATGTTGATTGCTGCCAATTGTAAACATGTTGCAAAATGTTTCGACTGCTTCACAAACATGGTGGGTATGAGCAAGACAGAAATCCATCTATTAAGGAACGCTACCCAGAAAAACCTCTACCGTGTGTAGCACCTCCAAAGCTTGATTTTCAATTTTTTTTCATTAGCGTTTGCTTAATTACTATGTCTGATCAAACTCCGGACCAATTGTTATTTGAACGGCGAATTGTAAAGAAGCTTTCCCGAGTAAATTTACGGAATTCCTCAGTTGTCATTTTCATTTCCAAGTACATCCATATCCTGGATGTACAATTGACAAGCCGTGGGAAATATATTATATATATTATTTAAAGTTCTTGTATAATAAACCTTATCAGTTTGCAGAATTTCACAATTCTAAGACAATCATAAATGCCCAAAAACTAAATATGGCGACATTTTGTTCATTTGACAACGTTTTGGCGATATTTTCTCATCAGCCAATTAAAATGCTTTTCATAGGTTCCATAATATAAAAAAGTTCCATTGTTTCAATCTTGAATTATTGCATGTTCTCCATATGAATCCTATGGTTTTCAAAAATCGTTATTTGGGCAGTTCGAGTTTTTAAAAATCCTTTCTTAGTGCCCCTTAGGGTCTAAGATCAATCTGTGTTCCAAATTTCAGCACTATAGGTCTTTTGGAACTGTAGATAACATCGAAAAAGGGGCTTGCTTTATACCTCAATAAAAATAGCTTACTTTTCCTATTTAAGGTACCAGGAACAACTTTGCTAAATTTCTTCTTCATGAGTATACGGGAAGTTGGAGAATTAGTGATGAGTGGATAGGGCTTTCGCATTTATATATATAGATTATTATTTTTTAAACTCAAGAACATGTTGCTCTCTTTCATGTTGAAGAACGGAAGAAAAAAAAATAACACGTCGTTGTTTTTGTGGTCGAAAAAAGACGACACTGGAGTGCGAAGGGTTAATAAATACATTGATACCCAAGTGATGTCATACTTTTAAGAAGAGTTAAAATAAAGATTAAGATAACGAATAAAAGCGTTTTACGTTCAAGAACATGCAGTTCTCATTCTATTTCATGGTTCATACAGATTTTCAGAAGTAAAAATTAAGTAGTTCTTAAGGACTTTTTAAGGACCTCTCGATAATTTTTAAGGACTTCTTATATTTTTTGGCGCCGTTGGCGGAGAATTGTAATTTATTGGTGCAAATTTGGCGCAGAATCCCATGTAAATGTGGTTTTGTTGCAAGTTGGCGTAGGATACCAGTTCCGGCAAACTCTAGCACAGAAATGTTAAAGATGCTACATTCTTGTGAATTTCCCCGATTTTCTAGAATGAGAATCGATCGATTCTTCACAAAACGACAAACGAGCTGAGATTTTCTAACGATGAAGTGTCGTGTATGATAATGAAATACCGTTGACTAAAAAGCGGACAACTTTTTTTCTGTCACTAAATCCGTCTATTGACTCCTTTCTCGCCTTGCCAATTTACACTTGCGTATAACGGGCAAAAGTGTGGACACTATCAAAGTAAAATCCGGAATTCTACATTTCGATATTTTAATGCACCCAGAATTCTGGGTTCCAAAAATTTAAAAATCCTGGAATTTCGGGTAACATGAAAAAATATCATCCATGTGAATTAGTAAAAAAAAAAACCTCATATTTGACAAAAAATAAAGGACCTTAGTTGAAAATTAAGGACTTTAAGGGCCCTTAATTAAGTATCTACCTAAATTAAGTAGTTCTTAAGGACTGTGCGAACCATGTATTTGAATAACAGGGAACACAATAAAAGGTCGTTATTTTAGTGACTGAGGGTCTCCATTCGTGTCTAAAGGGTTAAAGCATGTAAAAATATAAAAAAGCAGAAACCAGTTTATTTTTAACTGTAGCCAATACTTTCATTATTTCATCATTATAAGGTTAATATACAATAAATCAGTATTTCAAAAGGAGAAAACTCATAATACTACAAAAAACAATAACAAAGTTAAAGTTAACTGCAATTAAACACCCAAATACATTGCGGCAAACTCAAATTGCTTAGAATTTTTTTCTTTCTCCAAGGACGATGGAAAGTGATTCGATTTCGATTATTTTGCACTGCACAAAAGAAAAATCAAGGTAAAGTTAATTAGGAAAAGTATACATGCGATTAATGAAATTTCAATTTTTAATTATTCAAATGTAAAACAAATGGGAAATGCAATTACCAGGATTTTTTAAAATTACGTTTGTCGCAGTAATAGAATATGGATTGCAAATTCATGCCATTTTTTTAATTATCCTTCAACAAATTCAGGAGACGTTTCACACTTTTTATATAAAAAAAATCACTTCAAATGCTGTTATCTGTCAAACAACCGATTAGGTTTCAATTCCTTTAAATTTCATTGCTCGCATGGCAAAATAACGAGCCGTTTTTTATTGTATTCATAGTTTTCTTAATGAAGGAGAATATGTTCTTAACACTGCAGAGCTCAAAGAGACACAATCCAGGCAAATCGAATTGGAAGTGGGACGAAATGAGAAAAATAAGGACTGGTATTCTTGTTAGGGGGTCGTCACTTATTACGATATGCATCGCGATTTGATCTGCTTTTTTCTTCTTCATTAAACCCTCCCAAGGACCAGGACACGTTCCACTAGATTATAATAGGAAAGAATCATATAAACACAAATATATTTACATATTGCACAGCAGAAAGCTATTGTATAACGTTTATAAATCTTTTCACTCGAGGTAAAAAAACATTTTGTTCCTTACTTTCCCGAGCGGTACAATAACATTATAAAAGAAACAGACAGACAATCACTCGAACCTGTGGTCACCTTTTTCTCTTAATGAGCGAAATCATCTAGTCGATTCATTCAATTGTATGGTCTTATGAGCATCTCATTCGTAATAAGTGACAGTCCCTAATAGTAAGTGATGACATTATGGTAAAAATCTTTCCAATTCGTCTCTCACCACCAATTCGATTCACCTTGCATGTAGGAGTTCTAGCGCTGCAGGACGTTCGGTCAGCCTTAAACGCTTTTTCACACACTGGGAAAACCGGAACCGGTGACGGCAACAGATACAATGTTACTCAATTACAACTTTTTCACGTAGTCCGGTCCGTCAAATTTTTTGGCTCCGGCAAAGAAAATACGCCGGCGTTGAACTCGACAAATCAGATGCCAGGCCGGCATCTGATTTGTCGGTTCCAACATTTCCTTACGTACACTTTTACACGTAGATCTTTTCCCCTTCAATATTCTATAAAAGAAAACGTGCGTCCCTGATACATACTGTACCAAAATTTTATTAAAATAGTAATTATTTCAAGGTAGTAGAGTATTTTATTTTATACACTAACTTGAATTTTTATACGTTTGTAATGCATGAAAATGTAGCCGAATTACTCCAAAATATTTTAGTTATAATTTAAATGTCTTAACAACGACAACTGCACGATGAAAAACTTATAAATTACTTTATAATCATAAAATACAAATTGCTTAAAACTTTTTCAAAAGAGTTTTAAATTGTTAATATACAGGTTTGAACTCAATTTTTGGCAGTGAACCCTTAATTTTTGTATAAATGATACAAAGTGCTTCCAAGTACCTCAAACAAAGAGCAGTTATCAAATACTGCTTTTTTTTGTATATTTTTGTTTTTGATACTTCCTTCTTAGATATAATAATTCAAGAACGTAATGCTGGTAGTTTACAGCACACATCAATCATCTCTCTTTCGTTAAAGCTACAAACCTACTACCCGGCATCAACTCCGGTTTTGCCGGCGTGTGAAAAAAAAGAGATACAATCACCGACGCGGCAGTAGCCCAATTGCGGCCGAAGCAGTGCAGGTTTACCATATTCTCAAAGAAGAAAACATTTGTTTATCGCCCAGACAAAAGGTTGCCATGCTGTTGTAGGCTCCGGCACCGGTTTTTCCGGTGCGTGAAGAAACCGCCTTAAGATAATTCGAAAGAAAATACACAAGTAAAATATTAAGGTTTGTTGAATTAGCGTCGAACTAGAGCTACACAACGGGTTATTACCGACGGTTTGGGGTCTTATCTCGAAAACAGACCCGGGTGACGTACTTAAAGGTGTAATACTTAACGCGTTCACTGCCAGTGCCTAAAAAGTATGCAAGTCGACTACTGCCTTTTACATCTTATTTTGAAGTTAATATCAAGCGCCTGTGCGGGGTCGGAAGCGAACGTGTAACCTTTTCTTGGTCGGTGTCGTATGTCATACGTTCAGCATTTTCTGGCCTTATCTTTTGGCGACCACGCGCATAACAGAACAGGCGGATGATTAGTAAGATATAACAGAGACTAGTAGTAATAAGATATAACAGAGACTAGTAGTAATAAGATATAACAGAGACTAGTAGTAATAAGATATAACAGAGACTAGTAGTAATAAGATATAACAGAGACTAGTAGTAATAAGATATAACAGAGACTAGTAGTAATAAGATATAACAGAGACTAGTAGTAATAAGATATAACAGAGACTAGTAGTAATAAGATATAACAGAGACTAGTAGTAATAAGATATAACAGAGACTAGTAGTAATAAGATATAACAGAGACTAGTAGTAATAAGATATAACAGAGACTAGTAGTAATAAGATATAACAGAGATAGACCTACGGATAGTCAATGATAGGATACTCAATACCTAGAAATATAATTCAGGATTAAACAGATTTTTTTTTTATTCTTAACTCTACAACGATCGCGCTCCTAAATGCAAGGCGAATTTGATTGTAGGCGAGACGAATTGAAAAGATTCTTATGGAAATGATATCACTTAGTATGAGGATGAAAGACATAACAATGGATCGAATCAACCAGGTGATTTCGCTCATAGGGAGAAAAGGGGTGACTATAGGTTCAAGTGATTACCTGTCTGTTTTCCTTTATAATGGTATTGTACCGCTCGTGAAAGAAAAAAAATATCGAGTGAAAAGATTTATGAAAATTTAATAGCTTTCTGCTGTGCAATATGTAAATATATTTATGTATTACGATGATCGTTTCTTATACTCTAGTGGAATGAGTGCTAGTTTAATGAAAAAAAACGAAAAGCGGATAAGTCGCGATGCGTGGTGTAATAAGCGACGACCCCTAACAAGAATACCCTATTCTAGTCTTTATTTTTCCCAATTTCGTCCTACCTCCAATTCAATTCGCCTGGATTGAGAGATTCACCTGGAGAAAAAAAAATCCGACCAATAAGAAGTTAACGAAAATACGTACCAGCAGGGTCAAATTAGTCCCAAGTGTCAAATGATAGTTCTTCCAAGTGGCGAAGACTAACTCCTCACACCGTTTTAAATCGGTAAAAACTCATCGAAGTTATTTTAAAAAAAAGATTATATACATATATAGCGAATACCGAGCGTAATGCATTTAGAAGCAGGATGTCTGCAAGCTCCATTGAGACACGTAATTGATATCCTGCGGCCTTCGAAAGGTAAAAAGCAGAGATTCGGCGAAGGTAGATACGAAAACGAGAGGAGATGAGGCGAGTGAGAAACACCCGAAGGTAATTTTAGGGTGACCTCCAAAGTGGAGCTTCCTATGTGGATATGGAAAATATCCCACGCTAATTGTCTGGCTTCCTTGTGGAAGAAAAAGGGTTATTTTATAGATGGGTTGCATCAGATAATGCGACAGAAATAGGAATCAATTTACCAATAGGAAGTGTAACGGGTACGATGAATTAAATGACGCGCTGATGACAATTCCGTCTAACTGTTTATGCACATACGGTAATGCCGTGATATCCTGGAATCGAGAGTGGTTGGATGAAACAACGTCGTACTAGAGCTACACAATAGGTTATTTGCGACGGTTCGGGTTATACAAGGTGTATGAGAATTATCTTTACACCTTTGTAACGCATCAATGCATTGGGTCGTGGCGATCCACTACGTGGCTAAGTTGGCCAGCTAGTTGCAAGTAAAGATAATTTTCCCACATCCTGTACAACGAATTAAGCCTCTTCATTATAATCTTTTATCGTGTCCAGGGGCGCATAAGGCTTTCAGTCTAGATTTCAGTGCTTCTTATCCCTTGCTTGCCAGCTCGTCCATCCAGCCTCGGTATGTCTCGCCTTCCATCATTCTGCACCATGTTAGTCGGGGGCGACCCCGTAGAAAAGCTCCCCCTGGCGCCCAACTGAGGGTAACGCTTTGGATTTTATTTGTGTTCATTCTTAGAATATGACCAGTAAACCGCCATCTACTGATTTTTATTCTTCGTCAATTGATCTTAAAACTGCAGGGCTCGCACTCTGTCTGATAGACACAATTCAAGAGAATCGAATTGGAGGTGGGACGAAATTGGAAAAATAAATACTGAGATAGCGTATTCTTGTTAGAGGTCGTCACTTATTGCGTCGTATTAGCTTTTGGTTATTTCATTAACCCCTACCCAAGTACCGATACACATTCGACTAGAGTAATAGGAAACGATCCTCTTAACTCGTAAATATATTTACATATTACACAGCAGAAAGCTACTGTTTAATTTTCATAAATCTTTTCAATCGATTTTTTTCTTGCATACTAGGGAAAAAAATTAGCACAACAACCCTGGTAAGCGTTGACACTTTTTGTACCTCTAGAAATCTCTAAGGAATTTAGAAAATTTAATAAAAAAATATTCAAATTTTCGCAATTGTGGTTTTGTTTAATTTTTTAACTTTCACGACTGCCTATTTGTAATTAACGACTACTCAATTACAGGAACACGGCACCCCAAAAAATTATAGAATTCTCGATTTTCTTTTATTTGCTAAAATTCTAGTTTGGAATCTTCTAAATATGCTTGCAAAATTCTAGAATTGTATCTATGTTTTTTAACGAGTTATTTAAGATTTTATCCTGGATGACAGGAGAGAAAACGTAAGGAATGAAAACTTAAATTTGTTTTCTCTGTGTTTGAATTTCACTGATATTAAGTTTTTCATAACGCTATGGCTTCTTTTTTTATTGTCAATGGATAAATGTATAATTTTTAAGCATATTGTAATATATATATGTGTATATTTTAAATTACCATGCGAATTATCCCTACGAGTCCTAGTTTAAAAAAAATCATAGTAAATCAATTTGAGTTTTAAGAAAAAAAATTGTACTATTTTGAATAATTATTAATGTAAAAATCAAATATATATAGTGTATAAACTTTTAATGCCAATTCTTATGTACCATAATTTAAAGAAGCGGCCCCCACTTTTTAGGTGTCCCCGGACCACCGAGTTAAAAGTTAAGACATTACGCGGACCACCAACTTAAAAATTGCGTTGACCACCATTTTCCATTTCTTTAAAAAATATTTAAATACAAAATATATACGTAATTCGAATAATAAATGTAATTAAAATATTAATTTCTATATGTGTCAATATATTTATTACAAAATTTAACTATTGAACTTTTTTTATATTTAGATAAAATAGCTTTTAAATTTAATGAAAACAATTATTTAATTAATTGTATTTAATTTAAAATAATTATAACATTTCCAATTACATCGTTTCACCAACTTTCATATTCTTGGGTAATACATCATACTTTTAAAACTGAGTAAACTTTAAATATACACTTTCTAAGCTGCAAGTAGAAGTATTCCATTTACGTGTTTCTTTCCAAAAAATATAAGTATAATGTATATAATATATTACCAGATTTATAATGGCGTACTTTCCTTCCAACAAAATATGAAAAATAATAAATTAAAGCAAAGAAAAAAAAGTACAAAATTGGAGAACTTTACTTTATGTGGAAAAATTGATTTCCCCATTATATTATGGCGATTGTTTTGGCATAAAAAAGAATACATTTTCAAACAATGCCTGATTTAACTTTTCTGTCTTTCTGAAACAGCAAAATAAAAACAATTTGATTGGATTAAAGCTCCACAGACCACTTCGGATCCTTTCGTGGACTACGAGTTGGGAACCCCTGGTTTTAAGAATCCGAGAAAAATTTTTGATGATAAAAATATAAATATTTAATAAGGCTTTAGAATTTAAAAAAAAGTACGGAAAATTAAAACATTTAAATTTTGAAAAATAAATAATTATGGAATTTGTGTGAAATATTGTTCTCAATTTTTTAAAATTTAAATAATATACATTAAAACTTTGATTCAAAAAGTTTTAAAAAAAAGTTTAGATGGTACCATTAAGCCACGACTGCCCGCTAGAATAGGTCCTTGTTGTCATTTTGCGACGCTGATTCAATAAATTTTTCTTCCGTATAATTTATCATCACTCAAGACACAGGGATGGGAAGTGCTAAAGACCAGTTTGGAGCAATTTTTGGAGCAGCAAAATTTAAGTTTTGGAGCAGAAACACGACAAATTGTAGCAGCAAAACTGAATATTTGTAGCAGGAACGCAATAAATTGTAGGGTTTTGGAGCAGCAAAATTTAAGTTTTGGAGCAGAAACGCGACAAATTGTAGCAGAAAACTGTAGATTTGTAGCAAGAATGCAATAAAACGTAGCAGTGAATTTTAGCATATTAAACAATAATTGTAGCAATTAAAATTTGTAACATGCGATTTTAAATCAGATGTGGTACACTACCCAAGGTGTAAAAACCCTGAAGGTCTCTATTGCTTATTTATGCCATTTTTTAAGCAATAAATCAAAACCAGTAGAGGCTATAAATGAGACAGTTTAAAGACAGTTGAAAATATTCAACAAAAATTAGTTTTTAATTATGAATTATTGAATTTTTAATATTTTTTACAATATATACTTAACTTTCATATGTTGATTTTTTCCCCCACTGAAATGTGGTTTATAAAAACCAAAACAGTGTTGCAATCTTGCATATATTGTGCATGAAATCTATTAAGAAGGTTGTTACTGTCTAAGGGAAATAAAATTACTTAATTTTTTCGCACAAACATTAGAATTAAAGAGTAATAATTTGATGGAAAACCTATGTTACTACTTATTTTAAACATGTTAAGCGTAGGGGTGAGAGGTTCAAACACAAAAATATTTATTAAATAGTATATAAACATTTAAATCAAATATTAATGCCAAAACGAATTGCAAATCCCTATAAAAAAGCTTTTTTTAAATTGTCCATTGTTATTACATAAAATATAACAAACTTCAATTTCGTAAATAAATAATATTTTCAACTAAGGAGTGAAAAACCCTAAAACTTTATTTTGCTGTTTACATCTTTTTTATACTCTTAAGACCATTTAAAGCAGTTAATGAGACCATTTAAAGCAGTTAAAAATATTTAACCAAAAGAGTTTTTAATTAAGAATTAACCCATTTACACAATATTTTACAATATATACTTAACTTTCAATTTTGAATTTTTTAGTAAAATGTGGTTTATCAATAAACCAAAACACTAACAAACTACAATATCACATACCTTGTACATGAAAAAGACAATTTAGAATGTCACCAAAGTCTAAGGGATATAAAATTCCTTAACTTTTCCACACAAACTAGATTTATTAAATAGTAATAAATTTATAGAAAACTTACCTTGCTATATTTTAAGCATGTTAATCTAAATCATTAAAAATTACACTTAAGTTATTATCTTAAAAATTAGTTTAATGAGAAATTTGAAAACTTTCAAAAAGCTAAATAAAAGCAAGTTTTTTTTTTGTTTTTTTTTAAGTTGGAGGGTTGTTAGAAAGAAAAGTTTCCAATAAAAATAATTAATTTAATAAAATATATGAACATTTAAACAAAAAAGGATTAAATTGGAACTTTAATACCATCCAAACAAGATTTGTTTAAAAAAAATCCATTTTTATTACTGAAAATTACAAGTCCTAAATTTTCAATTTCGTGAATTAAATTATATTTTCGAAAAATGTAATGTAATTTTGTTAAGTAGTGCAAAACAAATCATGATAAAACAGAAAGCAGTGAAATATAATGAACTTGTATATCGGATGCAAAAGGATTGAAAGTCTTCCAACGGAGATCGCAGCAGATCGCGTTTAACGAATTTCTACAAGTTCAAGGTTTCCATGAATGAAAATATATAACAAAAGAGTGCCAAATGAAAGTTGCATTCGGCAGATGAGACGTAATTATAGTTATAATCATTCATCTCAACTTCAGAGTGATATCATCACCGTTTGACGAAAATCGCAAATATTTCTACATATTCAAGATGCTAAATTTTTGTGAAATTATCTGGGTTTTTTTTATTGAGCATCGATTCTTCATAAAACAACAAACGAACTGAAATTTTCCAATGATCAAGTGTCTTTTAATCAAATACCCTTGACTAAAAATTCTGACAAATCTCAAAAATTTATTACCTTAAATTTTACAAATATTTAAAATTTAGAAAATATGCTTAAATTGAAATGTTAACGAAATTTTTAATAAAATTAAAATCTTGAATTCTACATTTCTAAATTTTTAAAACACCCGTTCATTTCGGGTTCCGAAAATTAAAAAAAAAAAACGGAAAAGTACCACCCCTGGGTAGTGCAAAGCAAATCACGATGAAATAGAAAATAATGAAAAATAAGTACTTATTTATCAGATGCAAAAGGATTGTAAGCATTTCAACGAAGATAGCAGCCGACCGCGTTTAGTGAATATCTTAGTTTTCAAGTCCGAAAAAAATTCTTTAAACAGCGAGTGCCATTATGCAACGAAAGACATCAACCGAAACCATCAACTTTCGAGTGAATTATCACCGTTTGACGAAGATCGCAAATATTCCTACATGTTGCTCTATTCTTTTAAAATTCTCAGTTTTTCAAGATTGAGCATCGATTGTATACAAAAAAACAAACGATCCGATATTCCAATGATGAAATTTTTGTTATGACAATGAAATGCCCTTGTCTAAAAAGTTGAACATCAGGAATCAAGTCCTTTTTAATGACGCGAATTATTCCATTTCTCTGCTTGACGTATAGCATGCTTATACTCCATTCGTACTCTACATTTCTACAAATACTATTTTAACTTGAGAAAAATGTGCTTAAATTTTTTCCCATTTCCTCTTCCTAAGGTTGCCTTAACTTCGTTTATGGCCAGACAAACGGGCACCAAGACTTGGCGCATTTGGCGCACGTGTTTAACAAGGATTTAAAACAAAATTGGCGCAGAATCGCACATAAATGTGGTTTTGTAGCAGGTTGGCGCAGGATACCACTTTTGGCGCTCTCTGGCGCAATTGGCGCAGAATTCCCGTCCCTGAAGACAGCAACAGGCCTCTTATACGTCTTATCGACAATGTATGTTTCTTTACGTCAAATAAAACATTCGCATGTCATTTCTCAAAAAACGATTCGGGTGAATAGACATTAACTGTTAACATCTCAATGCCACTACTCTCTGGCGTAGAACATTTTTTCCCGCCAATTTCTCACCCTTTGTTGCGGATTGGATCCAAGAGTTGTTCTTTTAAATTTGTGACGTTTTTCCATTGTGAAAACCGAATTCGACGTAGTTGGAAAACAACACTGAACAGACTAGAAAATGGACGTAGGAAATGATATAGAGAAACTTTTTCTTTTTAAAGAAAGAAAACCGAACAAAGAAAATCGGGATGAGAAAAAAAAAGTTATTCATTCATCCATGGAATGTGTTTAGAGGAGCAATTGAAGTTAAGATGGTATTGTTGAGCTGGAAGAGTTATTAAATTACTTTAAAACAATATTTCAAAAGATTACCGAGTCGTTTTTCTACTATTGATAGTCAGTTAAATATAGAATAGATGGTCAAAATGTCAATATTGAATTATGGTTTCCGATTACTTTACAATGAGACTATAAAAATGCATTTTAACTGCGATGTGTGGAAAGACATGGTGCATTGTGATTGCTCAATTGCCAATTAAAGTTTATCCAGACATGTGATTGGTCAACAAAAAATGAGCCGAAATGTTATTTTTATGGCAAACGATAAGCGAATTACTTAGTTAAAATCAGTCATTCAATAAAATTAAATTCGTTGTTTTCTTCATATTCGCTGAAAAATCACATATACGCGGACTATCTGACATTGTTTTTATTCTCCAAATCTTCTTATTTTATGTAAAAATGCGTTTTCTAAACAACTCTTTAAAAATATAAAGGCTTGTACAAACGTTTGATTCTTTCACAGTCAAAAAGTCGTTAACAATTGATTCTTAATCGTGAAAACAATTATCAATACAATCAAAAAGTCGTTAACAATTGATTCTTAATGATGAAAATATGTTTTTTTTAAAATACAGTCAAAAAGTCGTTAACCATTGATTCTTAATCATGAAAACAATTATCAATGATCAGGAACAATTATTCATGGCCCTGATCAACGATGGTCATTCTCTTCGGTTGTAAATAACGTGTTTCTCCGAACAATTAATTCCCAGTAAACAATTATGCGGGATTGTAAATTTGCCGCCTAGAGGTTATGCAAATTTTGCCGCCCCTCCTCCACTTCCCGAAAAATAAAGTAATAAGTGCCAAAATTTGACTAATATGTTTTCTGTAATATATGGTTAGAAGTTGTGCTGTAATTAAACCAATTTTATGACAAAAATATAAAATATTTCATTTTTATTTAATAGTATTCTTGCATCGAATTCAAGCACATTGAGGGAAAAAAAAAATATTTAAAAAATATTACTTTATAATTCAAAAAGTAAAATAGATATATAATATTTTCGAATGTGATCGATACTCATTTGAATGTAAATATTTAAGCAAAGTTTGCAGCCATTTTTATTTTGCCGCTTCGGGCTGTAGCCCTCTATGCGCCCATGTAAATAAGTCAGTGCATATTAACCTGACCTTAACATTTGACAAACCTTTCTGACCATTGGAAACTGGAAACCACAAAGTAACTTTGATACACCTGCCATACAAATAATTTCTAACAAGTTCTGGTTGAAGTCAGTGTTCACCTTTTCCAGCAAATTCATTTTCGAAAAATTCTAAAATCGAACAATGGCAGTACTTAATGGAATGTTTGTTTTGAGGTTAACCTTGCTGACATATTCTCTACACAATATTTATTTGAATTTTTACAAGTTTTTATGTCGTATCAGTAATATTCAATCAGACATGCCACTTAGAGGTAAAAAAAAAAGTTGAATTACGAAATATCGCAACGTTGATCAGAAAACCATTTTCTTTCATTACTATATTTATTACTCTATTCATCTTGTGTTCCATAGGGGGTAATAAAGCAATAGGCATATATAGATGATTATTTATATATTAATATACAGTGTTACATAACAAGAATCACTTACCAATTAACGCAGAAAACTCGTTGGATTTTGGTTTTCGCATGGGAATTATTGGTCGAGAAACGGATTTGAGCACCTTTAGGCTATACAACCAGCAACTGTCTTGGGAGAACCTAAACGAAATAAAAAATATGTATATGGATTCGTAAGAAATAGATTCTCAAAAGAAAAGCAGAATTTTCTTGTCATTTCTGAAAATTCTACATTAGATATCAATTGAGAGTGGATTTTTTTTTGTCACATGCACATAGAAGAACCTAATCCCTGGCAAGCATGCTGGCAAGGGTCGACTTTTATTAAAGGTACAGTGGACCTTCAAAATAGCAAAAATCTATCAAAATTATGATTATTTTATTATTTGCTATATTTAACGTGGTTGTTTATATTTATAAGTACAACTATACAAATGTTCCATCTAATGTGTTTTTGCAAAATATGTACCCATATTTTGCACAAAAAAGTTTTAATACATCTTTCATAGAATTGCATTTTTTTCATCCTGTTTAATTTGAACGATGGTAATATTTCGAAATGTTCCATGCGCATTAGCTTTTTTGGTTAGAATCTTGAAACTTTTTAAAAATGTTCTATATACTTATAGAAAATGATTTTTACATGTTTCTAACATAAAAGTTGAATAATAATTTTTATTTTATGAATATTGTTTAAAAAATATATGTATTTTTCTACATTTTTTTTAATGGAAATCTAAATAAGCTCCATTATTTTTAAAAGAAATATTTTTGAAATTATTTTACACATGCAAAAATTGAGTTAGATACGTTATAGTGTGAAAAATGCTATAACAAAAATCACTTGGAAAAAAAAAGCGCATGAAACATTTTAAAATAAATATTTTATTAAATTAAATTAAAAGTTTTTATTATTTTCAAACCAAAATTCTCCCTTAACTCCCATGTTGATTGAGCATTTTAAATACATGGTAAAAATTTCCGACTGTTAGCTTGAAAACTAAAAAAAAAATAAAGTTTTTTATAGTTCACTGTACCCTTAACCTAACTCTGTTATGTAATTTACGAAATATAATAAAATATTGAATATTTTCTCATTGATCTTTCCGTAATTGATTGCCCAATTCATATTTGAAGGGGGTAAGTTGAAGGAAGTAATTGTTGGCTTGTTTTTTGACATCAACACTGTAGAAGCCTTTTTAAGACAGACTATACTCGGGGACAACCTAAGTTGAAGCGGAAGCTATGATATGTATAAATATTCAATTGCTTTAGGCTCAACTTAGGTTGTCCCCGAGTATAGTGTTTTGAAGAAGGTATGTAACCACAACAACCAAATACGATAATAAAAAAAACCTTGAAGGTAAAATATCTCAAAACTTAATTTTTGTTAATAGGGGGCAGTCCCCCTCCCCCCCCTCCTAATAATGTAGAAACATTATAAGTTGGGGATTTCGAGTTTTAAAAATCACTGAGTTGGGAAAATTTATGCCTGAAGAAATTTAATATTATTAGCAAATGAAAGCAAAGAAAGATAAGAAATTTCTCAACTTATAAGATTAAATTTAAATTAGACCTCAGAACGGACACTTTATTGGAATATGCGTGCAACACATGAATACTTTTTGAGAGAACTGTTTAATATTACCTAATACTATATAAAAAAGTTGAAAAATGTCGATAAGTTGGAACTGGAAATTTTTAGCATTGTTGAACTGAGAATTTTGAATCGTTATAAGTTAGTACACTACGTAAAATAATTACATACAATGTGATTTTTTTATTATTTGGATATTTATAACATGCTTTTTTTTTACAGAATTTAATTTAGGTTGAATGCCAGTAAAAAAGAGAGAGGGAATCAATTTTGTTAAAACAGTTATTTTTTATGATGCTAGATTTTTAAAACGATTGCCATAATGCCAAAGTCGACTTCTCAGAGGCTCTCTTAAACAATGGATTCAAATATCTTTATTTCATTCAGAGTAGATTTTAAAATAATCAAAAGTTTGCGGTGGAATTCGCTCACACCTGTACGTAATTCTTCGGCATTACAAATTACGGGTAAACATTTTTTGGAAGATGCGCTAAAAGGGTGACAATCAGATCGAATAACAAATTGCGGAAAAGAATCCGAGCAACGACGTAACGATGACGTCATCATTTACCACTAATTTCAACTAAATGAGTTCAATCAATCTTAGAGTGAGGAGGGGTTCAACAACCTTTATTTTTATTGCCGGTTAAATCGTTTTATATGCAAAGAAAAGGAATTAAACCTGTTTGTTTTTGTAATGTGTAATTATCAACATATTTAATTGACATGAATCGGGTGTGGCTGTGTCGGAACAGGTCCTGAAGGGTTTTACGTGAAACTTAATTTAAGGAGATTATAAAAATAGGGATCACTCGCCAAATGGAAAGCATCGCCAATTATAAGGAAGACACATTGGCTGTTCGGTCTCACGCCGCGGGCTGCCATCCATGTCTCGTATGCGATTTGCTTTATTTAAAGATTAAAGAGGCATAGGCGCCTGATTTCTTATCGAATGTGACTAAATTTATGTCCATTGGGCTATTTGTCACGTAGTTATAGTGTCGGAGTGGATCATCTAAAAACCTTAATATGGTGTTTTTATTCTGTAGCTGATTTTAAAGAAGTTTCAAGTCAATTATAGACGATGAAAAATGTGAAATGTAGTCAGACAATGTTATATATCCTTCCTAATTATCTACTTTTGTCATGTTTACGAAATTGGAAGCCCTAAGCGGTCATTTCGGCTGACGCCTTAAAAAATCTATACTTTCTCCGAAGATGATATAAGGAATTGGTTTACAAACTTGAGATGGTTCCTGACCATCGAGCTAAAGTTAGCCAAAGTACGCATTGCATTATCAACTTATATTAATAATTATAAAATTCAAATACCTATTATAACTTAGATACTAAGTTAAATTCAAATGTTACAAAACTATAAATGAAGGTTTATGAATATAAATATTCTTAACTTGAAATGATTAAAGTAAGAATTTCCAAAAGAAATTATGCACTTATCTTAAAATAATCAATATAACATATTTCACCAACTTCAATATTCTTGGAAACAACTGTTCATTTCAAAACATAAGAAAAAAAAATAATATATATTTAAATCAATCCCAATAATAGCTTAAAATCTGTTTAAATTAAAACAGCAGTTCGATATAATTTATTCAGTGGTCTTAATCCATTTTCCCGTCATTTCTTTATTACGAAGGTAGATTGTAATATGAAGAAAAAAGGTGTCCATTTCAAATGGTTTCTCTTTCTTCTTATTCGGAAATCTTTGGCGTTTTTTTCTTAACCACAGATTTTCAATCACAAAGTAGGCCTCTTAAAAAAACATCTTATAAGCTATTTGACCTGGTTGACCAAACCTCTTTTTGCACGGGCATGTCCAATGGCACATTTACACCTGCGAAATTGTTGGAAAATTCTAGACCCTTGCAATCGTTTATAGTAACTTAGGCAACTTTACTAGCCACCTGACAACGAACCGAATTCCGCGAACAGTTGCACAGGTGTAAATGTACCTTGAGGATGTTTATTTTCCAAAAAATTATTTTCCATTCTTGGAAGATAGAGATCCAGAGGCAGTGCCCGACAATTTGTCGCATTCCTATTCCCCTTCTGGTTAATATTTCTTGAAGGTCGGCCACCATTCGAACATTCTGGTTCCGGCGATTTTCATTTTGGAATGCTTCCATCTGACATTCAATCGTAACCTGTTTACGATATAAAATATCGACACCACCACCGCAAGCGGGTAAACAATCACTCATATCGGAAAGATCGTCATTTTCATGTGGTTTTCGTAATTTTCCCGCCTTTTTTTCCCCCCGTGGAGTCTTACTACTGGTAATTCATTATCAAGAATAAATGGAAATTCGAGTTGACTCATTATCAATCTTGCTGTAAACGATTCTAATATTAGTATTATTACAAGTCATTTCAGTATTGTCATTTGGTTCTTCGAATTGATTTCCTAAGAGGAAAAACTATTTTTTGTCGTATAGAAGCTTTTAAGAGAATAAGCTATTCGTGGGACGCACGTGCGTTCCGTAACACCCTAATAGCTAGACGATTGAGTAGGCTTTTATTCAGATTGAAGCTGTTTTTGTCAATCAATATTTGTGTTATTTATCAATTTCATAATTATAATATCTTTAAATTATATCCAAACAATCCTTACGATGATCACAAGCCGATCAAATTAACCTTCACTTAAAAAGAGTTCTTAACAATTAATTTATTCCTTCTTGTACTGTGAACCCGTTCCTTACGTGTATATTTTTAACAGAAAGCAATAGAAATTGTGTGACACTACCCAAAGATTTTTAAAAAAATATATAAACTTGAGAAAAAATGAAAACTTTGCGAGCGAAGCATTTGATTGCTGCGTCGTGTTGACAGTATTGAAAAGTCGGGACATAGTATTTTATAACAATGGGATTTGCGTGTGGATACAACACTAATAAAAAAAAAAGGGGAGGGGGGTGACTCGGAGACTAGCTAGAACGCATTTTTCTCGTACAGCTATTTGCACTAGAGTAGCCTTGATGCAAAAGAGGTTATATTCAAAAATTCGAAATTTGGTACATCAATTGGTACTTCATAAGTTTGGCTTCACTTATAAAATATAATTATGGAGCAAAAACCATTTACCAAGATGAAGTAACGCAGAAGCAAAAGGTTTAATGCACGATTTGTGTTCCAAATTAGCGATAATTTTCACCATGTGGAACTCGATATAGAACTCATATAGCTAGCAACTCGAAAATTTCGTAATCGCCAATTAGAATAAACGAGCTTTGATTTCTAAAACCTCTGAACATTTATTAAAAATTAAACTCTTAGTTTTAAACAATATTTACATACTAATTAAATTTAATTTTAATGTCAAACTTGCATAAAAATGTTCCCCGGACATTAACAAACAATATTTAGTGAAGATTTTAACCATTTTCAGTCTATTACCAAGTGGTACAGGACATCACTTTTCGATTGACAATAAAACAGGTCTACAGACTAGTACCACTATATAAATTTTATTGCCACGTTTACAGTTGTGTACTCTTACCTACTAGTTAACCTGAATCTGATTTTAATAAAATCATTGGACTGGAAAAGGGGTGAATAAACCGCACCTAAACAAAGGTATCTACAACCATCACCCGTTTGGGGGCCGTTCATATATTACGTTCCACATCTATATGGGGGGGGGGGGGGGAAGAGCGAGAAAGGTCTCTCTTCTATTCCCAAATGTTTACTCAGTTCACGATGCAGCTTTTATAGAGGTAAAAGCCTTAATGAGACACATATATATCGGTTCTCTATGGATCTAAAATTTTACATTGTTTTGTGTTGAGTGTGGTCAATCATCAAACTACGATTACAATTAAAGTTATAGCACGAAAAAAAAAATATATATACATTTTATTACCTAACAAAAAGTAAGCATAAAACCTTCATCAAAATTGTGGATACTAAGGTTTTATGCAGTAAAACCAGTAAAAAAACAGTAAGGTTTATTTAAAAAAAAAAACATCACTTTTACAGCATTGAAATTATTGAAGAAAAATGCAGATTTTTAAAGGTTTTATGCAAGAAAATTAAAAACTTTAAAAAAAAAACAAATTGTTTAAATAATTTTTTATAAAATCGTCAATTTCACAATTTTGATGAAGGTTTTAGGCTAATTTTTATTGTTGGATAATATTGTTTTACTTTTGATTGTAATCATTATATGAGGCGGTTAAAGTAATGCCCATTTGAATAACACCCTTATACTTTCATAGAAAATTCCCAAAATGTGCTCGAATGTCAGTACAAAACACTGTGATTTCAAATTTACAGAACATTTTGTTCGAAAAGTTCGAGTTTTAACATGACCATTTTCAAGTCTCTTCGATATTTCGTTCGTATGTTATAAGTTTCACAAAGTGGTAACAACAATATCAGTTGTAATCAATGGGGAAAAGTGAAAATTTAATATGAATTGAAATGCCCGTCTTTAGAAAAAATACTCTGTAACTACAAAAGTAGCTTTATGAAATTTACAGAGTACATTGTTCGAAAAATCATAAATTTAAATTGACAATTTTTAACTCTATACGATGTTCCATTCGTATATTATAACTATTTTAATGTATCTCGTTCACTTAACATTGATGAAAATATGGTTTGCAATTAAAAAAAAAAATTCTTTACGCTACATACATTGTGCAAATGAAGTAATCGATTTTGATTGATTTGGCTTCTCCCAATGTCTGTACCAATGAGCAAATCGTATGTAAAACAACAGACAAAAAAAAGTATGCAAAACGATTTGCAGATAAAATTTGTGCATATAAAAAGTATGCGATGTAGAAAAAGCTGGCGTGACATGGGGAGGAGAGGTTAAAAAGGATGAAAAATTGCGTGACGTATTAAATGAACACTCCCTTGGCTGTACCAATGAGCGAATCGTCTGCAAAACAAACGAGACTTGGAATAAAAAAAATAATCGAACTTTAAGCACGTGTTCCTTTTTCCTTTCAATGACCTAGACCCAGTGATTCACTGAACCGCCACGAGAAAACTAAAAAAAAAATAACTCCATCGTGTTGACAAATATTCCTTCGCAGAAGCCGCACTCTAATAACGCATGAAGCAAACTAAAAATAATACCAAAAAGGTTGAATAATCTCATCTTTGCAACCGGTTTACGAGTTAGAAGGAATTCCAGGCGGCTCATCTTGTATGCACACTGTCTACAAGCACATGGGAAAGGGTTTTTTTTCTTCTCCCCACGAGGAGTTGTTTTAACAGCAAACCTCTACATCAGAGGAGAGTTTGCGTTCTTTTGAGGAAACAGTTGTAGACCCTTTTCTGCAGTATTCATAATAACATGTTCTTTTGTTTGGAAAATCTCCTTAGCGCTCATGGACGGATCTCCAGTTTTTCCAGCAAGGCATCCAATTTTTAATAAAGCAGAAATGAATTTTGACTAAAACGGCCAGATGGCGCCACGATGAAGAAATCGGCTAACACTCTGTGTAAAGCACGGGCAACGTCGGGAACTTCAGATAGTTTTAGAATATTTTTTTTTTTAATAAAAAAAGTTTGAATACAAATCACACGCTCTCTTTACAATTAATAAAAATATAAAAGAACATGCATAATTAAAAGTATTTAAAATTACAAGCAGTAAAAAGCAATTTTACAATGAAGACATGGGTATAAGAACCAGGCAGCTCCAGTTTTCAAAATTGTTCAGAACTGTGAAAAACACACACGGACGACTAAACACTGAAAAAAAAATACGTTTCTTGCATTGTATAATATAAAATTATAGCTCATTCATATCTCTAAACCATTACTTGGAGCTGTCTGGTTCTTGCAACATTCGATAGGATATTTTTTCTTTATATAAATATGTGAAAAAGTACAAATAATGAAAAAGAGGAGCTGTCTGGTTCTTGCACCCGCCTCTTCAATGACAACAACCGCCGTTCGTGACGGTAAAGAAGTGAGTTTGATCTTCGTCATCCGACCAAAAAATTGTCATGCAGAGAGAGCTAGTGCACGCTAATTTTGTCTTAGTTTAAATATCATCGCGTTGTTTGTGGTTTGTACGTTTGCTTAAATCTTCTTCACACTACAACTACAGAATGGGTAATTTGAGATTGTTCGGGATCTATTCCAAAGGAAAGGCCCGGAAATACTGCCTCGTAATTTTGAGGTGACGGGGTCAACATCTGACCCCGCCGTACATACGTGTGAGGGAAGACTTTGGACTAAGACAGATTTAACGTGCATCAGTCTCATACACATGGTAGATACATTTTGTGGACGATTTACAATATCTCTCTTTACAATTGATTTAAAAAAAAATGCGCAAGAAAAATTCAATTTTCCTAGCAGTAAATACAATTGCAAAAATCGTTTGAGTGTTATGGGTTAAAGTACGTTTGTACACGCTTTTATATGTGGAATTGCAGTCTGTTCGATAGCATCGAAGTCGCACCTCGTCGCCGGTTAATTATGGTTATTCTGTGGTTTAAATGTCCTCACGTTGAACGGGGTGCGGACGTTTGGACAGTGGGTTGACAGCGTGTTTCGTCCTCCTTTCGTAATAGATCCCTAACCCTAGATAATCGCCCATCAAGCATCCAAAAGTGTTTGGAAACCTAAGAATACACAATGATAGTTTTCAAGAAAACACTTCAGTACCTAAGTCAACTGTTATTATTCTGCGCAAATAGAATAATATCAATATCACTATGCATATTCAATGCAATACGTAAAGTTGAACAAATTTGTGATTTAGGTACCATCTCAAAGGGGCACATTAAATTTTTTCCTGTTCGAAAATTTATTTCTGCCAAATACTTAGTTTTGTTTGCGAAAAAGGGCGATTAAATATTTATCACTGTGTGATCAAAGGGAACGCCGGCAATGTGGCTAGTTTGTTTACATTTTTTATACAAATTGTAAAAAAAGTATAACATTAAAAAAAAGCATAAAATTTAAACCGAAAGTTTTATAATTCTCATTAGGTTGTCGGGCACCAAAATAATCCATAATCAATACATATTTCAGGTGAACAATATGAATATATCTTTGGTTTAACAATGGAGCTGGTTTTCAAAAGAACAGGATCGTTCTCATTTATTTAAAAGAACGGGTGACAAAGAACGTTGTGTTATTTTCTACATCTCTACCTGTTTCTTCCCATCTCTTTGCTCGGGAATTTCTGGGAACACACGCGCGCTACGAATACGATTCATGCAGATGCGTTGTTCGTTCCCTAACTGGTGATGTGTGAATTGAAACGAACTGATCATGAACGGATGTAGAACATCAAAAATGACTTGTAAAAAAATATATGGGATTAGATGTTTACGATATTCATATATTAAATTTAAAAAAAATTGAAATAGTTAAATTAAAAATAAAATAAAATCGGATGTTGCTGTATTGAAGCGGAGAACGACTAAAACAGTGTTTCATGTGAAGCATTCCCCACGCACCATATGTACTTTGCTTAAGATTTCTCAATCACCGGCGTCTAATTTCTAATGGAAAGAGACTAGATTCATGACAATCGAGCTATTTGTCACGGAGTGGTTTACCTTACAGCCTAACGAAGTATTTTTATCCTAAGGGACCGTTCATTTATTACGTCACTCCCTCTTAGGTGGAGCAGGTGTATCATGTGTATTTGTGGCTAGACATGAGGAAGGAGAGTCCTAGTTGTTGTGTGACGTAGCAAACTTTGTGGAAAAATGCTAAAATTCCTTTCACAAAGTTTGATATAAGTAACTTTTTATGTAAATCACTATCTCAGGGCTGCCACTGAGTTGTACCTTTGAAAATAGTAGCTTTAGTATCCTCAGACATCAAAAATAGTAGCCTAAATAGTCTCCTCAGTTATCAAAAATAGTAGCCTAAATAGTCTCCTGAATTATGCATATATTTAGCAAAGATGACTAAACGCAGTAAATTGCGACAAACGTTAAACAAATTGCGACAAAGGCATTTTATTAAATGCAAGTAATATTACAAATTGATATTATTTTTATTATTGTCACTGTTTTTAGGCAATTCTAAATATGTACTTAATACTCCTTTTCTTAAATAGACTGCAGAAATTAAAAATGTATATATTCACTAGATATGAACAAATTCCATTTTTAAACCATACAACAATAGTACTGTTTTGTAAAAGTGCATTTTTGCACCAATATTGACTTTTTAAAGAAAATTAACGTATATAAAAATACCTGAAGAACATATGCCTACTTTTAAAGAAACATAATAGAATATGACTGAAGGCAATGGTTATAAAAATACTGCATTCACAAAAATTGTCTCAGCATATTGCCAGATATTTTTTGCTGAGCTTGGTATTAATAAAAATATCAGTTTATAACAAATAGCTTGCTAAACCAAACAATAGTTTAATAAAAAGCGGAAAATAAAGACAATTTCCACAAATTTTGAAAAGGAAAAAAACCATTCAAAATTGAAACAAATCACTTTTATAATTCAAGTCTTTTAACCAAATTTAGTAGTAATGATAAGTTGTTTATATCCCGAAACTTGCTAATGCATTAATATTTAAAATAGGAGTAAAATTCTCAACCAAAAAAAAAATACACTCAAAACTTTTGTCTACGTAATCACAAATCTAAAAATATAAATATTTCCTTAAACTCTGAATAATTTATTAAGTTTTATAAAGATATCTACTTAATTCCATCAAAGTTTACACGAGTAGTTCTGGTAACAATTGAGGGTTGCATCAAATACTCTTAATTATGAAACTTTTTGTTGAACCAATGCATGATTTGATTTCTATGCTAACTTTAATACATAGGCCCCACAACAACAAAACTCATATGTTAAGCTTAATGACTTCAAACAACGTTCATGCCAAATTTGAAGAAAATCAAACAACACATATTAGATTCTGATAATCAGATATAAAGTTCTTTGAAGGTTTAACTAATTTTACCAGCTAGCTAACTTATGCAAAATCCCTAGACATTTCAAAATTTTCATTTTTGAAAATCAAAGAAATTAAAATGCTAAAATGTAGATTTTCGACCTAATTAAGAATTGATTTGCTGTGAATAAGGTTATTAGCTGTCTAAATAAACTTAAAATGCATATGCTTTAAATGAGACTATTTAAAGGTAGTTGAAAATATTTAACGAAAATGAGTTCTTAATTAAGAATTATTGAATTTATTTATATATATATATATATATATATATATATATATATATATATTCAATATAAACTTAACTAAAATATGTGGATTCTTTTTCCAGTGAAATGTGGTTTATACACTAACCAAATCAGTGTTGCAAATTTTGCATATGTTGTGCATGAAATCAATTAAGAAGGATGCTACTGTCTATGGGAAACTTTACTTTATTTTTTCCACACAAACTTTACATTTATTGAAGAATGATAATTTAATGGAAAACCAACGCTACTACTTATTTTAAGCATGTTGCGTTCAAACAAAAGAAATATAATGTATAAACATTAAAAAAAACCAAAAATTAATGCTAAAACGAATTGCAAGTCACATAAAAAAGCTTTTTTCAAAACACTGACCTAACCTTGCTAGTTATTTTAAGCATGTTAATATAAATCATTAAAAATTACACACTAAAAAGTTAGTTTAATAAGAAATTTGAAAATTTCCAAAAAGGTAAATACAAGCTATGTTTCTTTAAGTGGAATGGTTGTGAGAAAGGACAATTTCAAATCAAAATAATTAGTATAATAAAAATATATAAACGTTTAAACACGAAAAGAAACGAGTTTCTTTATAAAAAAAAAAAAAATTATTACTGAAAATGACAAGTCCTAAATTTCAAATTCGTGAATTAAACTATATTTTCTAAAAATATAATGCAATTTTGTTAAGTAGTACACAACAAATCATGATAAAACAGGAAGTAATGAAATATATGAGTTTATATATCTGATGCAAAAGGATTGCAAGTCGTGAAACGGAGATCTCAGCAGATCGCGTCTAGCGAATTTCCGCAATTTCAAGGTTTCCATGCATTAAAAAAACATATAAAAAGAGCACCAATTGAATGTTGCATTCGATACATGCGCCGAAATTATAATTATAATCATCTCAACTTCCGAGAGATATCTTCCCCGTTTGACGAAGATCGCAAATGTTTCTAGATATGAAAGATGCTAAATTTTTGTGAAATTATCTGAATTTTTTTAGATTGAACATTGATTTTTCGAAAAAACAATAAACGAACTGAAGCAGGCCGCGTATACTGAATATCTACAATTCCAGAGTTTTCATGAGCGAAAAAATTCTTAAAACAACGCCATTACGCAACGAAAGATATTGAACCATCAAATTTTGACATAAATGTGGTTTTATAGCAATTTGGCGCAGCGATATTTTTGTTTAAAATTGCGATACACCGGCACCGGAAAACGAAATCGCTGCGATACAGCTTGAAAATCCACTCCTCCCCAGCTATTTTATGCAATTATTTTAACTAACTTGCATATAGGCTACACATTTAAATGAAAATTTTAACTAAATTTTTTTTCAGAATATACGCGAGTATATTTGGTAATTTTTTTAGAAGATTAAAAAAAACTGATGCATTTATTAAATTGATAGTAATAAAAAAAAAAGGAAAACGGCGGAACCTCGGAAGATTTTTATTCCTGAGGTATATCTAATGTTCTTTACTTCGCGCAGTGAATTCTAGAAGTAACACACGCAACCTAAACGCAAATTGCTCTCTAAAAGGTAAAGAAAGCAATGACTATTGGTGATAAACATGCTTGGTAAGTATTATTTACTTGTAAACACAACCTGCAGCGTTTAATGGTGTTGATTCTTCGACTGTTTGTCTTTTAGAATCGCCAAATAGCAGTACATTGGCGCCGTATGCAACAGCCAATCAGATTACGTGATACTTCAAAATGAGTTAAACGGTGCGTGATTCTGTGAAATATTAGTTGAAAAACAGTGTTGTTAAAGAAAAGTTATCAAAAAATAGTCGCCAAAAGCTAAAAAAAAGTAGAGGGTTTTGATGAAAATAGTCGCTTTTGGCACTATTTTAACAAAAATAGTCGCCATAGTCGCCGAATCTTAAAAAAAGTCGCTTTAGTCGCCTGTGGCAGCCCTGCTATCTTTCTAATGCGATGTTTGGTAAAATACACATAATCTAAGTTTTAATGACGTTTTTTTAACTTAAAAAAAAAAGGATGAAAAATAGCGTGACGTAATAAAGGAACACCCCAGGTAGATAATTTTAAAGGCGTTTCCAAGTCAAAACGTTAATATCGTATAGAAGGCGGGGAGTAGCGTTTATCTAATGGGAAAAAAGTAAAATTAATCTCGAAATAAGTTGAGGAAATTCAGAAATGTATCTTTGTATTAATGTCGCACTGTTGATACACAAAGAGTAAGTGGAGACGGAGATTAACGAATATAGAGGTCTGCTGGAAGTTTGCAACATTGTCGGAAATATATTAAGAGCTTCGTTCGAGTAATCGTCATAGATTCTTCCTTACGACACGCCTGTTCATTTACAGGTAAATAACGAATATTTCAAACATCCGGGGCAATCAGGAAACTTTCCAAACAATTATCATGTACCGATGAGGGTTTTTTTTTGTACGTGAATACATCTCACACTTTTTAGTGCGTGTATGCAAAAAAGTATGGACTTGCCAAAATCATTTCTCTCTTTCTTCAAACGCAACAAAGTGGCTACGAATTCTCAGGCAAGCTTCATGCCAAGCGTTTCTGTCTTTAAATATGTCGAGGGTTTATCCCACTTAAAACAGGCCTTTTTTTGGATTAATGAAATTAAAACTACATTATCCATATTTAAGTTACTCACGTTCACAATAGAAAAAAAACTCAATTGATGCTAACACAACTGTGCTACACACACGAAGGAAACTCACACCGACAGGGCCTGATTACAGAATAAGCCCGTGAAGCTTATACACTTTACATTTTTGAGAGACCCCCAAATCATACATTTTATATAAATATTTAAAAACGTAACATAGTTTGATACTAAATTTACTTTAAAAAAAATTGTATTATAAACAATAGTGAAAAAACTTTTACCACTTGTGTTAAATGTGTTTGAATAATGGAAAAAAGATCAAAACATACAGAATATTAAAGGATTACTCATTACCTAATAATATATTTTATTATATTATTTAATTTTAATGCCATTCAGGGACAAGGCGTTTAGTGCAAGTAAAAGCTCGATTTGACATTCCAAGGTCTATTTGCTTCAAAAATCTTAATCAGGTCTTGCAAACTGAGCTTAACAACTCTAAACGGATAGAAAAACTGCTGTACCTGTAAACGTGACATTGGTCACGTCTGCCACTAGTTAGACGACGACGGTAAAAACTGCTTTTGACTACAGTCATAATCGGTGGCTGCACAGCTGCCGCCAACGGCAAATTAATAGCGCGTTTATTTTCCCGTTTAATGTACAAGCCCAATTTACAACGACGACGACGGCCAATTCTAGGCCGCCGAAAATCCGCCATGTGCCATGTGTGTAACCCACTGATCTCTAAGTGTTTGTTGACTTGAAGCCAATGGAGGGAGTAACAACTGTACCCCACATTCATCGCTACCGTAATATTTCGTGTTAAATGTCTTTTTCATGTTAAAATAAGCCGATATGTATTGCTTTTGGTTAAGTTTTTTTCTTCTATTTTCTATTGAAAACCATTTTAAATGCGATCTGCTATTAAAATAGAAAGTCATGTGCAAGTCAAAGTAGAAGTGATTAAAAAGCAAGAGCAAAAACTATTTGTTTGTCAATATAAAAATTATTTTTGTCAGAAGAAAATATAATATTTATATACATTTAATATTTCTACAATGCAATGGTGTAAAAAACACCACTACATCACTTGACATTTTTTTGGGGAGCAGTATAGCTGCTTCCATATTGGCTTCAACGCGCCCCTCCAGAAGTTACAGTTAGAATTCGGAGGTGTAAAGCTCTCCCGGCCATTTGCGTTTGGTCACTTTGGACAGTTAATCCCGGGAAGTTCCAATTGCGGCCAATGGCAACCTTTTGTATGGGCGATAAGAAATCGCTTTCTTCTTTGAGAATATGGTAACCCGGCTCCCTTTCGGCTGCAATTGGGCTTTTGCCGTTAATCCAAACTCAATAGTTTCTCACCTTTAAAAATATTTTTCGTCATAAATAAAATATTTTTCAACACATTTGAACAATTATTTCTTTGTGATCCTGCGAACCCCCTCACATCGATCGGCGAACCACCTTTCGGGAACCAAACAGCGTGTTAAAGATTCCACAAGCAAATTGCAATTCCTCCTAAACAGCAACAGGAAACGATGAGCATAGAAAAAAAAACCACACACACCTGTCGATGCTGCAGAAGCGAGAAAGACGGATAAATGAATCGGCACTTACTATTAAATAGCTACATTCGGAATTCCGTATCCTGTTTGCAGCGGCGCAGGTGAACGAAGACGAGAATATTTAGGAAGTGAGCACCTGTGCGCGATCGTGCTTTGTATCCAGTACTTGCATTTGAATTAAAAACAGAGTGAGAAACAGAAAGTGTAGGAATAGAAACTTGATCTTACCTTGACCGCCAACTTAAGATTGTTGTTGAACACTTTCAAAGGAAAAGTGTTTACATTTTAAAGCAACTTAAGCACGCCAGCCAGTAAGAAAGCGCGCCAAGGAAGTGATTATCAATTCGACTTGTATTTATTTAAAAATGTATGTTCGCGTAAGATTTATGTTCTAATTGAGATATTCGGATAAGATTTTTTTGTTAGGGGATATGTCTTTGGAACCTTTAGTAAAATATTCGATTATCCGGTATTTAGCTAAGCAGACCTTTTTGAAATAAAATATTGTCCGATTTCGAAAATTCTATTTTTATTGGATAGAGAAAAATTCACTTAGGCAAAAAATTTAATTTTTTTAATCCTGTTTTTATTTATCCGGAAATAACGGTTAACGGGACTTTCTTTTTAACATGTTCTACAATTTTGTTTACCAGGCATTTATTGAACCGGATAATCTAAAAATACACTATCTGGGGCGTGGAAAAAGTGAGCAACAACTTGAGTTTTCTGCTAAATTAAAAACGGATGAAATAATCTTTCTAAAAAAAAAAAGGAAAACCGACTTTAAGGAAAATGTGCTAAAAAGTAAAAAATAATTTTTAATTTTACGAACGAGTTGGAAAAAATTTGAATTATTTAATATCAATTTTCTACTTATTAAAACTTTTTGAAATCGGCGCCAAAAATTAGGTATGATTTTTGTAAACCGGCACCAACTTTAAAAAGTTCTAATAAGTATAAAATTGATATTAAATAATTCAATTTTTTCTAACTCGTTCGTAAAATTAAAAATTATTTTTGTCTTTTTAGCGCATTTTCCTTAAAGTCGGTTTTCTTTTTTTTTTTAAATATTATTTTATTTTAACCTTTTTAGTTTTTAATTTAGAGGGCTGCTATTATTCACCAAGAAATTCAAGTAACAACAAGTAACAGAAAATGAAAAAAAATTCTGCTGATGAAGGGAGGTGTATCTCCCGAAACATGTCCAGATTTAATGGATTTTTATTGCGTATTTTAACGTTGTATTTGTATTCTTCACGCAATGTTCTATAAGACAAGTTTTTATCTTAACATAATGTATATCGTAAACCAATCCCTATCCATGGCAATAAATGCTGGGTAAACGAAATGTCATTGTTGTACAACTTCTCTTAAACAATGAAAACATTTTGAAACGGATAAATTGTTTGAAAAAACTCCGGTTAATCGACATTTCCGGGTATATAACAGATGAATAACCGATTATTATTTTACATATTTTGTTTAAGCGGATTTTTCTCTATCCAACAAAAAAAGAATTTTCGAAATAGGACAATATTTTTTTTAAACGGTCCAGATAATCCAGAATTCCGGATAGTTAAATGCCGGATAACCGAATATTTTATTTTCAAATTGCTCCCAAGTGAAACTTTCCCTATCCAACAAAAAAGAAATTGTCCAAATATCTGAAGTAGAACCGAAATCCCGCGCAAACATACATAAAATAAAATACATAACATATAAATTGATAACCTCTTGATTTGGCGCGCGTTGGCGGTTTTAATTTAAAGTTTTTAGGGCAGTTGGTTAAAAAAAGGGAAAACAACTTTTAAGAAGAAAAAAAGCGGTAAAATATAAAAATAAGTATTTTTCCATTTTGATGTTGGTACTAATTTACAAAAACCATACCTACATTTTGGCGCTAATTAAAAAAAAGTTGTAATAAGTATAAAATTAATATTAAATATTTAAATTTTTTCACTTGTTTCTAACATTAAAAATGATTTCTTCTTAGAGCTTTTTAAAGTTGGTTTTCCTTTAAAAAAATATATACATATATATTTTTTTTATAAAATGCTACGATTTAATGCTTTCTTTTCTTTATACAGTGGCTGTCGCCTCAAGCGACATACGTAAAATCCGGCGCAAATATTTTCGTTTCTCTATATCGATGGGTAAATTCCGCCGCAAGTGTTATCTGCTCTTTCTCGCCAATATGTTGCACCCAAATAGATTACTATACCAAAGTTGTTAACCCTGTAAGTTGTAGCGATGTTAATATTTTGTAAAATTATTTTTATAAAAAAAATTTGTTTGCAGAATTTAATTTGAATGTTATTTGGTTGAATGCCAGTGAAAACAATTATGACGCTAGATTCTTAAAACGACTGCCCGTAAGTGGGAAGAAGTGTCTGCACTAAGCAGATGAGAAGACCCACACGAGTGCTATAAGAGGGTGCCAGCTGTCTTTGAACAGCAATGTGCCATTGACCGGTGCGAAAACCATTGTTCAAAGGGTGTGATAATCCCCAACCGAATGCTTCAAAGGGGTATCAGCGGATTTTAAAAAGTATGTCATTTGCTCGGTGTAAAATTTGGCTGTTATGAGCAGTGTGGCGGGTTACAATGTGCCGTAGCAGAGATTTTCTTGTCTGCAATCATAAAAATATGACATTTCATTCTTTGAACCGTTTTTTTTTTGTATCATGTAGATTTATTTAATACTGATTTTTGCTTTTTAGCTAAAACTGTTAATCTTACACCAGAAGAGAGCAGGGTTGCTATTTTCATTAGTGGCATTTAGTTCGCCAAGGTCACAACATACAATATTTTTAGGCTAAATTTTTACTTACCAAAGGCTTTCGCCGGAATTTACATGTCGAAGACGGAATTTGTATATGTCCGGTTTTAGGATTAAATAAACGCTTGGGGTGCTAGACTAAGGAAGACTTAAAATTTTCGTTTGAAAAGAAAAACTAATTTAAGTAGTAATTTTCAGCTTTTATTCCGATATTGGATGACATTTTGAACAACTGACCTTCACACAGGAAGGTCACTGTCAGCATGAGATCTCGCCCAAATATAGAGCATAAAGTTTAACTGGTAAACTAAATGTTTTCACTCAAACTTGTCTTCCTCGATAGTCCGGCACCCTAAAAGGCTAAAAGGTTGCTTAGGCCTTAAGCCATCCTTGACGGCTTCGAATAATAATAAAGCTAGTGAACATATCCGTGCGTTTTTCTTCTGTGGCGGTTGCATTTTCCATCCGATCCGAGACGGTGGATTGGTTGGTTAATTCAATCAATTAATCCAGCAACTCAGAAGAAAAACGCAATCGCTACAGAAGAAACACGGGAGGACATGTTCCATATCTTCAGAAGACCACAAAACGCTTGCGGTCAAAACTCGTTACAAGACTGCATAAGATCGATGCCTCAACTTGAGTCGGCCCCTAACCACATTAACACAATATAGTAATTAAGCAAAGCGTTTTTCTATTGAACTGACGGTGAAATAGAAACATTTTAACCTACTTCAGTTGTCAGATTTGGAGAGAAAAAATTACAACATTTAGAACAATTAGTAACATGTGTTATTGGGGCAAAATGTCAGTTTTTTTTATTATTATTTTAGTGGTTAGAAGTACTGCAGACAGGGCATGAATTAACCATTTGCACTCCTCAGCGGAGACATTGTAAGATAAGTTGATAACTCTGTCAGTGTTTAAAAACAACAACCCGAGTGTTTTAGATGATACCTAGAATAAAATGCTGTTGGGTTTAAATTTTATTGCAAAATAGAACAATTTTAGTGTAAAAGAAAACGTTTATTGCAAAATAATAAAAATTAGTTAAAAAAAAAAAAGGTTTTCTATTGTTTTTTTAAATTTATAATATTTTTTTATTATTATACTGATACTCAGGGCTCGATTTAAAGCGGAACGCGCAGGAACGGCGTTCCTGTACCTCTTTTTAGGGAAAAAAAATTACGATAGTTGGAAGTATTTATTTAATTATATATTACTCTGTTGTTAGTGAGTGGGCCTGGTTGTTACACTTCACGTTATAGGCTCGATAGCCAAATCATGGAGTGAATGTGAAAGAGGTTTCTCACAGATGAACTTCATTATCATACCATTGAGACCATCACTGAATATTACAAGTTTGTAGCCTGTTTGAAAATATCAACGGACCTCCTATTCAAATCTTTAATCCAGCTAAATATGTTGACTCTTGGCTTGTGTCTGGACACCACTCAGCGTTAGTCGTTAAGAGTAAGAAGAGGTTAAGAGACGAAGTATGATGAAAACATGTTGAAGTTTTGGACAATGTTTTGGTATGGGCAGACTAGACAACTTAAACAATCATGAAAATGATCTTTTTTATTGCTTTACTACAACACAATTTTGTGCTTGTTTTTCAAAATAAAAATTGGAGTTATAAATAAAATGTTCAAGTTTGTGTACAACCAAAGATTTCTTTTTTTCAGCCCAATAATTTGGAATACCCACCAGCCAACGCACAGAAGGTGGCAGTTCCGGCACCTCTTTCTAGAAATCGGGCACTGCTGATACTTAAAAATTTTATTCGTATTTGAAAACTTATTTATGAAAGGGGTATAAGACAAAGCTATCCTTGCCTGCGCTCTACACTTTCATGTTCAATATATTGTATTTGGTATGTTTAATAATTTTTGCTAAATTGTTAGAATTTAAATTAAATTATTACTTTTTTTATCATGAAATAAAATAACTTAAAATACAAAAATGACTAGCTACTTGGTTGTTATTTAAAAAGCGGCGGTCTTTTTTAAAAAAAAAAACAAATATTGCAGATATAATTAAGGAAACTTAAGAGTTTATTTGTTGAAAGTGATTTTTCTTCATGTTGAAATTAGAAAAATAATTTTATAATATCAACCTGGTATATATTTAAAGTCAAGGAAGCAATAATAAATGTAAGCAAAGCCTAGAAAAAGACGAAAATGCTAACTTAAACTTACTAACCAATCCCATTGAGTAAAATCGTGTGTTTACGTTAAACAACAAATGCTGCCACGGGGTTTCCTGCTGGCAGTAAGCCAGTATTTTTCTAATGGGGTGTTTGGTAAAATACACAAAATTGAAGTTTTAATGACAGTCAAAATTTATCATGACGTGACATGCCGGTAGGGGGTAAATCTAACGTGACGGGGGTGTGAGTGGGTACTCAAAAAGATTAAATATAGCATAACGTAAACAACTGAACGCCGCTCCATCACTCAATATGAATACTTTTTTCAAGATCCACACTCATCAAGGATATTAAAAAGAAACAGCTTAACCCTTGGGAACAGAAATTTCGAAACAAGGAATGTTATTCCCTTTTCCGGGTACAGTGAGCGTGCATCGTACACAGGGAACGATACAAGTAAAACAGAAACCTTAACCTTGGGCTCCCACATTAAAGCCTGACGGGCCATTGTGTCTGGGAGCCCCGGCTCCTGCCCGTTCTCTCGGGGTGACATCATGCTCAACGAGACTTCTCATTGTTACGTGATCGCAGATTGAGGTGGGATTACTCGTAAAAAGAGAAATAAATTCTGTAATAAACGTAATAATAATAATAATGAGGAGTGAGCCAGTCGTGAGATGTTCGTATGATATATATATATATGAAATATTAAGATTGATTTAATAAAAAGAGGGCCAAAGGTTGTATTTATATTCTTTATTAATGATCACACCAGGAGCCCGTGAAGCACACGTCCTTGCGGTTTGAGAGTCGAAGCCAGAAGAGAATGAGATTTCCCCAAATAGGGAGAACCTCAGCTAACATAGGGAAAAGTATAATGGGTAGGGATTTGTCAAGGCGGAGCACACACATGAAGTTTTTGGAGGGGTCCCAAAAGGGAATTACGAGCGTGGGTGATAGGGAACTTTCTTTCGTGGCAAAGGTTGAGAATGGCACGTAGAGAATGCAGATTGTTAGAATGAAACAGCAATGTCAGCAAGAATTAAAAGGACTGTTAAAGACGGGGGCAGTATACAAATTAAATGAAGGAAGTTAAAAGGGGTGGTTTTGTAAAAGGAGGTGGAAAGTTAAAGGGGGTTGAAATTATCTTTCATCTCCCTCCCGCAAAATCATACACATCGGCCAGCGATGAGCACAAATGCGAGAAAAAGATAAAAGTAAGAGAAGAAGGTAATGTCAGCCAAATGGTTGATCAGACCATCTGAGCAACATGAAGAGCTTGTAAGTGATTGGAGAAAAGAAATATTATTGACAGAGGTACAATTAAAATTTTGAAATACTGCTGTATGTGCTCGCCTTAACACATGCTCTACAAATAGTTATGAAACTAATTAAATTACAATACCAAAATAAGTATACCAATATAAAAATCAATATTGTACATAGTGAAAATTAAACACAAAAATATGTTGTAAACAATGAAAAATAAAAGTGTTCTATTCATATAAAGACATATGACGGTCAGAAAATATATGTAACTACTACAACTCTTTAGTGCAACGCAAAAAAAAATGAAATTTTGTAAATGGGAGTCTAAAGAGACCCGAGTGAAGCAAGTCACTGGTGAAAAAAATGACTGGTTACAGCCTGACTAAGGTGGGATGGCAGGTATTGACAAACATAATCCTTGAAATGTAATTCAGCTATACTTCATGAACCTACGGTTAGTATTTCTGAAAACAAAATCTACTAATTTTAATACATTTGATATCAAAATAGCATTTTCTTAGAAGACGAAGTCAAACCTCCATGTGATTGAACCAAAAATGGTTGGAGCATGCTCGAGTGATTTGTTGACATGGGAGGATCCTCCATTTGATTGATGTAAAAATGGTAAAATGGTCGACCATGGTGGAATGTTGCACAAAGAAAATAGTCACAAATACTAAAATTGAATTGGTGGTAGTTAAATTTTGATCAAGCTGGTTTGTTCTTTGAAAATATACAATTATACTCTTTCAACAAACAAGTAATCATGGTCAGGTTGGACAATCTGCAGATTATGATTTCTCAGAGGTCGATGGCACATGAACTCATTCATCTCAATTATACAATGTAATATCCTCTTAGTTTGATTATATTACTATGTTGACATAATTTGATTGGGTTTTAGAAAAACAAAATATTTGACTAAGGAACAGTGATGAACCAGTAAGGTTGTTTGACAAACAATATGAAATAATTAATATAAGTTATTAAATTATGAAGTATTCAAAATGCACTTTTTGATTATAAACAAGAAACAATACAATTATCAAAGTATAAAATGAAAATGTACAATTGACATATAGGTATACTGGGGTGAATAAAAGAACAAAGTGAAGCTGTTGAAATTGAAGGAAAATATGTGATTGATTGAAATAAATTTCTTTTGATTAAAGAAAAAGGTAAGCACATGGTTAAACATGTGTGATGTCGAGTTCACCTGTAATTGTTAAGTGTGTGTCCAAATAAATTTGTGGGAAACTTATTAGAGTTTACATGTTGAAATGGGTAAGCCAGAAGAACATATAATAATAAATTGGAAAAAGTTATTAACAGACTCAGAGAGGGTTAAATGTGTTCCAAGAAATCAGTGAAAAACCTTTCGTTAAAATTTCGGCTACAACAATGTAAAATAAAAACCTTAATGTAATATCAATATCACCATTATAATTATCTTTACCATTAAAACAATTTACTCAAATTTCATCCTTCAAAAGCAAATACACCTATATTTTCCAAAACAAACAGGGTACGCAATTCAAATGAAGATCTACAGGGTTTCACGTAATAGAGCCAATGAAGGGTTCAGAGCACTCTATCCATTCTGGTCGTATAACATGACATTTTTCAAAAAGGACGAATTCCAGTATATTATATTCTAAGTACCATTAATTTAGAAAAACTTCTCTCGAACATGAATTATAAAAATTGTACATTCTAGTTCACAAAATATCAATTTTAAGTTAACACAATTATTTACAAAGATTCCTAAAATTTAACAAAAAAAATTATTATGCCAACTCAAATTATTCCATTAAAATTAAAACAATTATCTTTTCCAAATCAGACACCACTACTGATTATCTTTGACAATATTAAATTTAATGACATCTCCAAACTTTATCAAAATCTGTAATAAAATTAATACTAAAATCAAAATTTATTATGCACTAAACAATAATTAATTTAATAATTATTATAATTGAAAAGTTAATCTCATTTCACTATTAATTGTGATGAAAAGCACTGTAATAGAAAACCAAACTATCTCAATAGAAAACCAAACTATCTCATAAAAAATGTAAACAAAACTAAATTTCAGAATTTCAAAATTAAAATATTATAACACTTTTCATTTATGAAAATAAAAATAATTAAATCATATTGACAATTAACAACTTTTCAAAGTAGAACTTTCTTTTTCAAAGTAGAACTATTGAGGCGACGCTGAATGCAAAATAATCATAGTTAAACGTTTCTTGCAATTATTCAACTTGATATGTGAAACTTCTTTTTGATTTCGGTAAATATTTTGGGAATATCATGATTTAAATGAATGTAAAACGTTTATTTTGTTGGCACTGAACACATGGCAGAATATCGACTTTCATTCATCACACTGCCGATCATAAATTCGAAAAGCGGAAATGAAAAAAAAAAAAAAAAAAAAACCACGAAGAACAGCACAAAACGCGAGCACAAAGTTCACCAAAATAGAACATTTGTTGATTCGGGCACACGTCCTTGAATTTTGATTTCGGAGTAGAAAGGAGTTTGGTTTCGATTTTCATAATGTATCTTCTATTGTGCAAAAAAGGTAAGATGGTGGTCTATCGTGAAGGGTGTGAACTTTCGGTTTCTGTTGACTGTAACGGTTTTCCCGGAGCGTTGCTGGGCGGTTGGACACATCGGAGGTGGGTATGCGCGCTCGACATCAGTATTTCTTCAAATGGGCAAAGTAGAAGCAATTTTTTGGTAGCTGTGGCATGGTGTACTTCGGGGCGGTTGGCGTCACGGTGAAAGGTAAAGTCCACGGACGGGAGCGTCGGAGGTGGGCGTGATGGTCTCGGCTTCCTTGGAAAAGCGCTGCAACTGGAAGGCGTCGGCGCATTTCTCCGGACCTGGTTGTTGGCTGGGGTGGGATCCAAATGGGCGGCTTATTGCTGAAGTAAATTCCATTTGGATGGACTCTAGGATCGGAAGGGTTCGGCTGGTGGGTGGATGGTTGGCTGGTCTCCTTGTGATCTCAATTAAATTTTTTAACTTTAATTATTGTTAGGGGAATTCCGACATAGGCATATCCTGTCGACTTTTGAAATATTAAGATTGATTTAATAAAAAGAGGGCCAAAGGTTGTATTTATATTCTTTATTAATGATCACACCAGGAGCCCGTGAAGCACACGTCCTTGCGGTTTGAGAGTCGAAGCCAGAAGAGAATGAGATTTCCCCAAATAGGGAGAACCTCAGCTAACATAGGGAAAAGTATAATGGGTAGGGATTTGTCAAGGCGGAGCACACACATGAAGTTTTTGGAGGGGTCCCAAAAGGGAATTACGAGCGTGGGTGATAGGGAACTTTCTTTCGTGGCAAAGGTTGAGAATGGCACGTAGAGAATGCAGATTGTTAGAATGAAACAGCAATGTCAGCAAGAATTAAAAGGACTGTTAAAGACGGGGGCAGTATACAAATTAAATGAAGGAAGTTAAAAGGGGTGGTTTTGTAAAAGGAGGTGGAAAGTTAAAGGGGGTTGAAATTATCTTTCATATATATATATAGTATATATATTGCAGTGGCGACCCGTGGTCGAAAATGTTAGTGCAGCCGAATCATGTGAATCTCCCCCCTCCCCCTTTTTGTTTCCACAACCCATACATGAAAGGCAATTCTTTATTATTTACTACTCAAATCAAAGTTTCCTTTGAATTTTTACAAAATTATAACATGCGACAAAAATAGAAAACACTTATTTTTTTTTAATTAAAGCAATCCTCCTTTCCTTTAACACTTTGCACTTTCTTTCTATGGAACAGTTATTCCTCTTTACGTTCTTTTCCACAGATTTTTTTTATAATCATAAAGGGGAAAAAAATCCTAATCTGTTTAGTATTTGCAAGAGAACAAGTTGCAAAAAAGATTCATGTTCTAAACACAATATCCTGCTGTTCTTGTTTATTTTAAAGAACAGGGAAACAAAATAACTGGTCGTTATGTTGGTGCCTGAAAGGCGCCTTACGAGTGCAAAGGGTTAAACATGCGAATCGGTCAATTTTAATATTAACTTAAATAACAAAACAGCAGCAAGACCATGTCCTGAAACAACAGCACACAGTAAATTTATCACGAAAACCATTTCCGTTTAGAGATATTCTCGTAAGTTATCGTTTCACCCACCCATCCCAGCGTTTCACGGACGAGCCAATCAGCATATCGAATCTCAAGTGCAGCTAAAACAAGAAAATTCCTTTCGGCTGTACCTTCTCACAAATACAGTGCATTAGCAGGGAAGGAAATCTCCATACTACGTAAAGGTTGCCATGGCAACGATGCAGCCGATTTCGAATTTCGCTTTTTGGCTGCAGCAGTTTTGATTGAATGGAGTTTTTCTCCTCCTGAATCGTACATGGCTTGCTATTTATCGGAGATTTTGTTTACTACCGTAGAAATTTCATCTTCAATTCTAATCTTCATTTAAGAAAATTAGTAAAATATCTGATTTTAGTTTTAAAATATTGAATTTAGGTGCAGCCCGGCTGTACTTCTTGTAGTGGACGAACCGCCACTGATATTTTTGTCGTGGTGGGGTGGAAAAACAGACCTATATAAACTCGACATTATATAACCCATTGTTCACTCTATAATTAAAAAGCGACAGGGCGCTATTTTAAGGAAAAGCGGCACTTAAATGATGGCACAATTTATTTTCCGTTATCAAAGTAGGAGTAATCGCGGCGTCAAATTGACAATATTTCAAAATATTACCTTCAATGATTGTCTGATGTAATCAATGTCGAAAAAATGCCATTAAAGTTAAAAAGTGAGTAGAAAACAAGCTTTATTCATCTCCAAAAGTCGAAAAATCGCCGTAAAAACCCCGTTTTCGATCAGCGCAGGTTCTGTTCTCATACGAAGGAAGAACTATTGTGTTTTGTTTTCATATAATGAAGCAGTGGCGTAGCCAGCATTGGGTGGGTTACCTTGGGTTAGAACCCCCCCCCCCTCCCCCTAACATAGCCAGTTAAAAATCCACATTATTTTTTTGAAAAATAACAAGTGCCAAAAAAAAAAAAAACACGAAGATTTTATTCCTCCGTTTTCTATAGAGAAAACACACGTCGCATGTCTTGGTCTAACCCACATATCTCCTGTTCCCTTACCTTCTGTCCCCTGAACGGATAATTTTAAGAAGAACTGTGGTCAAAGAACCTTGTAGACAGAAAATTCGATTTTCTATGGGGGAGGGGGGGGGACGATGGCGTAGGTCTGTATGATTGTCTTGGATGTCTCAATTGTACCTCAAACTACGTGACATTTGCTTAACACGGGTGTAAAGAGGTCTATTGGTATTCAGTTGGCGACATAAAAGATAATTGTAGGTTGTTTGTACATGTAAAGCGTTACTTTTCTTAACACTTGAAATGGGGCGGTAGTTGAGCCGGAATTACAATGCATCAATCCAGAAATTGCTTGCTTTGATGTAAAGTATTTTCCATGAAAAGACCCATTCATCCCCTACGTGCTTTAAGAAAGGATTGTAAATTACTCCTGTCAAAAAAATAACGCCCCTAATTGTGATCCTCTTCGCTCCCTCACAATGCCGGTTGAATATTTTACCCTTCTCAAAAATAAGTTTTCTGAGAGGTTGTATGTTTCTCATTTGCCATTTGAATTTGAAAATCACTCCAGTACTGCTCGTGCTTGCTAAGCTTATCTGAATTACCATTTTCGCGGTATGCCGTCATCAAAACATAAACTATTGGAAGATTCAAGACCAAAGAAAGGAGCATTGTGCAAAAAATTAGCTGATATGTTTAAAGTATGTACTCATTTTCTTATTCAAATATTTTTTTGTTTATTGAGATTATCGTTGAAAATACCCAAAACTAACTAATTTTTTATTCAATTACATTTACAAATTAGTTTTCTGTCACTCGGACGTGTTACTTTTCACGCGAAAACGCGTTTTTCCGCTTTTTTTTTTTAAAAAAAAATTTGGGTCCAAAATTAATGCAAATTTGTTTGAAATTTTTTTATGGGGGATTATTAAAAAGTCATATTCAACTATTATAAATACGAACAAGCAGTGACAAGTTTTTGCCAGCAATCCAACATTCATACAACAATCAATGAAAGCATGTTTGTATTGTACCTCCACCTTCCAAAAATGTTCACTATTAAGATACACATCTCCAGTAAACACATTTTCCATCACATCCGTAGTGAAATCCAGAACACAAACAAGCCAAATGAAATGCATAAAATGACGGAATAATTTAAAACCAAGTTGGTTAATCAACTGACGCAAAGGGTATAGATTTGGCCAGATAATGAATACTGGATATCCCGCAGGAATGTCAGTCATCTGTCCACAGTATGTTTTTCCCCTCTTCTTTATGTTTACTAATTTTTTATTTTAAAAGATTAATCAGCTTTTTTTCCTTTTTAAATTTTCTTAATATTATTAATATTTTTGTATAATTTTAATTTCTATTATTTTAATTTAATAATTACATAATTAAAAAAAAAAGTTAGTATTTCAATTAGGCTTCAATTCCTAGATTAAAAATAATTTTTTTGACAAAGAACAGGCATGAATTATGAAGATAGATTAAGAAATTACTCTGGAAGAAAGAAGGGTTAGGGGAGATTTGATTCAACTATTCAAATTTATCAAACAAGGAGATGTGGAGGGTTTAGATTTTAATATGAGTGATAGAATGAGAGGTCATGGGTTTAAGTTAAACAAATCCCATTTTAATCGGGAAGGGAGAAAACACTATTTCTATAATAGGGTAATAGAGAAATGGAACAACTTGTCAGTGAATATTGTTAATTGTAAAGGAGTAACGGATTTTAAGAAGAAGTTAGATATGCATTGGGGGATAGTTAAGAGGTACTAGATGGACCAACCTTGTTGGGCCTTGAGCCTGTTGTTGGTCGTCAATATTTGTATTTGTATTTGTAAAGTTGTTAAAATTTCCATATTAGCACTCACAATAGAAGAAAGCAATATTCTTTTTAATTCTTCAAGAAGAATCGCATACAATAAAATCAAAGGTTTTAACAAATAGATATAGCAAAATATATATATACACACGTGTGTATATGGGAACGTCCATTGTTACTCTTGTGACGGTCAGAGAAAATTTTCATAAAAACGTACATTTTTTACAATACTAAACATATTTAGGATAAAATTCAAAATTACTATTTAAAAGTTCATGTCATTCTGCTTCATAAAACATATCTAATATGTAATTTAGTATATTTTTGTTGTCTAGAAAATAAATCAAAATTTTGTTACTCTTGTGACCACTGGAAAAGGCAAAATACAAAAAGTGTTTTTAAGGTAGAATTCCTGTGAATTATACGAGAATAAAAAACTCAAATTTACAAATATAATAGAGCAATTATATCTCTTCAAAATGGAAAAACTTTTGAATCTCTGACAAAATCTGAATTAATGGGATTATTTTAAGTAAAAGACTAAGCGTTACTCTTGTGACGTTACTCTTGTGACATTTTGTCCACAATTGAATTTCTGCTTAAAAACCTCAAAAAATCATTAATATATGAGCTAATTCTCGATTTTTTTTATATACAACCGTTTTAAACATTGATAGGAGTCTAAAATAGCTTAAAAGGGTATAGAATTTTTATATTAAAAAATAGTTTACTAAAAAAATATTTTACAAATATAAGAGCAACAAAATTAGCCACAATTTGGTTTCTTTTGTATCAAATAGCATGATCATAAGGTTCAAACTTTTTACTTTTGTGTGTATTAAAGCACCTTATTTGATATTCATCATATACTGTTAGAATTAACGGACCACAACATAGTTTACATTGACCTACTGGTTATATTGCAATTTCGCGGCTCCTTTGCGTTCTGCTACTGAGCAGAGAATTGCTCTTCGTCTTCATCATCGGTTTCACTTGCAGTTTTATTGCTGTTTCCTTTATAAAATATGAACTCCTTGTATGAATTATCGTGTGTTATGGTCAATGGTAGATAGTGGCATTTTTGGTAGCTTCGACAAAGTGTGTTTTTGTGTGCCCTTCACTATACAATTTCTCCAAGAGTAATATGCAAATGAATTCTTTGGCTATGATTTCTTCATTTAGTACATAAAGTATGTTTACCTTTGTTGCACCATGAACAAGTTCTGCAAAATCAGCAGCTTTTTGTATAATTGCTTTTTACCATGCACTTCATTTCATAGACATCACTTAAAAAAAGATAAACAGCACCGTACTACAGCACTCGTATCATAAGCTGTTGAAAAAAATGTCCATGAAAACTGTTAATATATAAGTGCTGACATGTTTACAAAATTATATTTTTGTTTAAATTGGCCTGTGCAACCATCAGAAAAAACTGGATACACTTTTGACCAATGTATTTTCTTGGAGATGCTGCATTAAAATATTGTGCAAACACATTTACAGAAAATCTTTCTTGTAGAAAATAGTCGTTCTATGATATCTTTTCAAAATGCACATTCTGAATGTCTACCAACATTCAAGTAAAGTATCAAAGCACCAGCGACATAACAAAATTGAAACAACAGGCTTGAAACAACAAATTTCCCAACTTAACGATTTGAAATTCCCAACTCAACAGTGCTGAAAATTCCCAATTCCAATATATAAACATTTTTCATCTTTTTTTATATATATTTTAGGTAATATATATATTTTAGGTAATATATATATTTAGGTATATATATATTTTATATATATTTTAGGTTCACTCACAAGCATTGATTTGTTGCACCCATATTCCAATGCAGTATCCGTTCTGAGGTCTAATTTAAATGTAATGATACAAGTTAGGCCATTTCTAATCTGCCCTAGCTTTCATTTGCTAATAATATTAATTTTCTTCAGGCATAAATTTTCTCAAATTGGGGATTTTTAGAAGTAGGAATACCCAACTTTCAGGGTTTCAAGATTATAGTTGGGTCTTGCTCCCCCCGGTGCGACGGGCCTGCACAGCATGCTAAATCAATAAATCTTTATGAATGGAGAAAATAAATCTGCAACTGTCCTATGAATTACTTTGAAAGTTTTTATGAAAACCACAAATACACTCATTCTGAGGACCTGCTGTCATAATTGTTCTGTAATTTTAAAGTAAATAAAAAATTAAGTTCATTCATTTTAAAAACATAAATGAATGCAATTTAATTTGTTTTAAATTAATTATGTAATTAATTATTAATATAATTAATTATTGAAAAACTACTCAAGAACTTATTCTTAAAAAGGGCAAAGCCAAATAAACTTAAAATATTGTTTTTGTTTTGGTCTGAAGACAACCTATTTGATTTACTTGCCAGAAATGTTATGCGTTACTCTTGTGACAAAGTCATTTGTTACTCTTGTGACAACACAACAGAGGCTGTTCTATGCATGGCACACAAAAAATAAATGGTGTAAAATATGTCTTATTCCACCAAATCAGAGATTAAAAAATTTCAAGTAAAAATGTTAAGTAGTTTTTGCAAATTTGAAACTTTTATATGTTTTTTGTTACTCTTGTGAAAATTAAAAATCACTATTAAATAGAGTTAAAATTTTATTCAAAAGCTAATCTAAAATATTTCAACTATATATATATGATAAATATGTAAATGGATTATGAATTTGTATATATAATGATTTCAATTAATGAACAAAATTAAGAAAATAATATACTATAATCGAAGTGACATTTTTGGCCCCAATAAAAGTGAAGAAATAAGTCAACTTTCAGAACAATTTCACTGCAGACTATTATTCTTATGAAATAATACCTTGCAAATTCATATCCAGCAACTTTCTAGGATTAAATTGATATACCACACTTACAGTTTGGTTAAAATTTTAATTTCAGTAAAAAGTTTCATTTTTGGTGGACGTTCCCATATGTATATATATATATATGGGACTGTTTCTGAGAAGTCTGTGTCAATTCCACAATTAAAGTCGGATGTTGTTAATATTGACGAATCAGTTCTCCTTCAACAGTTAGTTATCTTTCGAAACTAGTTATTGAAAGAAGTAGTAAACAAGTGAGAAAGCATGAATTACAAAGAGCCTCAAATAGGTCAGTGTAATTAAATATATAAATAAAAGCTTTTTTGTAAATATGCAAATATAGCGCAGATATACATTTGGATATGGATTAAATTTCACAAACCCCCTGAAGAAATGTGCCAGTTTTAATATTTTTTCTGAATGATTCTAGGCTACAGTCATGCTCAAACATAACCTTGATTGGAGAGACAATATGATTGCTTTTGTGAATAAAAAAAAAAGATAAGGCTAAACTCTGTCAACAAAGTTAATAAATCTGTATTGGGTTCTCAATTAAAAATATTATCAAATGCCAAAGATTTTTTGTCATTAAATTATATACCACTAACGGCCTCACAATTTATTAAATAATTTCATACAACATAAAAATATTTTCAAAATTTTAATGCCAGTGTCCAAAAATGTAACATTTATCAGCCACCACATAATTTTTAAACCATGCAACAAAAATATCTAATGCTTTTGAATTTCAATCTCGTGGGCAAAAAAGGTACACTAGGCAGGAAACTGAAGAACAAATTATAAAAAGGTGGAAAATAATATGTAATGAATGGGCATGTTTAAAAGATCAATGCATATTCACATGTTTTGTTGAATATTATGCTTTATTGCAGACCCTATTCTAACCGACACTCGTGGCCTAATTGGGCAGATTATAAATGGGCAGTCACAATTAACAAATGGATAGTTGGAAAATTTTACAAATCAGTATTAAATAATGAAAACACAAACACAATTGAATTGATTACACCCCCATTTGAACAATTGTTCCGAAGTATTGGAGAGTCATAAGTTTTTTTTTTAAAGAATTGGACAGTCGTTAAATCTTTGATGAACTGGATTGGACAATCATAGACGTTTGAAGAACAGAATTGGCAGTCAAATGTTTGTAATGTAACACTTTTCGAAATCTTGAGACAATGTTTTAAAACTGTTACAATGATAAAAAGAAAGGTTAAAATGTACTCTACGGTCCTGACTTTTCGTCAAATCTAATTAACATTTTCGGCAACCCTGCAGGAGGGAAATTGTGAAGTTCTTTGATTGAAAACAAAACCAGTTTTGTCGAAAAGAACATGTTATCGTTGCAAATATCGCTTTTTCAGAAAAGTCGACAATAGGAAGACCGTTCAATGCATTTTAACCAGAAGAAAGTTCGTTAAAAAAAAAAGAAAATGATTGAGTAAAGTTTAAAAACATAAATTTTATGTTTTTAAAAAGGTTCAATAACAACAAAAATGAGCAATATAAAATATTGTTCATAAAATTTTGGAGAACAGCTGTTTATAGTTAAACAAAAAGTTCAATAAAACATTAAAGCATACTTTGATGTTTGGTTTATCTAAATAATAAATATTAGCTATTTTTTTTTACGTGAAACGTCTTTCAGTTTGTTGTTATTAGAAAGACACCTCAGTTATGTACTAAGGATTTAGCATAGGTAACCGGCATGAATATATAAAGCTTAACAATGGTTTTAACACTTTAAACGTTAAATTAACGAAAAATAATCCTTTACTTTCGGTGAACTAACCATACTTTTTTTTAGCATGTAGAAGACAAACAGAAAGTGGTTATACATAATAAATATCACAACAATTAAAATATGTACTAGTATTTCAAAAACGCCGGTAATTGCTTTAAAAACAACTAAAAGTAATGTAAGTCCCGAAATATAACCAATTGAGCAGATTCACAATGTCAACAAACAAGAAGTATTTACATTTTATTTCTATCGGCAACATAGAAAGTGATATAATAATAATAACAAATACTAAAGGAAGGTGTTATCTTATCACAAAAGTAAACTCACGTTTTGTTGAGAGATTTAGTACGCAGATAACAAGAGGCGGCACTTTCTTGAGAGACCAACTTGATCCGAGTTTACGATTAGAAACGATATCAACAACAGCACATGGCTTGGCAGCCGACAGGTTTTATCTTGTATTCCGGTTCGTTTCTTGCGTGTTGCGTTTTAAAAGTGAAACGGAAAACAATTTCTCAGGAAGAGGTGAGTTTGTAGAGGTTGCAAAAGGCGGCGAATTTATAGTAGTTGAATAGTTAGACGCTAGGTTACGCTGTTGGTTAGATTACTGAGCTAAAGTAGTTTAAACTCTGGACTGAGGACTCCCATAAGAGGAACGAAGAATATTCCGTCGCTCCACCTTCGCGTTCTAATGAGATTTGTTGCATTTGCATTGAAGGATATAAAAAATGTATTTGCTAACATAAATTTCCCACAAAAATTTATTTTAAAATTAACAAATGTTCCTGAAACTATAATTTTCTCACCTTGTCCTTTTGAGCGAAAGTAAAAAAAATAGCACACGTTTAGTCTTCACTCCATGGTTTATATTATTGTTCCTCAATGCGATACGTAGGGAATGTCGCACTTTGGTAGATTTGGTTTTGTTTTGGTTAATTAACGCCTGCACTAGAGCTGCACAGTAGGCTATTTGCAACGGTTCGGGGTCTATCTCGAAGGAAATACCCGGGTTGGTTTGGTTTGATTAAAAATCATCCAACTAGATCTGCACAGTGGGTTATTGGCGACGGTTTGGGGCCTATCTCGTAGGAAAGACACGGGAACGATGCCTCGTATTTTTGAACCATGGTCAGATGACGAGGACAAAACATTTGCTGGCACCCTTGATTTCAATAGGCATCAGGACTTTGGATCCCGATTAGATTGGTTTTGTTAATTAACGTCACACTAGAGCTACACAGTGGGCTATTGGTGACGGTTTGGGGTCAATCTAGAAGGAAAGACCCGGGAACACATACACATTCACACACTTTCATACATGCACCTCGTTATTTTAGAATAATGGTCAGATAACGAGGAAACACCTGAACTGGCACCCAACGCCTTCAATAGACGTCGGGACTTTGGACCCCGATCAGATATATCGTGCACCAGTCCCGTACAAACGCCAGTATAATTTGTTGGATGTCCTGGACGACTTTCTATTATTTTTATAGCGAAGCTGGCAGTCCTCCCATTACAAGATCGCTACTTTTTTTTACTTTTCTTTACCAAAGTCCATCGCACGGATTCGAACCGGCAATCCTCTGATTACTAGCTGAACGCATTTATCCACTAGACCACTGGAGGGATCTTTCCCGGACAATCCACGAGTTTATACTTATAGAATAATTCGTGAGCAACGCCGGACTCTTTGCTAGTATTAATATCTATATATAAAAGCGAATGCCACTGACTGTTGTTCACGAGATATCCAGATCCAAAAGACCTAGAGTGCTGAAATTTTGAACATAGATTCATCTTGGGCCCTAGGGGTGCACTAAGAAAGGATTTTTTTTAATTCAAACACGAACTGCAAAAATAATGATTTTTTAAAAACCTTCCCATAGGATTAACATAGAGAACGTGTAACAATGCAAAATATAAAATTGAAACAATGGGAAATTTTAATATTAGGTAACCTACGAGGAGCATTCTGATTGGGTGATGACTAAATATCGACAAACCGTCGAAAAATAAATAAAAATATCGCCAAATGCATAAAAATATCGCCAAATTTAATAAAAACACCGACAAATAAATAAAAAATTATTCCAAATCAATAAAAATGTCGCCAAATTAATTAAATATCGCCAAACGAACTAAATCTATATTTATATATATATATATATATATATATATATATATATATATATATATATATATATATATATATATATATATATATATATAAATCTATATTTATATATATATATATATATATATATATATATATATATATATATATATATATATATATATATATATATATATATATATATATATATATATATAAGCAAAAGCCGCTGACTGACTGATTGATCATGAGAAAAAGACTTGGGAGTGCTGAAATTTAGAACACAGATTCATCTTGGGCCCTAAGGGTGCACTAAGAAAGGATTTTTAAAAAATCGAACTTGAACTGTCAAAATAACGATTTTTAAAAACCTTTCAATAGGATTAACATGGAGAACATGTAACAATGTAATATTTCAAGATTGAAACAATGGAATATTTTAATCTTATGTAACCAATGAGGAGCATTTTGATTGGATGATGATTAAATATAGCTAAAACGTCGCCAAATAAATAAAAATTTCGCTAAATGAATAAAAATATCGCCAAATTTATAAAAACATCGCCAAATAAATAAAAATTTCACCAAATGAATAAAAACACCACCAAATTAATAAAAACATCGCCAAATAAATAAAAACTTCACCAAATGAATAAAAAATTTCACCAAATTAATAAAATATCGCCAAATGAATTGAAATATGATCATAAATGTAAAAATAACATAAAAATGCCGAAATTAGTGTCAAAAAATGATAAAATGTCAAAATGGTGAAAATATGATTGGATAACTGGATATTCCATACTACAACAACTATGAAAGTTAATTTTGGCATGGAGGTACATTCTAAGCCAAAATTGCTCACTAGGAAAGGACATTCTCGTAGTAGAATTCAAAAATTCGAACTCTAACTGCCAAAAGTAAATATCCTCGCCACTGATCCACTGATTCATTACTAATTCTCTAACTTTCTATATACCCAGGAAGATGAAATTTGACAGTGTTGTTACTTATATCTTACACAGAAAAAGTAAGCTATTGGGTAGCTACAAGCCACAGTATACCGTAATAATTGCATAATGAATACTTTGAACCGCACGTAGTAGGAAGGTCAGAGGGAGAGTGTATAAATGGTCAATCTGGTTGACGCGGCCTACATTTCTCTACTCAATGTTATGTCCTTTATCCACGAAGGCTGATTTCCCGTAGAATTATTGGGGTGGAAGCGTATACTGTCGGTTATCAAGGGTGACGAGAAGTATGTGTGCGGAATCGAAAACTGTTGTTGTGGACACCTATCAGCTCACGTGGTACAAGTGTTAGAGGGGGGGGGGGGGGGGGGGATGGGTTTGCATCCATCTTTTGTAGTAATGGGTAAGGTACGAATTTTTAAAAAAATATTTTTTTTGGCAATGCAGTAAAAAATTAGACTTATTATTTTTTATTTAAAAAAGTTCAATATTAAAAAAGTGCAGGGGCAAAATCCCCAAAACATGCTGGAGAACCGTCCCCTTTTGCCCCCCTCCCCGCATATTGATAGGGTTTACCGTACAATGAAAATCTTGAATTTGCCAAGTGAACCTTTTAAAATCGATTATATTCTCGCCAATTTGTGAAACTTAACGACAAATGTTGACATAGGTGTCTAATAAAAGTTTTTCGGAAATAATTATTAACAATAATAAGAGTTGTTCCTCATTAAATCTTTGGGATGTTACTAAAGGTTAAAATATGGATGTTAATCAACGGGAGTAACGTATATATATATATCCACGTTATTGTATAGGCAATTTCTTCATATTATCAATCTTTCCAGTTCTTGCAGGACCTTCCAAATAAAATTTCGTTACAAATTATTGTAGAATTCGTTTAAAAGTTTACATTTTAGTGGTAATTTTTAATATCAAAATCCGTTTTTAAGAAACAAATTTCGAACCACGAAATTTTTTATTTTTTAACTAAATAAAAATAAACAAAATATTAGTTTTTTTTGTGAAAGCAATCACAGAAAATAAAATATTCTAGCCCTGAATTAGTGGATTTCTAATTATGAATCTAACCTCAAAAGCACGAAATGAAGTACAAAAAATAAATTAATATTCTGAAATCACATATTTATGCTTAGGAAATTGGCTTTATTAATTGATGTAGGAGTTCAAAATTTTAAAAGTTGACTGCTCTTATTTGTTTTGGTGCTGCCATCTCTATTTACTTTATGAAACGAATTGTTATGCAGCTATTATTTACTGAAAGGCATGTTGAGATATAATTCCACTGTTTCGAGTTAATATTCGAATCAAGATCAACAGGAAATAGAATTGAGTTTGTGTGAAAGGAAGGGGGGGGGGGGGGGGGGGGGGAGTATTTTTGTTGTTGTTTAAACCACGCTTTCATCTTTAATTCGATTAATGTTTTTAAATTTCGTTCAGATACAATATTAATAGAAATGAAAAAGACGGATAGAGGAAAAGGAATTTTTCTAAACACAAAATTATTGCTAGTAAAAAAACATATAAATTAGTATATAAATATGTTCATAACAGTAATCGAAGTAATAAAAATTGATATATAAGTAAGATAAATCATGATTTTTTCTATAAATATGTGTATTTTTTTTATGATCAGTCGAGTCCAACATAAATTAATTAACATGATGTACAATATTAGTTTAAATCGTTTAATGTTATTAATTTTTTTTTCTCCCTAATTCGTAACACCATACACAGTTTTTGCGCAGATATCACTGATTCAAATAAAAAAAAAATTCTAAACGCCACAGTATATATTTAAAATCACTAGAGCTGTTCTCCAGCAATTCTTAATTAAAAAAAATCTACTCTTTTGATATATTCCATTTTGAAGCTAAACTTGTTCTCGTTTCACATGGAAAATAGTAACTTGTATATCAAATTTGGTATTCCGATATCCGTTCTTTATTATTTCGTTCATAGAAACAAACATTTCGGTATTTTCAAACAACTTTTTATTTTATTTTAGGAACCTGAAACCGTAAGGAATTCAAAAATTTAACATCGAAATTCTTTACTCCTCATACCCCCAAAAAGTTTAATTTCTCTCTCTATATTTTATAAGTAGTATAAAAGAAAGTAAACCGAATTATTAAATAAACCAAATCATTAAATATTACAATGTTAAAAAAGCTATAATGAAGTGCATGCCACCGCTTATTGTCACAGACAGGAATTATTGATTCAGATACGATAACCAATTTACTTTACAATATTTAAACACAATCTTTTCTTTATGCTACTTCTTCGAAAAAACATAAACATGCCAATAAATAGATTACAAGATTTAACAAACGACTTACTCAAATAAATGGTAATTAAGTAAAAAGATTACTTAATATTTAGATGTAGATTTAGTAATATAGAGATTTTTTTAAAAAGTATTTTTTAAAAATAGTTTGACCAGTGAAATTAGTAATTTATTTTTCAATTATTAAAAAAAAATATTTTGCAAATAACAAAAGTCCAGAAATAAAGTTTACTAAATGCATTCTTTTGTTTAAAAAAAATGCGAAATTATAGTTTTTCAGAAAATATTTCTTGACTAATATAAAAAATAAGACAAGTAACTTAAAAAAAAAAATGTATTTAAACAAAATTATATTTTTTTCAATGTTTAACCATGTGATTTTGTTAATAAACTTTGCAAAATTAAAAAAAAAAAAAACGTGTCCCATACTCTAAGATTTTCGAAAGAAAAGATAGCTACTTTATAATTTTGAGTAAGCTGCTTATTTTTTTAATTCACAGCACATGCATTCTTCTAAAACACATTTATAAGGGAAGGTAAAGAAAACATTCAACTACCAAATTTGATAAATTAGCTGCCGTTTGAAAGGAAACCGCGTACCTGTTGAAGTAGAACGATATTTCTCTATTATCAAATTTAATAACATGCATCCTAACACTTAAGTTTCATGTCGGTAACAAAAATTGTGTTACGTTACTTTTTTACATTTTGACGTGAATACATATTTAAAATTGGTGGTCATTGGCATAAATATCCGCCACACAAAAGTGTTAATATTTCAAAGCCCCATAACTAGCTTATTGGAATAAGTGAAGTACTATCCTGTTGAGGAATGAGGTCGCACCGACTAGCTCGGCTGTTAAACTACTCTTCTTTCTGACATTTGTACATCTTGGGAGGGATGAGTCATGTTTCAGGCATGCGATAGCCATTTAACCACTGCAATTTTTATCATAATCGACGGGTCGTGTCGTGTGCATGCTTAAATTAAATTGAAGAAAATAACGAGTTCTCCAATTATATTTGACTAGTTGGCAGTTTAAAGCCTTTGTGCGAAAATTGTGTGAAGTGGAAAGTGATGATTTGTAAAAGATTTCACCCGAAGCCAAAATATCACCCTAAAAAGCAATTGCGGCATAGGGAACTGAAACATGCTGCAAGAGGAGTTCAAGACGAACAAAATAATACCAAGAAGCCTAAACGCAGGACAAGTGTAGAGAGACCTAGAGCTAACCGAAGATTTAAGACGCAGCAGGCGAGTATAGTGACTAAAAGACTCTTTTAGTCACTATAAGGCGAGTGCACAAAGTTTTTACGAACCAAACCTTACGTTGCAATGGGAATTGCGTCTACCCTAATTTTTCTACTAGTATGCAGTTTTCAGAGCTTATACCACTTGTACAACAATTTGTAGCCACATTATTTTAGACTGGCTTTGTGGGCCTTTGCTTTTCACCGTCGAAATTTTAAAATGGAGATTTTGTAAAGAAAGATAAGTTCTCATATTTAAGTCAAATTATGTTTTGCAAGTTGGGCAAAAAATGTATCATACATAAATCAGTTATAAATGTATACCCTCTTTACTTGAAAAAAATATAAAATAAAAATTAGAATACCACGAGGGAATTAAATCATTCTAGATTATGACCCATTTACCAGTTTAGACTTTCACTTTTGAGATCGAATTCAGTATTTTAAAAATAAATTTAAATAAACTTAATTTTTATGTAATTTTATTTATAAAGTAAGTATAATTTTTTCTTTCAACACTCGGTTAAACACTAATAATTTTCCGATGCATTATAGAGTTTAGGTTAATCTTCCGGAAGTAAAGTATTTTTCTAATACAATCATTTTGAAGCCGAAAGCTCTGTTTCACAAGTGTTCTGTCAATAAGCTCTTCAAGAGTACATAGATTTATGATAAAAATTTGAATACGAGCATAGATAATTAACACAATGCATTAAGATAATAACACAATGCATTTGAAGCCCTGTACCTATTCGATCGTTTTCTTTAAAATAGTTTACTTTACATTTCGAATACATGTAATTTATGTACATTTTTTAATTTGAATTGTTTAATTAGAGGCTTCAGGAAACATCATATTCCTTTAAGTTTCAAAAATATTTCAACTTAAAGTATTTTCGTAAATTTAAAGTTTATGTGCATTCCTGGAGAAACTGAAGCTCCATGGAAGTCTACAGACGTCCAAACTGCTTAAATGGTTTAATGTTTTAAAGTGGAATGCCATTAAATGAATGGCATTGGAACACATATGAAAAAAAAATCTTTGTCTCGTAAACACAAATAAAAAAAAAGTTCATTTCGTTTCCAATTCGTTCATTTTATATTTCCCTTCTATTTTCTTTATGGACTTTCTCAATCTTTGGGGGTAAAACGTCCATTAAACTTTTCCCCTTTCCCAAGATGTTCATTTATTTCAAGGTGAAAGATGCCCGAACATTCGCAAGTTCAGCGCATTTTCTTGCGAAGTGGGCAAGAACGCCAAACGACTTTTTTCCCCTCCTCCTGCTGATTCTGAACAACTCACCTCAGCTCGAAGTTTAGGAAAATAGAGTTCGGAACACAAGCGGAACGAATTCTTATGAAAAAGAGAAGGAAATAAAACACATCTTTTTATTTCAATTTATTTCCCTCCCCTTATAATTTTCCCACTAAAAGAAAGAATATACGTAGTAGATTTTTTTTATTCTTTCATTCATGCTTCTTCTTTGTCCGGGAAAGAAAATGGCCGCATCGTTCGCTAGATGGAGCTGTGTGTCTTTAAATTCTTTTTCTTCACTTCGTTTCTTGTTTTGAAGGGACAATTCGAGGGAGAAATGGGATCTTTTGCACTCGTAATGGCGGGATATTATTATGTTTCTTTGGGGATTTTTGATTTTCTTAGTCTTTTTTTTTATGAGCTCTTTTATATGTGGTGGCGGAAACTATTTTCTTTAACTTTAAAGAATGCTGGTCGTTATATCTTCGGACATAAAGAAAAAAAATTTTGATCAGAGAACACCTGCTCTTTTAAATGTATTTTTGTTTTAAACGGAACGAGTACGGTACATTTTTTTTTCGAATTTTAGAATTTAACTTCACTAACGAGCGGCAGAGTTGAATAGCACAATTTTTTTGTTATGTGTCTGTGAGTGAGAAGGAAGGGTAAAATTTTTTATGGTTTGTTTCTCATTTATATATGATGATCACACCTCAAAAGGAACACGGGCATTGTCAAATTGTTAAAAAATATGTTCAAACATGCCACTTTTGTTTTGTAATAATTATGATTGTTTTTAAAGTATAAATAAAGGTACAGGCGGCAGCTACTTATTAATTTTTTTTGACGTGTTAAAAGCATCGGCATACATTTAACATTATGCTTAAAAACAACATATATTTTATTATAAGGGTCTGCATAAACGCTTGTAGAAATTACAATATCATAAAGAATTTTTCTGCAAATATAATTTATTTATGCAATTTTGCAAATATTTATGCAATTATTATGCAAATACAAGTCGGGGATTTTAATAAAGTTTTCTTTTCACAAGGGACTAACGTGCGCAATGGAATATCAGGTACTGTGCTCAATAATACTTTTGGTCATGATTTCTAATGTCTTGCGATCCTTCAAAACGAGCATATAATAAGAGAAATAAAAGCGGTAAGTTCCAATTGCGGCCCATGGCAACCTTTTGTCTGGGCGATAAACATATGTTTTCTTCTTTGAGAATACGGTAAACCCGGCTCCCTTCGGCTTCCCTATTACCAATAAAAGTACGGCAAATTTTATTTGATTAATAATATTAAAATCAATATCAAATTCCAAAATATATTTGTTTTTTCTGTTGAATTAAAAAAATTATATTTCGAGTAACAGTTTTTTTTGTTTATAAAGATAACTGATAACTTTGTTTTTAATGAATTTGATTTCTATAAAATAAGAGCCGTGTTCGAAGTCGAGTGTTCGAAGAGTCGAGTACAAAGTCGTGTTCGTGAAATTAAAACGCTTGTGACTCGTATAACACTTGTGATAACTTTATTTAGGGTCCTGTTAGAGAATTGAGCGATATAATATTTTTAATATGTATGTGGAGGGACCAGACTGATCGGCGATGAATGTTTCTATTTATTGACGGTTTTGGGGGTTAACCGCATTTGGAGATCTAAAGCCCTAACCATTGGATCAAGGGATGTTTTGTGGAGCGAACCCGGGTTCCAATTTGAGGACATAAGTAATTTCTTCAGATTTTAGAGTCTTTCGGCTGGGAAGTTAAAGAGATTTCTATGGCAGCTCTTCATTGATAGCAAGCTAAATTTAACCTTCTAGTCACTTCTCTGCCCGCCCTAGAAAAACTGTAATAAAGCATGGAAATGATGGGGAATCCATATTCAAATAGCAAACGAATGATGTACAATACCTCATTTCAAATCCAGAAACTACAGAGATTGAATACATCAGATGTTGCTCAGCAAACCAGCAGTGTCTCTTCTCATTCCCTACACCACATAGGCATAAGCCAGTTTGGAAACTATATTCTCTTTTCAGCTATCACCCCCCCCCCCCCCTAAATTCTTCTAAATAGCACTTGTTGATTTTTTATGTTTAGCATTGTAATAAAGCACCTTTGTTTAATTTACGTGTATTTCATTACTACCTTCAATAAAATCATTCAAATTATAAAGCCCAACGCTTAACAAAACACAACGCTTTAGACTCTAGTCACCCTTATTACGACAACAATGCACTCAATTTAAATCGAGAAAAAGTAAAGAACACCCAGTTAAGAGTAAATAACTAAACTGACAAGATAATCCAAGGAAAAGTGGCACATAAATTGCAGTCAAAGAACATAATTTGTACAGAAAAATCCGACCAGATAACAAGAACATTCCAAAAATGTCTTTATGTTCGAACTGAATCCTCTTTTCCCCGGAATCCGCCATTGCCGAACCCAATTGAAAACAAATGAGAACTATTGGATTATGTTTCAACAATGCAATTCCAGAGATATAGAGTGAGTTAAATCTTTTATTTGCTGAAAGATTTGCTTCGGGGAAAGCCAGAGTAACTTTGTTATGCCCCTTTCGGAAAGAAATAAAAAACGGGGCATTCAACAGACAATGGTTTTTGTAGGAGAGGTTCGCATTCGACTCTGAACGCCATTCTACGTTGAGTTAGTTTCTGCTTATATGCAAAGGTAAGCTTTTATTTGGAGTTTTAGAAGAAGGGGGGGGGGGGGGGGGGAATGTCTCCCATTTCGATTTGCGTCTCGGTTGACTGATTTTCCATTCTGCTCGTCTCCTTTTGCTTTCGTTCGTTCGAGAGGAAATTCGATTTTTGGAAAATTTGGTTTAATTTTGACTCTAAGTCGGGATGGTTTCGGATGATAATAACTTCTGGTCGATGCTCAAAATTGATGAATGAATTATTTTTGAGGATTGAGGTAAAAAGAAGAATTCCGGAGTTCCGCGAAATACGATTTGTGTGAGTTCGAAGAGGAAAAAAGAAAAAATTGGTTATTTTTACGAAATCGAAAAGATTTTTCTTTATTGAATTTTTTCCTTGGATGTTACTTTTAAAGCAGGAAGATTTTAAACTTAGGCTTAGTGTAAATTGAAATGGTGCTTGTCGTTGCACAAATATAAATCAACGCTAATAGCCATACCATATTACCAATATAATTTTATGAGGATTTATTTTTGTTAGTTCTGATTTTGTAATACGATAGGAAAGACCCTATGTACCAGAGACAAAGTCGTAATAATCGATATTTGACTTTAAAAATCTATTTTTTGTCGTGTAGCCAACTAAGATTTTATACTCATGCAGTTGCCTACAAAGTTTCGTGTCGTTTGGATTAACAGATAACTTATTAAGTAATTTTTATATACTTTGAAATGTAAAAGTAGATTCACATATATATTTAACTTTTTTTTTTTAAATAGAATTTTTGATTTTTTTAGAATATGAATTTTATTTTGAATATGAATTTTGATTTTTTTTAGAATATGTTTTTTTTTAGAATATGAATTTTGTTTTTTTTAGAATATGATTTTTTATTTTTTTAGAATATAAATTTTATTTCGAAAATAATTTTTGATTTTTTTTAGAATATGATTTTTTTATATGAATTTTATTTTGAATATGATTTCTACACTATCCCCCAACAATTTTCGTGTATTGATCGCTTTATTCTATAATTCTAATATTCTAAAAACTGTTAAAAGTTAGGCTGAGCTCAAAATAAGGATCATACGTATACAAAGACATATAACTGTCGTACCCAGGTACATAAATATAAATCAAATGTAAATTATTCATTGGCTTTATTTAATGGCTTTGTAGTACTTCTAGATATAATGACTGAATAATTTCTATAAGGGTTGTAAAAATAAAGTAAGGGTTTGATTTTGTTAGTTCGTGTATTTTAACTGATCCTTAACCAATCCTGTCCTAACACTGAAACAAACATTTTATCTACTTTTTTACAGTGGTAAATGCAATCTTGGCGTATATTGCAAAAAAAAAAAAAAAAAAACCTTGAACGAGTTACATTTTATTTTTTATTCTTGAAATTTCGTGTCCTTTGGTATTTTATTTATTATAACTTTTATGCCGGCCAGCCTATTTCGGCATACGGTAATACAAAACACAATAAAATACTATAAAATATAATAAAATATCATAAGATGCAATACAACACAATGCAACATATTTTTTAAAATATGTGTAGCCCCCTATTGTTCCTGTAGAATTGATTAAAAAAATTACTTGTACTTCAGGGGTTTGGCATGGCAATCTGAGGTTAGGGCATACCTCCTCTTCTAGACAATTCTTCCTTATTTCTTTAATACCTTCGATACTTTGGTTGTCTCAGAATATGTTTTTCATTTATATTTTTTTTATATTTACCGAAGTATTTTTTTCTTGTTTATCGTATGTCTTGCATTTTAAAATAACACGATGTCTAGTGCTAGTTGAACCGCAGCTATATTGCTCGCTGTTTAATTTCGTTAGTTCGTGTATTATCTGACTCATAACCGTGGTATGAAGGATTGTGTCCGTGAAAGGAAACTAAGTGACACTTGGAAAGGGTTTCCTATTTCAATTATCACGCGCGGGAAAACTATGCGTCAAATATTTTTGATAAAAATAGAAAAATGTGTCCAAGAAGTCGTAGTATATGACAACATTCTTCAGTTTTACATAAAACAAAACGGAAAAAAGTAAATGAAACACAAACGAATTTTATTCCTTTGTACCATAGGCTGAGAAAAGGGGCCCTAATAGGACTTGGAAGTAAATAATCTTTAAAAAAATCGTGAATAAGTTAAGCAATTTTTAAAAAATATAATTTATGAAAGTTATGTTAATTTAAATTTTAAATAATAACAAAATTGTCAATTTCTTATGAAATTTATGCAATTGATTAGGTAATATAACAAATTAATACCGATTAAAGAATCCTAATTGATGGCTGATTACTAATTAACATAGCTGCTCGTTAATATTTTAATATTGGTAAATGTTCTGCGTATGGGACTAGTTGAGCCATCCCCATAATTTTGGAAAATCTGCGCCTCTGCTTGGTGCTTTGGTCTCCCCAATATCCGTCATTTCTTATATGAAGCAATTAAAACAAACGTGTCCTCTCTCAAACCTCCCGATTTCACCGAAGTCGATGAAATTCCGATCCTTCGTTTCTCACGTCGACTTCCATCACAGACGAGTTGTTCGACAATCCGACTCGACGCAGACGATCTGTTCGCGTTACTTCGGCGTCGCTGCCTCCTGGTGCCCGGTGGAGGAGGGGGAACTCTCTTATGACATCCCTTGACAGATGACGTAATGGAGAATATGCGGACAGTGGTCATCGTCCCGTGTTGGAAATTGAGAGTGTTCCTTATTTTTATATATAAGTAGCGGAACTTGTACGTTATTAGGAAGTATCCGTTTTGTTATACTATAAAATTTTTGCGGAATTTTAAATGGACAGACTCTGTTTTGACTGGAAACAGATTTAGATAGCTTTCAATTAAATATTTTTTTCAAGGTTAAAATTATAGAACTGTAACCAGCGTTATCCATTTATGTATTATCTTATATGTTTGTCCCATTATCATGTCCCCGTCACCTGTATATATTTCATGTTCCCGTTACGTGTCTATATATTGTTCCCGTTATTACGATTGTAACGCCCTCTACATATTTTATGTCGCTCCCGCTGCGCCGGGAAAGCGTCAGTCATGTAACTGCCTCTTACGGTGAATGCGTATAAGGTTCGTCCCACCCCGAATTACTGTAACGTTAGGCTTATGTGATTAAAATTTTTTATATTCAATCCTTGAGCAGTTATTTAGTCAATACGCCTTATAGAACTTAAAATTGAAAAAGCAAAATAATTTCTAAAAAATGCTTTGCATCTCGTACCACATATAATGTCAAATCACCCGTCACAAACTAAAACGTAAATATCAATTTTGAGGAAAATTAAGACTGAAGTTTTAGAGCAAATACCTCAAAGATGGAGTAAAACATTAAAAAAAATATTAATACTGCAATCTAAATATTAACATTTAACAACCTTTTTATTTTTTTAATGTTATAATTGTTTGACTACCCAGTACAATTCAAAGATTTCCATTTCGAAAACAAAATTTAGAATTCCATACTAGTTCTTCCAGTTCTTCTAAAATGTCTATACTTAATATTCGACAACTTATCACAAAATATATTCCTTCTATAAATAATGAATTCAGTCTTCCACAGCAGTTTTCATTCACCAAGTGCAATATTTAGAATATATAATGATGATAATTAGAATATATAGAATGATAATTAGAATATATAGAATGATAATTAGAATATATAGAATGATAATTAGAATATATAGAATGATAATTAGAATATATAGAATGATAATTAGAATATATAGAATGATAATTAGAATATATAGAATGATAATTAGAATATATAGAATGATAATTAGAATATATAGAACGATAATTAGAATATATAGAATGATAATTAGAATATATAGAATGATAATTAGAATATATAGAATGATAATTAGAATATATAGAATGATAATTAGAATATATAGAATGATAATTAGAATATATAGAATGATAATTAGAATATATAATGATTTATTTGTCCATGTCCTAAAGCAAAATTCCAGTTTCAAAATCTTCTTTAGAGTATTCTCCTTATTCGCCATTAAATACATCATTTTTAAAATAATATTGCATTCCAATAATTGTGTTGAGCAATTTTGTAAAAAAAAATTTATAATAATGGCTCAATTATTTGATACAACACAATGATTCCCATTTCAAAAGCACAATTCACAATTCCATCCTTCTAGAACAAGTTCTAAAACAATTCTCATTCTTAACATATTCCTATAGTCAATACTCAATAATATGTCTCTAAATACCTTCGCTTTCCAAGTAATGATGCCGTCTTCCAAAGAAGCTACGATCAACAGAATGTTTTTACTTGTTAATTGAACAATGATGTTGTTATTAGCACATATAATGTTTCATACTGTTATAATTAGCAAATACAATGTTCCAAAATTGATTCATAATTCCATGATCGTCCTTAAGGAAAAGTTCTAAAACAAAATTAAAAAACTTTATTTTTATATCTTCACATAAATGTGAAAGCTCTTGTTCGTCAATAAATCTATACTCTTTTAAATAATACTTCATCCAACTATATTGATGTCGAGCAATCTTTTTCGTTTTTTTTTGTATGTTATACAATGCAGCGCAACACTAAGAATCTCATTTCGAAATCACAATTCAGAATTCCATACTTGTCCTGCCGAAACAAGTTCTGAAACAAAATTCTCATTCCTAATTCCCATTCCCAGCATATTCCCACACTGAATCCCCTTCCCTCTCTAAATAATGGATGCCGTCTTTCAGAGAAAGAGACGGCCAACAGCATTTTTCACTCGCCAAGTGGCGATAATTAGCCGATACAATGTTCCGCCATTGATCACTTTTCGCCAGTGCGAAGCCGGGCTGTGGGAAGCAACGGTTTGATGACATCCAAGTCGTGCGTTACGGGGCGTTACAAATCGCTCTTCATGCAAATTGGAAGGGAGATTCGCACTTTTAGCTATTATCCCCTCTTTCTGGGGCAGTTGTCCGGTGGATTAACCCACCCGCGGCAGTCGCTTTCGAGGATTAATTAAAAGCTATTGATTTGGGTAAAGGGGTTTCACTTTGATGATACTTCTTGGTGATGGGAGTTTGACTTTTAGGCGTCGAACTCTTTGGGCAGTAATTGAAATTTTCCGAGTTCTAATTGGTTCTTAAATTTATAATTTATGGCTTTTGTGAGATGAAGTATTTCCAGGATAACTATTCACAATAATAATTAATAGTTATCGTTCAATTCTTTAAGTTAATTAAAGTTGTGCTTATCTGCAAAATTTCTGAGAAATGAAGGTTTTATAATAGATCTGGATGTTCTGAAAAAAATATTAAACTATAATACTAAAGTCTGATAAGGATAAAGTAGATGTCGGTTTTAGGGGAGTAGCTATTCAAAAATTATGGGTTGGGTCTCAACTAATTCCATAACCAGAATATTTACCGAAATAAAAATAATAAACGGTAATTAGCAGTTATGCTAATTAGAAATAAACCGTTCATTAATAAGTAGATCAATTAGCGATTGTTAATCATCAGTAATTTGTTTATTACCTAGTTAATTGCATAAATTTATTAAAAAATTAAAAATTGTTTTGCTAATTATATACAGGATAAACATAATTTTCATAAATTGTATGAAATTTTTATGTGTGTCTACTGTCTATCTTATTTGAGAATTGCAAATTTTTTTTACTTGAAATCCTATGGAGGGGGGAAGGGGCTCGAGCTTCTTGAGACCCTCCCTTTTCTACGCCTATGGCCGCATTGATGATGGAATTTGGTTTGAGGAGTTTGTGGGACAAGTAATGTCTTTTCTCCTATGTTCTGTGCGTGGATTTCCAATTCAGGTGTTGTCTTTGTCATCTGGCCATAGTTCAAAATTACGGAGCAGTGTTGCCGGGTCTTTCCTTCGGGACAGACCCCGAACGGGTGCCAATACCTCATTTTGTAGCTGTAGTGCGATACTAATTACACTAACTAATCAACTTTGACAAGTAATGGAAATTTTCCGAATTACAATGGGGACAAAAAAAAACTATATGGTTTGAGTATAAAATTTTTTTTAGGAAAAATACAATGATATTCTTTCTTTTTTATATAATTCTGTAGTTGAATTAAAATGACGCGAAATTGATTTAATCAATTTTTATGACTGATGGTTTGATGGATTTATCTGTCTTGGGCATCACAGTGGTAAGGTAATGTATTCGAGAATACAAGAATGACGGGGAAGAGTGTAGTTTTCAATGACATGCATAAACACTTACTACTACAGGGCAAGTATTTTAACTGACGACGATGAACGATTTAAAAGACTAGATTCGAACCCACAACCCTCCGATTATGAGTTTTGACATTCTTCCCGCCAGGCCTGCGCGGGCCTAAACACCAATGGAGGCGTGGTTACATAAATTGCTTCCATTTTCTATGGACATGTCTACTTATTGTTATTCTTTACTCCATATGCGATAACTTGATCCATTGATCCCTTGTTCCATATTGGAGCTTTTTAAAACAAAAGCGTTTGTGATCCTGCTAAAACTCCCGAGAGTATGAAGGGGTGGGAGGGGGGGGGGGGTAGAAGTAGGGGGGCTCCATCTTTCTTAAAGAGTAATGCTATAATCTTTTTAAGTCTTTTGTCTCCGTCTATTTTTCTTTACTAAGTACATAGATTTTTCTTCAAAGCCGATCGATCGGTTTAACGCTTTTCTTGTGAATAATCTATTCCGAAAGAAATAAAATAGACCCGATTCAGTTTCGAGGAAAAAACAAACAGTTTTTCACATTTGGGTGTTTTTGCCTTAAAATTCTACGAACATCCGTCTCTATATTAAGATGTTTCATTATTTTAATATATTCGGGTGTTATGGCAAGAGGATTTTAAAACAAAATTTTAAGGGTAAACTTACATTTATTTTTCTGTTGTTATACTTTTTAAACAATATCCCTAAAACGTGTGAGGGCCCGCGATGTCCTGGTGAAATGAGCGGGGAGTCGAAATTAATACGGTTAGTAATTGGTTGCTAGTTCGATCCCTCATCCTTAACCCATTATTAGCCGTAACAAGAGGGTTGGTGCACATCAAACCTGCCGTGGTTCAAATATCCTAATATTGGTCGTGGTGTGGAGGTTTGGAGAGTATTATACCAGCTCAGAATTTGCATTTGTTATGACTGTATGTAGTTAAAAAAATTACGAAACATTGCTTACAGGTCTTTCTTTGGGATAGATCTCAAATCGTCGCCTTATTGTGCAGCACTCTTGGTGGTTTGGTATTAACCGGTTTGTAACCAATTAAACTCAACCGCATATTATGTACAATTTCAAAACTTGCTCCATTGTTCTGTATATCCTTTTTTTTTTAAATCTTTGGATGATATAATTAGGTAATTCGGGTTTTCATTGTAGCAAAAAATAATTGTTGACTATATCAAGAGAATTGATTGAAACACCAAGGGAAGGTAACTAAATGTAGTATAGATAAACCAATATTAGTTAACTGCTTGGTGCTACAGTAAACAATATACTAACAACAATAATAAACTAACAGCAAGAACAATAAACTATCCCAATATAAACAAACTAACAACTTCAATAAATTTAACTAACATAAAAATTAACTAACAACAATAAAGACTTCAATAAAGTATTAACAACAATAAACTAACCCAATATAAACAAACTAACAACTCCAACAAACTTTAACTGACACAAAAATTAACTAATAACAATAAAGTATTAACAACAATAAACTAACAACAACAAAAAATAAACTAACAACAACAAAAAATAAACTAACAACAACAATACACTATTAACAATAAACTAACAACAAAAACTAACAACAATAAACTAACAACAGCAAAAAATAAACTAGCAACAACAATAAACTATTAACAACAAAAATAAACTAACAACAACAATAAACTATTAACAATAAACTAACAACAATAAACTAACAACAATAAACTATCAACAATAAACTAACAACAATAAACTAACAACAATAAACTAACAACAATAAACTATCAACAATAAACTAACAACAATAAATTAAGAACAATAAATTAACAACAATAAATTAACAACAATAATAAACTAAACACGCCAACCTTATCTAACAACAGTAAAAAATAAACTAGCAATAAACTGTCGATAACAACAATGAATTTACAAAAACATCAATAAACTAACACCATCAATAATCCACCGACAACAACAATAAACTAACAACAACAAACTAATAATTACAATGCAATAATTACCGAAATAAGTTTTTTTAATGATTACTCTTCACAACACTTCCTTTTGCATATTAATAACCTTAAATATTGTTAATATTTTTTACTACCTACACATTTGTAATTTCACTTTCAGTATTCCAAAACATTTAAATGAAAAATTCACTTTCCTTATGCATTTTAGAATAAAAATGCATAAACCCATTACAATAATTTACTTCTTCCCCAAAATAATTTAATTCCATTCATTTTCTTTTCAAGAAATGGCGCCCATCTTTAGAAGGATGATTTACTTCTTCTTGGTCGGTTATTTCAAACGAGTAAAAAAATCGCCACGCAGTAGCACTATTTCGCAATTTTTCGTTACGTGTGAGAACTTCTTATAATATCTTATGAATTCTGAAATGTTTTTCATTCCGTGATCTAACTTTAAAAATATCAGATAAAGGAAAGTTTCGTGTCGGCTCATCTGAAATTAATAACACCCAAAGGAAATTTACATCTAATAATCTATTTCCATCGTTTACGCTCTAGCAGGGAGCTTTAGAGAACAGGTTATGCATCCATGACTATTGGATCTCGGTTCACGCAAATAGTTTATTTTTCGAGTATTTCATATTTTTAGAGGGTGTGTAGTTCATAATGATTGTGGAACGTTGTGTAACTGCAGACGGTTTCAAGTCATGATGTTGATATATGTATTTAATAGTTATTTTTTTTTTGTATTAAGTTTTAATGTGGATTTTTCTTTCACTCTTCACTCGAAGACTTTTTGAAAATCATATTCCAACGATTCGTACAATTAAAGGATATTAATGTTCTTTTATTGGAACAGTTACTTTTTATTCCGGTTCTTTTTAAAGAGTTGTTATTTTACCTGATTTCTTTTGACGTGAAAATTCTTTAAAATCAGCTACATGAGATATGATAGAAGCAATAGGTTAATATTTTAATGTAATGTATTCTGACATTACAACTCTGTAACTAATAGCACGTTTAGCACTTTTGAGATAAATTTGGTTCAGTTCGATAGCAAATGAAGCGGCAATGCGAAAATCTTGAAATAAAGCAAAACACGTATGAGACGTGGAAAGAACCGCATTCTAAACCAGACATAACTACTTGCGTATCTTCTCCTTGTTGGAGATGTTTGCATTGGCAAGCATTTCATATTTCAATAATTTCTTAAATCTGTAATCTGCTGGCAGATACTTGAGGTAATAGAAGTGAAATACAATGATACATTTTTTGGTGATTCCTTCCGACACAACTTCCTGACAAATAGTTTCATTGATATAAATCTGGCCTAGTTCAATAGAAATCTGGCTGTGATGCGTATAAAATCTTGAAATGAAGCAAATCACTTACGGGATGTGGTAGAGGGGGCTCGAATGGAGTTTGGCGTAACAGCATGTGCTGTTACATGTAACTTCCTTTGTTGTATATCTCTTCTGACCGTGCTCCGGCACGGACACGCCTATTTTTTCCCATTAAAGTTCGATGTGTATATGTATTTAACCCTTTAGACTCAAAGATTGTTTTCAATCACATTAAAACAATCTAAGTTAGAATGTGATATTTATGTTATTTTTAACATTTACTTTACACAGTTCTGTTCTTTTTTTTAAGATCTGTTATCTTACCTGTTTTGTGTTTAGATGAATTATGTTTCTATGTGGGGTAAACGAGAAGCAGAAATCGAGTTGTTAAGTTGTGGGCCCAGGACAACTGCTGTTTGGAAATAACAATAAACACCCCAAAATATCACAATTGAATCGTTTATTTCAGAATCAACTAAGTGTACTTTTTGACATTTTCTGGAAACAAAGAAAAGCTTTCTCTATTTGATATTAATATTGATTTTGGCTTAAAAATTTAGAGTAATAGTTAACATCTTCAACCTGGAGACGTTGGCTCTTATTAAATTGTTTTTATTCCTTACATTAAAAAACAATTGTAATTAGCGGGTTTCTGCAACAAAATACATTTCTAGTATAAAAACGTACATTTCTAAAGGAAATTTGGCAGTTGAAGGGATTAGGCACAAAAGTATTTGTTTACCATATAAGATTTTGATTCCGTAACATAAACTTCCATAAAAATGTCTGTTGACGGGTTTCTGAAATAAAAACGATTCAATTGTGCATTTATGTCACGTGCCTTCAACACACTGTGTCATGTCGCTTGTCGGGTTTCTGCATTAAATGCAATATTCCATATAAAAACTAAACAATAAAACGGAATGGCAGTTGACGAGATTATGCATAAAAATGCGTGTCATCATATGAGATTCTGATTCCGTAACATAAAAAAATTACATTTAAATGTCTGCTGACTGTTTTCTGAAATGAACGATTCAATTACACTATGTGCACTAAATACATTCAAAATATTATTTTTTTGAAATTGAAAATCAAAAACAAGTCTAATTATTTCGATTTAAAACAGCATATCACTAGTATTCTTAACGTAATAAAATATCAATGAATAATACTATGTATACTTTCCATAGAGAAATAGCTTCTTTTTAAAACCGCGGTTCATAAAACTCCCAGTCTGTCGGAGGACTTAAAATATCTTCCCCCTTTTCCAAAAAACCTTGCTGTAATGACCCCAATCAATAAAAAGAGCAGCCTCGCGTATTTTGCTCATTACCTTTCTCAGCCGTCGCCTAATTTACGACGGGGGACATAAGTTGTCCAAAAAGCAATTTGCTTTCATCCATAGAAATGGCGAGTTTTTCCCTTTTTTTGGCGAGATTTCGCTTTGACAATACGTTGTGAATATGGCGCGTTATGTATTGACTCTTGGTTACCATTTTAACGGTGGGCGCTAAGCTGGCGTTGAGTCGCGGAACTTCTTGCTCATGAGTCAGATGCGTTACCTCATGACTAAAACGATGGTCGTGTAATCGCATCTGCTATTTAAACTGATCACCACACCCACATTGGAGAACTGACATAAGAAAGTTCTCTTACTATCATGGTTGTGGTGCTAATTTTCCCCCCTGGTACGTAACGTTCCAGATCGTGGCGGTTAACCCATAACCAATAGGGAGTCTGGGATTTTTTTAAATTATAAAGCAAGTTTATAATATTTTATATAACTTACCATATTTTCTTTTACCTTTAGCTACATCCGTTGTTCCACTTCAGAATCTCTTTAAATTTGCTGATAAAAAAAATGCTTAATACTTTTATTGGAATATTTCTTTTCTCACTAATTTATATCATAATATATATGCAGAGTTAAGATCCCTAGATTTTTTTTGGTTTGGTTTTTGGTTAATTAACGTTGCACTAGAGCTGCACAGTGGGCTATTGGCGACGGTTCGGGGTCTATCTCGAAGGAAAAACCCGGGAACACATACACATTCACACACACATTCATAAATGCACCTCGTTATTTTAGAACCATGGTCAGATGACGAGGAAACACCTGAACTGGCACCCAACGCCTTCAATAGACGTCGGGACTTTGGACCCCGATCAGATTTATCGTGCATCAGTCCCGTATATATGCCGGTATAATTTGTTGGATATTCTGGACGACTTTTTAGTATTTTTGTAGCGAAGCTGGCAACCCTCCTATCGCAAGATCACTACTTTTTTACTTTTCTATGTCAAGTCCATTTCACGGATTCGAACCACCAATCCTCTGATTAGTAGCTGAACGCCTTACCAACTGAGCAACTGGGGCTCCATAACCAATAGGGAGTCTGGGATTTTTTTAAAATTATAAAGCAAGTTCATAACATTTTATGTAACTTACCATATTTTCTTTTACTTTTAGCTACATCCGTCGCTCCACTTCAGAATTTCTTTAAATTTGCTGATAAAAAAAAATTCTAAATACTTTTATTGGCATATGTCATTTCTCACTAATTTATATCATAATATATATGCAGAGAAAAGATCCCTAGATTTTTTTTGGTTTGGTGTTGGTTAATTAACGTTGCACTAGAGCTGCACAGTGGGCTATTGGCGACGGTTCGGGGTCTATCTCGATTGGTTTGGTTAATTAACGTCTCACTAGAGCTACACAGTGGGCTATTGGCGACGGTTCTGAGTCTATCTCGAAGGAAAGACCCGGGAACACATTCACACACACATTCATACAAGCACCTCGTTATTTTAGAACCATGGTCAGATGACGAGGAAACACCTGAACTGGCACCCAACGCCTTCAATAGACGTCGGGACTTTGGACCCCGATCAGATGTATAGTGCACCAGTCCCGTATACACGCCGTTAATTTTTGCGGATGTTCTGGACGACTTTTCTAGTATTTTGTAGCGAAGCTGGCAACCCTCCGATCACAAGATCACTACTTTTTACATTTCTTTGTCAAGTCCATCACCTGGCATCGAATCAGGAATCTTCGTATTCCTAGTTGAAGCCTTTAACTGCTCGGCCACGGAGGCCTTCATTACCAAGAGGAAGAACTGGATTTTTTTTAATTTTAAAAGCTAGTTCACAATATTTTACATACCTTACCATATTTCCTTTTACCTTTAGCTACATCCGTCACTTCACTTCAGAATTTCTTTAAATTTGCTGATAAAAAAAATGCTAAATACTTTTATTGGCATATTTCTTTTCTCACTAATTTATATCATAATATATATGCAGGGTAAAGATCCCAAGAAACGACTGTTGAAGGAAATAAAAATATTCGCACTGCCAGAGTGCCAACTCTGGTTTTGTCTTCCTCATCTGACCCATGATTCAAAATTACGGGGCAATGTTTCCCGGTCTTTTTTTTTCTGGATAGATCCCAAACCGTTTCTAATAGCCTATGGTGTAGCTCTGTTGCGACTTAATTCAACTAAACGACATGATTTTAAATTACGAGGCAGTGTTTCCGGTTTGGTTTATTAACGTCGTATTAGAACTGCACATTGGGCTATTGACGACGTTTCGGGGCCTATCCCGAACGAAAGGCCCGGGAACAATGCCATGTAATTTTGAACCATGATCAGATGCCGAGGACAATACCCTAGCTGGCACCCAACGCAACCTCAATAAGCGTCAGTACATTGACCCCTATCAGATATATGGGGCACCAGTCCCGTATGCAGGCCAGTATAATTTGTTGGGTATTTTTAGACGACTTCTAAGTATTTTAATAGCCAAGCTGGAAACTCTCCGATCGCAAGATCACTACATTTTTACTTTCTTTGTCAAGTCCATCAATCGCAATCCTTGTAGTGTTTCCGAGACTTTACTTTAGGTAGATCTTGAACCGTCGCTAATAGCCCATTGCATAATTTTAGGGAGAACGTTAATACCAATCGTTTTAATCAACTAAAAACTATTCAACCTACATACTTTCAATATGTTTTACGCAATTCGTAGTTAAATGTTTAGCTTGGCGCATTGTAGCTCGTTTGGCATTTGCGTAGGATTGGCCGAAAAGTTTGTTTCACTTCGGCCGGATACGGTCGGTATCGGTCTTAATAGGTTAATGGTCTTAAAAGAGCTACTGGGGTTACTAATCACGCCGTTCAAATTGTGTAAACGCTTGGCAAATTACGAGGAATATAATTTGTGTAAAGGTCTGTGCGTCCAAGGTTTTGTAACTACCTCTCATTTCAACGGCTTCCTATTACGATTTAGATTAAATATAACATTAAATATATCGATAATAAAACGTTTTAATTTCGTGAGAAGTGTTTTTTTTTATTTAAGAAGAAGTGAATTTATAAATATTACCTGAAATCAACCGGCATTTGGTGGGAATCTGTAAAATTTTAAATAGTTTCTGTTGTTTCAGAGAACATAGATTTTTTTATTATTATTACACGATTTCACATTATATACATTTAAATTAGGGTGTTATTTGACATATTTTGCGTTTTTCATTGTATCCAAATATATTTTAATGCATAAATGGAATATTAATTTAATTACTCCTACAAAATGGCGTTAAAATGCCACTTTAAAGGTTAATTAAAGCTTTTAATGACTGTCTTTAAAGTAAAACCTTTTTTACAACAGTTGCTAAAAAAGTATAAAATAGGAATCAGTTTTGATCTCCAAAACACAATAATAATGAAATATCACTAAATTGTACCTATTTTGTATAAATCTAATGATGTTGAGGTTGAGTTAGTCGAAATTATAAAATGAAAATTTAATTTGACTTGCCCCTCTTTTTACCAATATGGAGGTTCTAAATGCTACTTAGAGAATTTAAGATATATTTCCTCTACGGTAGATTTCCTTTAACCAACTATATCTTATTAAAGTTTAATTACAAAATATCAAATTAATGTATTCTTTTAAATAAAATTTATTTAAGAAACATCTTATATTCGCAACATAAAGTAATATTTCCACTAAAAATGAATTACTAATGATATATTCTACTTGATTTCTCTTTTAAACCCTCTTTATTATACCTGATGTAATTAAACGGAGCTAAGTATAACAAAATATTGGATTAACTATGAACCCAGTTACGATATCTCATCCATTTTAATGCAAGCATATAAAGTATGCTTGTAATCCATGCCTTCATTTTGCAGGTCGCATTTCGATAACGTACATTCCTTCACAAATATGAGCATCATTTAAAATTCAAAACTCTCTTTCTTGTACATGCTCTTCGTATTAATGGTGATTCTTAGTATAACTAATACGATATCAAATAAACCTTTGACTCTTCCCTTTCAAAGGCCTCAGAAGGGTTGCCAGTTTGGTCAAGAGGAAAAGTCGCCAAAAGTGTTAAATTCTGCGTTATCTTTAGAATCTAACACATCTATGTTGATTTAAGAAAAAATAAATAATTTTAATGAAACTGAAAAGATTAGGTAGGCACAGTCTCCATTGTACCGTAAGATTAGATTCGTGAATACTTCATACAAGCGACTACTCGGTCTGTTCCCTCTTGAGTCTTCGGTAAGCTCTGTCATTACATAAGTCATAAGTCTAGACATCTTGGTATCAGTTTGTTCGCCTTGAATTGCTCGTTAAACTTGTTTAAGTTTTTAGTGCCGCAATTGATTTCCAACCCATAGATTTACAATTACTGTGTTTGGTAGAGGAATTTTTTATAGGAATTCAAGAATAACACTTTATCTTGAATTTTTTAACTGAATCCAATTAATTTTTAACTTTAAAACGATCCACAGTTGCTTGTAATAGAAGTAATTGGAGATCCCGATGAGATCAACATTGGACCACGATCATATTTTACGTGCATACGTCCTCTATACACAGCGGTTGTTTTTTGCGGAAGAGTAGGAATGGAGCTGTCAATCGTCCGATCACAAGTTCTCTACACTGTAAGAGACGAAATGTAAGTCAACAATCCACCAATTATTAGCCGAATGCTGTTTAGGATAGCAAGACAACTTTGACGGCATTTTTCACCAAGACCTAACAGGTATTGTACAATAACGAGAGACCTCAGAGTTGATTTTAATGAAAAGAAAACGCATTTTCAGAGAAACGGGATTAAGAATAACACGTCTCATTTGGTGAATATTTTGGCGACATTCCGCCATCGCACCAAATGTAACCCTAATAATTTTCTTCGACGTCCCATGATCCATGCCTATTTGCTTTTCGAGACATAGAGACGAGAGAAGATTTTCACACATAATTCCCCTTTTCTTTCTACGGAAAACATTAAAAAGGCCAAATAGTCACTTCGAAGTTCCATATAAAAGATGTGCTCGAATTAGAAATTTTGTTCGAAATTACTTTGTTGATGCTTCGCTGAACATTTAATCAACTTCAAAATACTGAATGGAAAATACATTTTGGAATGTTTTAACCAGAAAAAGTAGTTTTCGTTTATTGTTGGGTGATATATTATAAATAGTGTGAAAATAAGTAAGTTTCTGAAATATCCGAGTTTCTATTTTAAAAAAGGAACGTGATGATTTATTGAAGCCTATTTTAAAAATTATTTTACAGGGACAGGCTGTTCCAGGAACTTGGTTGACAATTTTATAAATGTTGAAAGAAAAAAAGGCCTAAGACTATTTCATAGATGGAGTTTCGTGCAATGGAAAATTCTCAAAGAAATCATAAAAAAAATCAATAAAAAAGCCGTGTAATCAACTTTCAAAAATAACAATTTCAAAATATTTATTCAACCACTCTATTAAATAAAAGTAACAAAAATATGCTTTGATATCGCTGACTCTATAAACAGCTGGGACCTGTAAACAGCCTTTTCTATGACTCTACAAGTTATTTCAAATAACAAATGGATTAAATAACTTGACTTTTTCCTTTTTTTGTTATTTTGGAACTTTTTTTCGATCAAACGATTTTCATTTCTACGTCAATACCAAACAGTCCATTCAAGAGCTTACAAACGGCGATCAACAATACTTCAAGAGGAAAAAGCAATAAAAATTCTTATAAAATTAGTTCCGATCTTTCAGACCAAAACATTCGGCTTAATACGTTTTCGATTGCCAGTTCATCTTATTTACTCCAAAAGTTTATATAAATGATGACCTCTTCCAATTCTATCGAGAATATTGGGTTCTCGCTTGGTGTATGCGTCTTCGAGTCTGCATCATTTATCACTTTTCCGGTGGCATCAGTTGTGGTTAGAATGAAATATCCTGTCACCAGTAGCTTCCCTTCATTCGATTAAAATTAATGCGATTTAAAAGTAGAGTCGATAATGTACGAGTGGGCGGTTTGCGGTCCGAACTGACGTTCATAATGCAATCGCTTTTCAGAAAGATTTCCTGCAAAGTTTGCGCAACAAGAGTTTGATGCGATTGCTCTGTTTCGTAAACTTCGTAATAAAGATTTCACTGGGTTTAATGCATGTGGGTTATTCTTCCTATATATTTGTTTCCTGGTATTCTATGGGAATTTATAAGTTAATTTCGTGTTGTTTTCGAGTTGTAATGGTAGCGTTGGAACTCGAAAATGGTAATTGGTAACGGTAGATAATGATAACGTTGGGTTTCGGGGTATCTAACTCGCTTTGAGGTACTGAGTGTGTCTATTGTGTCCGAATGGGTCTGTGTATCTAAGTCTGTGCTGGAGAGTGCATGTCTAAATAGAAAAGTAGTTTTGTTTTATATATTTGTGCAGAGTGTGTGTGTGCCTAGGTATGTAAGTCTATTATGTGTGATACTCTGTCTAAGTGTGTGCGTGTACCTGAATGTATATTTCATGTTTGAATGTGTGCCTGTATCTGAATGTATATTTCACGTTTGAATGTGTGTCTGTATCTGAATGTATATTTCACGTTTGAATGTGTGTCTGTATCTGAATGTATATTTCCCGTTTGAATGTGTGCCCGTATCTGAATGTATATTTCATGTTTGAATGTGTGCCTGTATCTGAATGTATATTTCATGTTTGAATGTGTGCCTGTATCTGAATGTATATTTCGTGTTTGAATGTATGCATTTATCTGAATGTATATTTCATGTATGAATGTTGCCTGTTTCTGAATGCATATTTCATGTTTGAATGTGTGCCTGTATCTGAATATATATTTCATGTTTGAATGTGTGCCTGTATCTGAATGTATATTTCATGTTTGAATGTGTGCCTGTATCTGAATGTATATTTCATGTTTGAGTGTGTGCCTGTATCTGAATGTATATTTCATGTTTGAATGTGTGTCTGTGTTTGAGAGAGTATCTGAATTCTTGGGTGTGTTTTCTTGTTTGAGTGTGTCTATATGTCTGATTGTGTGGATGTGCATGCCTAAATAACGAATTAGTTTTTATATATTCGTTTAGTGTGTGAGTGTGTATCTGTATGTATATCTGTGTTTGAATGTTTTATTTGTATTTGAGAGTGAGTTTATATGTCTCTGTGTGTATATGTGTCTATATGCCTGAGTGTGTATATGTGTCTATATACCTGAGTGTGTATATGTGTCTGAGTGTGTATTTTTGAGTGTGCGTGTCTGTGTTTGAGTATGTGTCTTTGGGTGAAAGTGGTGTGTGTGTGAATGCCACTGTGTGAATAATTTTGTGTATTTCTCTATGAATACGTGTATGTTTGAAAAGATATCTCAAGAACGGATAACACGTCAACTAAGTTTGAGGCAATAATTTCACGTGTCCTATATCATTCGTAACTCCCTTCAACTGATTAAAAAATTAAGTTAATTCGATAATGTGGGAGTGAGCGATGTGTTTGAGGTACTGGAATTTTATTAATGCAATCCTTTTCAGGAATATTCTTAACAAAGTTTGCACGAAATACATATTGAAAGCGTCTTTTTCATTTTTCGATTTTTCGATACACTCGTCATTAAAATATAGGGTTTTTAGTTTCTATTATTGTTTTAAACTTCCGGGTCTAAAATGTATTTTTAAAAGTTAATTATTGTGTGTTATGTCTGGATAATCTGACTGTGTGTCTGTGAACAAATTCAGGAATGGTTTAAGAACAGTTAAAACAAACAAATTTAGCATACAAGTTACTAATGTTTGTGAAAGTGACAGCAACGTTAGAAAAAAAAATCAAACATTTAAAAAGAGGCTTAAGTGCTCGATCTGTGTTTCATTAAATGCTTGAAAGTAGATTTACAGATTTTAATTAAAATAGTACGATAAGTTATTCTATTGATGTAATGGCAAAACCAAATGTACAAGTGGTCAAAGCTGAAACAGAAAGTTGCTATTATGAAAACATAATTGTAAAAAACAACTTTTCTTTACACTTTGATTTTCACTAGGGCTAAAAGTTATATGATGTTGTACACTTGATTTGTTGTTATAAATCGTATGTTTATATGCAGGAATTAACTAGTAAAATGCGGGATGGATTGCTGAAAATCGAATGAGAATCAGGAGAAAGGTTGAGGAATTAATTTTAGGTTTCGTTTGCCTCAGGATGTTTAAAGTTTTCAGAACTCATCATTAACTTTTCATCTAGCTAAGTTTTATTTGCCAATTAATAAAACTTCGCAAAGTTATTCTAATACCATAATATAGAAATGTAAATATAATGAGTTAATTCAACCCTCTTTGACAAATAGGGGTTGCAAAGAAACGTGAGGGTACGTTCTTTCTTGTATAGAATACCATTAATTAAAGGATATTGTACGAAAGATATCGAGCGAATTGTAATAAATGATAGCTTTATTGAATTACTCCAATCCCAATGTGGTGGAAAAAGTCATAATTTCTAAATATTAAATATTTTAATTCTTATTAAAATTTTATTTAATTCTTATTAAAATTTTATTTAATTCTTATTAAAATTTTATTTAATTCTTATTAAAATTTTATTTAATTCTTATTAAAATTTTATTTAATTCTTATTAAAATTTAATTTAATTCTTATTAAAATTTTATTTAATTCTTATTAAAATTTTATTTAATTCTTATTAAAATTTTGTTTAATTCTTATTAAAATTTTATTTAATTCTTAATATTTTATTTAATTCTTATTAAAACAAATATTTTGCTGAAAATGGATGCCAGTCTTTGCTGTCGATGTACAAGCCAATTTATATAATGCGAAATTAACATTCGAAAAGAAATTAATGCTGTACACTTTCTCATAAATAGAATATTTAAAAAAAAAATACATAACAGACGAATTGATAACCTCTCGCCTTGGCGCGCGGTTTGGCGGTTTTAATTTAAAGTTTCCGGCGGTTTATTTTAAAGTTTTGGTTGGCGCGCTTTTCGGTCGGTTAAAAATGTAAAAAAAGTTCTTTGAAAACAAAGTTTTGTGTATCCTTTGTTAAATTTGTTATCTTTTTTCGTTATAAAATGAAACTCACTATTATTTATTCCAAATTATTAATTAATAACTCTTAGAACTTCATATCTTATTTTCATCAGGATAACGTAAATATGCCAAGTTTTAAGCCAATATGACATTTATTTGAAAATATATTAAAACCGAGTTGAAAAATTGTTAGATACAACAACGGGGAGAGTTATTATATAAGTGTGTATAATAATACGAATTATCTATTTTCTTCGAAATAAATAATAGTACATTATTTTATATGTGTGGCTTGGAGCAAGAAAGACCAATGCCATAATTGGCAGTTTTGAGAAAAATGGCTTCCAAGTTTGAGGCTCAGCCTTGTTGCCATGTTATGGAAATCAATCACGGAATTGTTTGATTTGAAGGGTTGGAGAAGCCCGGCGACATTGATTTCTATTTAATTTAGAAGTTTAAAATTGATATATTCAAAATAGTTTTGAAAAAAATGATAAAATTGACATTGGTCTTTTTTGTTCCACAGATATATTCTTATGCAAATCTATTCATTGGCAACTCTGGCGAATTTTTTGCTAGCTTAGTGTAAAAGAGTACTTAGAATACTTTTTATGTGAAGTTATTATACTCCTTAATATTTCTTATATAATCGAGTCGTTTTTATCATTCCAAAGTATCCTCTAACCTTCGATAGCCCTAACACAATAGAAAATCACCACCGAGCAAGAACCAATGCGAAAGTTCGGAAAGTTAAAGAAAGACATAAAAGAATAGTAGTTATTCACGCAGCTTAGAGAGTGAGACTGAGAATATTATTCCGTGTGTGAATGGGACAATGCGATAAGAAGAGGCGCGGGAGGTGGAGCTGCAAACAAATGCTTTTTGGTATGAAGCGCACGTGCATTTTTAAAAGTCGCCATTGGGGGGAAAATATGTGTGTTAAAATGTGGTTAAGATACGTGCCCAGTATCCCGGATACGGTGTCTATTCATAAAGGGCGGAAGTATGTAATGATGTATGTGTCTGCTTTGTGCGTTGGGTTAAAAAGTTATTTTGGTATAGAAATTTAGAAATAGTGTATTTTTTTTTTAAAGAAGTTTATTTTGCGGGATATTTGATGCGGATCTTAGTTGTAAATATGTTGGTATATCTGCATTTAAGTTTGTTTTGGGGTATTGTAGTTATTGTGTCCATAAAATTGGTTTAAAAGTGTGTGTTTATATAAAACTGAGATGTAATATCTGTTCGAAAAAACACTGGCTTTGTCAATTGGTAACCCTCTTTTCTCTTCCACATTTTGAGTCATTTCTCAAAAAGTAACTATAGGATAATTATGAAATTTTCTAAGTTTGTTTAGAAAATGTTTGCGAAATACGTTGATATTTTTATTGTAATAAAACGCTTGTATCAAAAGTTATATTTTGTTGAAGTTGAAAAATGCAAGAATTTGCGTTGTGTCAAGCAAAACGTATAAAATCAAACATTCCATAATCCTAATTTTTTGTAGAATAGTAGTCATATGTGATGTAATGCACAAAACGTTTTGTTTTTAAGAGTTATTAGTTTTTAGACTGTAACCGCGTTATATATTTTTAATAAATTTGAAATTGTGTCAAGCAAAACGCATTGAAGCAAACATTCCATAATTCTATTTTTTTTGTAGAATAGTAGCCATACATCTAATCTAATGCATATTGCAAAAAAATAGTTATTAGTTTTCAAGTTATTGTAAAAAACTAACTGCCGCTGTCGGTGAACGGTAACCCTGTTTCTGACATATTTTTAGTTGCTACTCAAAAAGTAACTATCAGATAATCATGAAATTTATCTAGTTTGTCTAGGAAATGTGTGGAGGATAAGAGAATGGTATTTTTATTGTAATAAAACATTTATATTAAAAGTTATTATACGTTAAAGTTGAAAAATGCAATAACTCGAATTTGTGTCAAGCAAAACGTATAGAAGCAAACATTCAAGAATTATGATTTTTTATAGAATAGTAGCCATGAGTTAGATCTAATGCATAACACTTTAAAAAATTGATTAGTTTTCAGGTAATAAAGGCAAACGGTAATACAATGGGATATGTGTTTGTTACTCATATACTTCCCATAATTATAATTTTTTGTAGAAGAGTATATACATTATGAACGACGAATATATTTAACTCCAAAAGAACCTACTAAGTTAAATAAAATTATTTAATTCAACATTTACTTACTGCATTTGCATTACGAGACAGAAGGTATTCACAACTTATGGAATGATTTATACATACAGTTTAAAGAAATGCCAAACTGCATTTAACAAATATAATCATCCGTCAATCAGTCCCGTGATGGTCTGGTCGGATAAATTTGGTTTGGTTTGATTAATTTAACGTCGCACTAGAGCTGCACATTGAGCTATTGGCGATGGTTCGGGGCCTAACTCGAAGGAAAGACCCGGGAACGATACCCCATATTTTTTAAACTATGGTCAGATGACGAAGACAACACCTGAGCTGGCAATCGACGCAACCCCAATAGGCGTCAGGACATTGGACCCCGATCACATTTATCGTGCACCAGTTCCGTATACACGCCAGTATAAATTGTTATTTTCTGGACAATTTTCTAGTATTTTTGTAGCGAAGCTGGCAACCCTCCGATCGCAAGATCACTACTTTTTACTTTTCTTTGTTAACTCTACCGCACGGGCTCGAACTAGCAATCCTCTGATTACCAGTTGAACGCCTTTATCCATTGGGCTACCGGGTCACTCTCCTGGTCTGATAAAGGGTAGCGCTGTGTTACTCTCGCATGACGGCCTGGTCGGATCATGGGTAGCGCTGTGTTACGCTCGCATGACGGCCTGGTCGGATCATGGGTAGCGCTGTAGTGCCGTAGTCGCTCAGAGATCACCATAAGAGTAGATATATATGATCTAATGTACAGCGCTTAAAAAAAGAGATTTATTACTTTTTAAATTGTGAAAACTTTTTAAATCGCAATAAATAGATAAAAAATAAAAACTTATTAATTTTAATACTTACTATAATATCGAATGGCATGGAAGCTTTTCAATGATATATAAAGTTTTAGTAAAAAAAAAAATCTTGAACCGTTGGGTTTTGATCGATCGCATTGGAATGATATTTTTTTTTCAATTATTATTGTCACTTCAATTTGCTTTAATCCACTGAAGTTAATGGACGTAATGTCACGCCAAGAGATATCCAGCTTTTCTAGCAGTAGTGTTCCTTTTTCATATTTATAAAAATACTCTATTTTTCATATCATGTCTGAATCCACAACATAAGGAGTTCTCTTAAAAATGTATTGACATAAAAAATATTTTGTACAAGAATGTTTTCTTAAACTCCCCAGCCGAGAAAAGAACTTTATAATTAAGAAAATTACTTAAGCGTCAGTAGTTTAAATATTTGAAAAATAAAACAATGGTGAATTAGATTAGTTTTTTATTTTTACATATTTCGTTGCAAGAAATTGACGATCGCTTTATTTGAATCAAATTTCTTTCAGATGTTTGGGCTTTTTAATTTGAGCCATAGTTAAAAAATTGCTTTCTTTTAATTTAATTCATTTCAGGACATTTTTATATAAATACAAACTTTGAATTTGTATTGTTATTCTAGTTTTAGAGTTGTCATGCTTTTACAAATAAATTTTAACATGAATTACCCTCGATAATAAGTTAAAACACTAGAAAAATCAATCATCGCCATTTGAATCCAAACAACGCAATTTGATTAATTACTAATTTTTATGGCTTGGTTTGGTTTGGTTAAATAACGTCGCACTAGACCTGCACAGTGGGCTATTGGAAAGGCCCGGGAACGATGCCTCGTATTTTTGAACCATGGTCAGATGACGAGGACAACACCTGAGCAGGCACCCAACGCCTTCAATAGACGTCGGAACCTAATATTTATGGCAAATGTATTTTAGATCAAGAATTAATACAGAATTTGTGCGATGAGGAGAAGACTCAGCAGTGGAGTCATCGTATAACTTTACTATATATCTAAACATAACTTTTATGACAATAAAAGGCGGTGGGGGGGGGGGGGGGTGGTGTCGCCGGTGTAAAAAGTTAAGCGGGTGACAACTTATATTTACAACTAAGATATGTCCTATAGTATTAGGAAATTTTGTTTTGTTCAAATTTGGAGATCTATATGCTATTATTATTGCAACTATTTGTATTATTATTGTCGATAATTCACTCTACACAATTATGTCCATAGCCTGTGAAATCTCTGATATCCTGCAACACATAATGGAGATTGAATAGCTCTTCTATTACAAACTTGGTTTAAGGCAACGAGCCCTTAGATCAGGCTTCCCAATAATGTGCATACTTAATAGGTTATCCGTTATCATAAAATATGCGGCGAATGTCAAAAGATAACCCTTGCGTTTATCTTAAGTGGCGAACATTTATCTTAAGAATCCCTATATTTATCTTATAATTGGCACACTATGGGACGTTGCGCTTAGGAAATTGTACTCTCGAAGTATAGATTATATAAATATAGATTTTAAATTGACATGGCTTATACAAATTTAATTTGTAATACAAGTCGATTTCGGTAAAGATATGGGTTTTATAAAAATACTAGCAAAAGTACCCGTTCTTCGCACGGAGATAAATAAAATAACGACAAATGACAAAAAATATATGCATTTCCTCTCCTCCCAGGGAAAATCGCGTATACCATTTTAGAATTCCTCCTTAAAAAAGTTATAAAGCTGTTTTTTATAATTTAAAATACTTTTATTTTTAATGAATTAGAAGTAAAAAAATTAAAAATTTATCTATACTACTTGGTTACTAATGCACCGATAAAAATCCTATAATTTCTTGTTTATCTCTCATAAGGTATGGAGTTTTAAAAATTAAACATTCCTGCACAAAACTACTTTTAGAAATTAATAGGAATTTCCTTTCGGTATGGGTAGTTTCGGTACATAGTTGCATGAAATCCCTTAATAAAAAACGACATTGGTAAAATTCTTAACTCCAAGTGAAATCAGCCGATGGATATAAATAATATACTATCGTGTAGACGAAAGTCAGATGTTTTTTACGTGCCGATTTTTAACCCCCTTTCACCCTCTCCTCTTTTACTATGTCCAAATGCCCATGTTTTAAAGATTTGCCATGAATGCTATTATTACAGAAAAAAACCCACCTATTTTAATTTTAAGAATTTTTTTTTTATTTCCGTATGAATGTATTAAAAATTTCGTATTTACTTATTTTGTTAAACCATTTTTCATAAAATTTTTATTTTGTGATTCAATTGTTATTGCAAATACCCGTCGAAAAATACCCGTCATATAAATATTTAGTAAGTTTCCACAGCAAATTAAAGCCAATACGCACTTTATCCAAAGAATAAACTGTTATAACTTGGAGATAGTTTAGCCAACGGTGCAGTATATTATAAACTCACCATGTACTTTCAATCATTCAGAACAATAATGCAGAACATTTAATTCTTAATGATCGCCATTTAATGTTTTAAAAGGAAATATTCTTTGGCACATTAAATAAAATATTTATTTTCTCAATTATCATTTGGTATCTGTGGAATTTTATTCTTTAATAACATTAAAAAGTCATATAGAGTTGAAAATTCACAGTGAAACTAAGCTTCGTACAATTAAAAAAAAATACTTGCATAAAATATTTTTCAAATAAATAAAATGGACGTTCATACACAAATTACTCGCATTTTGGAAGAATTGTTCTAAAAGTTCGATCTAAGATAATTAAATATAGTTACAATGAACCCGTATACAAAAAACAAAACAATAGAGATAAAACTATTATAAAATTTTAATACAATTCTAAACCATTTCCCTAAGATAACATTCTGGTTGATTAAATTTTTGAATGTTTCCGTATTGTAGCAAAATGCCCAATGTGCGGTCGTTTTTCAATAATTATTAAATCAAACAAAACGCATGACGTCATTTTTATAGAGTCAATAACGAAATATTTTATTTTCAATTGCAAACGATATTTTCATCCTAGTTAAGTCAATAGAATACATTAAAATAGTTATAACATACGAATGGAACATCATACAAACTTAAAAATTATCACAAAAAATGTCTAATTTTTCAAGTAAAGTAATCTGTAAATTTTATAAAGCTACGTTTTGTAGTTATGGAGTATTCCGTGTAAGGATCGGCATTCTAATTGGTTTATAATTTTGTTATATTATATTTTCGCTTTTCTCCGTTGATTTTAACTGATTTTACTGTTGCCACTTCGTGAAACTTTGATGACGTACGCTAAAAAATGTCATAACATTCGAATGGAACATCGTAGAGACTTGAAAATAGTCGCGTTAAAATTCTTATTTTTTGAACTAACTATTCTGTGAATTTCAAAGCTCTGCGTTTTGTAGTTACGGAACGTATAATATACTGACAAACCAACAAACAAACCAACAAACACACATCCGGACAGATTTTGGAGATTTCTGCTTTATATATAAGATAAATGGTATGTGTATTTATCCTTTGTACTCAAGGAAAATGCTTGAAATTTACGTTCTTTTTGTGGAACAGTTGCATCCCGTTCCTGTACTTTTTAAAAAGGTATTCTTTAACGTGTTCTTGTTACGTTTATGGTTGAGAATTACAGAAATAAAAAAAGTTATGCGTGAAGCTGGTTTGGTCTTTTGAATTATATATTACATAATAATTGGCTTTACAATTTTGTATATTTCGTGTGTGCATTTGATTTTATATAAATACATAACATAATATATTATTATATTTATATTTAAAATATTATTATATTTATATTTAATATATTATTATATTTAATATATTATTATATTTAATATATTATTATATTTAATATATTATTATATTTAATATATTATTATATTTAATATATTATTATATTTAATATATTATTATATTTAATATATTATTATATTTAATATATTATTATATTTAATATATTATTATATTTATATTTAATATATTATTATATTTAATATATTATTATATTTATATTTAATATATTATTATATTTATATTTAATATATTATTATATTTATATTTAATATATTATTATATTTATATTTAATATATTATTATATTTATATTTAATATATTATTATATTTATATTTAATATATTATTATATTTATATTTAATATATTATTATATTTATATTTAATATATTATTATATTTATATTTAATATATTATTATATTTATATTTAATATATTATTATATTTATATTTAATATATTATTATATTTATATTTAATATATTATTATATTTATATTTAATATATTATTATATTTATATTTAATATATTATTATAAGGCGTATTGACTAAATAACTGTTCAAGGATAGAACATAAACATCTTTAATCACATATGCCTAACATTACAATAATCTCGGGGAGGAACGAAACCTTAAATACGCATCACCGTAAGAGGCAGTTACATGACTGAAGCTTTCCCGTGCAGCGGGAAAGACATAACATATGTAGAGGGCGTTACAATCGTAATAACGGGAACAATATATAGACACGTAACGGGAACATGAAAATATATACAGGTGACGGGGACATGATAATAGGACAAACATATAAGATAATAACATAAATGAATAACGCTGGTTACATCCTCCCCCTTTGGCTCCGACGTAGTCCCGACGAGGGGCCAGCACCAGTTCTTTTGGGTAAGTTTGGTGGCCGTCCTCGCTTTCGCAACGGATTGCAAGGACGTTCGATGGGGTCCTGGGTGTAGGCCTTCAGGGCAGAAGTGTGGTACACGCCCAGGGGCACTTGGGGATTGTCCAGGCTGGCAATTTCGAATGTGGATGGTGATCTTTGTGTAAGGATGACATAGGGTCCATCTCGTCTGGGCATAAACTTTTTGGATTGTCCAGTGGCAGCCTTGCTGACGGGATGCAGGGTCACATATACTTTATCACCTGGAGCATATGGTGGAGCCGGATTACGCCTTTTGTCTGCGTAGATTTTTCTTTTGTCTTGTTGGGTTTCGATGACTTCTTTGATCTGGGCTGTGAATCTTGAGAATTTTTTAAGGTACGGTGTTATTTCAGGGACGAAATTGTCGTTGTCGATCACTCCTCGGATGTCGTTAGTCACGTCGTCTGTCGTCCGCAATTCTCGTCCAAAGCTGAGAAATGCTGCTGTCTGCCCAGTTGATTGGCACTTTGCTGTGTTGAGCGCAAAACGGATTGCTGGCAGTTTCTCAGACCAGGATCGGTGTTCGTCTTGAACCAGGATTGCAAGACGAGGTTTAAGATCACGGTTTTTTCTTTCTACCGGATTTGCTTGAGGGTGATAGACCGGTGTCAACGTTTGGTTGATGTCTAGCATGCAGCAAAGTTGTTGCATTACGGCAGACACAAACTGCGTGCCGTTGTCGCTTATAATTCTACGTGGGATTCCGTACCTCAATAATACTTCTTCTAGTAGTGTAGTAGCACACTCTTTCGCAGTTGCAGTGGGTAATGCGAAGAGTTCAACCCATCGAGTGTTGACATCTTCGATGATGAATATCCATTTCTTACCATCTCTGCTTTCTGGTAATGGGCCAAACAGATCGATTGCAAGAGTCTCGAATCGTTGGGCCGGAACGGGAGTTTGCAACAAACCAGCTGGCGTTTGGTTTGAAGCTTTGTATCTGTTGCACTCTATGCAGTTTTTTACATAGTCCGTGATAAACTTCCGCATACCTGTCCAATAATAGCGCTTTGCTATACGATCGAATGTTCCTTCGGCCCCATAGTGGCCTGCTGTTGGAGCATCGTGATGATCTTTAAGGATGGAGTTTACTTCTTGAGCCGGTATGACCAGTTGTGCTTCGTCACTGTCCGAGTCTGGTGCATATCGGTAAAGCACACCTTGATTCATCAGGTAACCACGATCAGTCCAGTTGGCGAAGTCTACGTTTTTCTCATTGCTTTCGAAACAACGAATTATCTTCTCAACTTCTGGGTCTTTAAGTTGTTCTTCTCGGAGCTCTTTTGAAGTATGTGAGGGAACGTCGATGTGTATGCTACACAGTTCACATGAAGGTTCGGCATGCTGACAAGCTGGTCTTGACAACATATCAGCGACCACGTTGCATTTTCCTGGGATGTACTCTAACTTCAAATTGAAAGATTGAACTTCTAGAGCCCATCTTGCTAATCGTCCCGTAGGAGACTTCAAACTCATTAACCACTTAAGAGGTTGGTGGTCGGATGCAACAGTAATCTCTTGACCTTCAATGTAGGCACGATACTTCTTTAAAGCCCAAACTACAGCTAAAGCCTCGCGCTCTGTAGTCGAATAGTTTCTTTCGGCACTAGTGAGTAAGCGACTGGCATACTCGATAGGATGTTCATCAGATCCGGTGCCTTGTAAGAGAACTGCACCAAGGGCATAACCGCTGGCATCAGTTCGGAGAGTGTATGCTTGACTTGGATCACTTTGACGAAGGATCGGTGGACTAACCAAAAGTTCTTTCAGAGTCTTGAAAGAAGTTTCTTCCTCTGTTCCCCAATTCCAAATGACATTTTTCTTAGTAAGATTGCTAAGAGGTCTTGCTACTTCTGAAAAGTTTGGAATATATCTTCGATACCAAAAACAGGTCTGTAGGAAGGATTGTACTTGTTTGACGTTCTTCGGAGTTGGTATCTTCAGGATAGCCTCAACCTTCTCTGGATCAACTTCGATTCCTTTGGTAGTTATCCAGTGACCTAGATACTTAACCTTTGGGCAGGCGAATTGACATTTCTCTCTATTTGCCCTCAAGTTGAACAGGGAAAGTCGTTGGAAAACTTTCTTGAGGTCTTTTAGGTGATCTTCAAAGGTAGCGGATAAGACAATGATATCGTCCAAGTAGACTAGTATCTTTACATCCGGCAGACCACTTTTAAATCTGTCCATCAGCCTCTGAAATGTAGCTGGTGCATTTCTCAACCCGAAAGGCATTCGGTTGAATCTAAACGTTCCGAACTGGGTTGTGAAAGCCGTCTTGTCTTTATCCTCGGGATGCACGCTCACCTGGTGATAACCTGACCTCAAATCAATAGTGGACATGTAAGTTACATGTCGGGCGTCATGGATAAGGTCATCGATCTGTGGTAGAGGGTAGTGGTCTGCAACTGTCACTGCATTCAAGCCGCGATAGTCAACACACAGTCTTGTTTTTCCATTTGGTTTGGGTACCAACACCACCGGAGCAGCAAAGGGCGACTCGCATTCTTCGATTATTTTCTTTTGCAAGAGGTCATCCAGTTCCTTTTTCAATATTTCCTTCTTCGCAGGAGAAACTCTGTAGGGTGGATAAGCGACTGGAGCATGCGTTCCCGTATTAATGCGGTGCTCTATGAAAGTCGTGCTCTCTCCCCCTGGTTTGAAGCTTTCTTCGAAATCCTGAAGCAAATTATTGACCTGGAGCCTTTGCTCGATGTTCAAGCTCTCGCCTTCTTCTTCACGGAGATTACAGCTGTTGATGGGAAGAGTTTCGACAGGTTGCTGAGACGTCAATTTGATGTCATTCCCAAAATAAACCTTTCGGCGAGGGTTGTCACAAAAGTTCCACCTTTTGTTTCTTATGTCGAGAACAATTTCCGACTTTTCTAGGAAGTCTGTTCCTAAGAGAGTTCGATTTCCTTTTGCATTTGGAAGGGCAAAGAGATCCAGAATGATTGTTTTGTTTTCAATCTCAATGGACACCGTGGCTGTGCAAGCCTCTTCAGTAGTTTGGTAACCGTTTGCCAAGGTCATGGTTACTGAAGTCTCCTGGAACTCCACTCCTTTTCTCTTCAGCAGGTTGTAGAGGATCTCACCAGCGACTGCTCTGCTGGCACCTGTGTCTGCACAAACTCTGGCTCGTACACCGGATATGCACACATCAATCAGTGCAATAGGGGACATCTTGGAATGGCAAGTGTACATGGTAAGTGAATTTGCAGGGAAATTCTCATTTCTCGCCGTTGGAGAGCATGTCGGACACTTTGCCTTTATGAAACCAGGTCTGGAACATCCATAGCAGTATATGGCAGGCTTGTTCTCTGGATTAGGATTTCTTTCATTTTGCCTTGGCTTTGGATTCTGCGCCACATTTCTGAAGTTTCCAGTATTAAATCTTGGACTGGACCACTTCTTGGTATTCGACGTAGAGTCATTTCTGTTGTTTGGACGAACCGTCTCGTAGTCATCTAGCTTTTGTACTAGATCTGTAGTCGTCTTTATTTGTGTCCAGTCATCGATGAAGTGCTCTTTGACTTCTTGTGGAACACGGCGTTTAATCTGGTCTGTAACCATCAGATCAGACAATTCTTCAAAAGTTGTTATCTCGAGACCTGTAATCCAACCTTGAAAGTAATTCCTGAGTTCATAGGCGAAATCTGTCCAAGTGCCTTCTTGACAATTCGAATGTTTTGTGAACAATTGACGAAATTTTTCTGGAGTGAGCTTATAGCGCTTTAGAAGCAGCTGTTTCACTTTTTCATAATCTTGTGCAACTTCTTCGACTTCTCTTGCAATGATCTGAGCAATATCATATGGCAGCAGACCAATCAGATGAGAGGCCCAGAAAGTCCTTGGAATCTCAGCTCTGTGAGCTTGTCGCTCGAAGAGAACGAGGTATAAGCTGATGTCATTCGTTACTGGATCGAATCTCTGGATCAGCGTCTGCAAGTCCAATCTTGGTTTGGCTGCTTGAAAACCATCGTTCTGGGTAAGAGGAACTTGGGATCGTGTTGCCTCATCCTGGAGTTTCAGCTTCTGAAGTTGGAATTCGTAATCGTCTTTTCTTTTCCGCTCTTCGTACTCCAGTTCCAATCTTCTTTTTCTTTCTTCAGCTTCAAAGTCTTCTTTCCTTTTCTTATCTTGAATTTCAAGGTCTTCTCTCCTTTTCTTATCTTGAATTTCAAGGTCTTCCTCTTTTATTCTTTCAGCGATTATCTCTTCAAACCTTGCTTGGACAAACTCTAAATCGTCCTTATATGCTTCACTCTCTTGAATTCTCGTCTTCAGTTGAATAACTTTGAGATTATCAACACCATCCAAGTCCAGTTCAATTGCCAGCCGGACCAGGTCAATCTTCTTTCCTCGTGCGAGAAAAGCCATCGTGGGATTTCAGTCTAGTTCTTTGTGAGTTCAGAATATGGCAGTAGATAACAGGCACACAAAATAATTACCTCAAAGTCCTAGAGCTATTTCACAGTTCAATGCACTTAAACTCACTACAATTACCCTACCATGAAATATTAGCACTCAAATCGTCTATAATTATTTTTCAGAAAACCAATTAATATCAGTTAAAATAATATTAATTCATTTAAACTATTATAAATTTATTGTAAACCATTATAAAATCATTCCAACTATTCATTTATTCAAGCAAATAACACTATGCAGTATTAAATCTTTTCAAGTGTAGATGACACTGTATAACACCCGATCTCTAGTTAAAATGCACTATTTCTATGGTACCATTTCAATATTAGATTACCAGAATACCAAAATATATTTTAACATGATTGAACAAATTTATAAGAAGAATCACTTTTGTTTAAATTATTTAGAAATCTATGAAGTACTTAAATATAAAATCAAACAATAGCATTAACAATTTCCATTTAATGAGGAATCAATTCAAGTGTTCTTTCAAAATAAATTTTAAAAACAACATTAAATAACTAATAATTAGTTAATGCCTTTAATTAAATTAAATAAGCACTATCACAAATAAAACTTCCTGCCAATAAAATATCTACTATTCTAAATCACACTCAAGAACACAAATTTTCTTATTTTTGCATGTAAAACCACATTCTTTTATTTTTCCCGAAAAAGAACAAAATAAAATAGATAAAACCCACAATCAGAATTTTCAAGGCCAGCAACAATTTCAAATAAAAGAGAACAGAAATAAAACACTCTCAGTTACGTGGAGAGGAGGGGGGAAAAATTGCTTTTCTCCGAGCGTACGAATTTGAATTCGCAATGCGAATACGATTGTCAGAATCAGTGTTTACAAAACCAAGGTGGTTTTTTTTAATTTCAAATTCAGTGAAAAACACAGCAAACCATTGCGGTTTAATTTTAAAAGACTAGTTAAATTTAAATCAATAGAGATAACACTCCAAACGAGACACAGCATACGTGTTATGCAAATTATCTCCTCACAGTAAACAGGATGTATACTGAAAAACGAAACTTTGCGTTTCGAAACTGAAACTTTGCGTTTCAAAACTTTAACCTAGCCTACAAATTAAAAAAATTATAACACTGAAGAGAAAACAAAATAACACTTATCTTAAACATCCGATGACATTCCTTCTTGCCTGAAGAACAGAAATATAGTTCGTTTAGAAACGAACTTCAAAATGGCGGCCCTCGCCATTTTCATCAATCGGAACGAAAACCTAAAAAGCGAGCCATGCAATTGCTGTTCTTACAGTGTTGCGCCACGTTGGGTAGCCATTTATAAGGCGTATTGACTAAATAACTGTTCAAGGATAGAACATAAACATCTTTAATCACATATGCCTAACATTACAATAATCTCGGGGAGGAACGAAACCTTAAATACGCATCACCGTAAGAGGCAGTTACATGACTGAAGCTTTCCCGTGCAGCGGGAAAGACATAACATATGTAGAGGGCGTTACAATCGTAATAACGGGAACAATATATAGACACGTAACGGGAACATGAAAATATATACAGGTGACGGGGACATGATAATAGGACAAACATATAAGATAATAACATAAATGAATAACGCTGGTTACATTATTATATTTATATTTAATATATTATTATATTTATATTTAATATATTATTATATTTATATTTAATATATTATTATATTTATATTTAATATATTATTATATTTATATTTAATATATTATTATATTTATATTTAATATATTATTATATTTAATATATTATTATATTTATATTTAATATATTATTATATTTATATTTAATATATTATTATATTTATATTTAATATATTATTATATTTATATTTAATATATTATTATATTTATATTTAATATATTATTATATTTATATTTAATATATTATATTTATATTTAATGTATTATTATATTTATATTTAATATATTATTATATTTATATTTAATATATTATTATATTTATATTTAATTGATTATTATATTTATTTTAATATATTATTATATTTATTTTAATATATTATGATATTTATTTTAATATATTATTATATTCATTTTAATATATTATTATATTTATTTTAATGTATTATTATATTTATTTTAATATATTATTATATTTATTTTAATATATTATTATATTTATTTTAATATATTATTATATTTATTTTAATATATTATTATATTTATTTTAATACATTTATTTTAATATATTAATTTTAATATATTATTATATTTATTTTAATACATTTATTTTAATATATTTATTTTAATATATTAATTTTAATATATTAATTTTAATATATTATTATATTTATTTTAATATATTATTATATTTATTTTAATATATTAATTTTAATATATTATTATATTTATTTTAATATATTATTATATTTATTTTAATATATTAATTTTAATATATTATTATATTTATTTTAATATATTATTATATTTATTTTAATATATTATAACACTTATTTTAAAATATTAATATATTATAACACTTATTTTAAAATATTAATATATTATAACACTTTAAAATATTAATATATTTTACATTTATTTTAAAATATTAATATATTTTACATTTATTTTAAAATATTAATATAATTTTTTTAAAAAAAATATTAATATATTTTACATTTATTTTAAAATATTAATATATTTTATATAATAACAAAGTTTTTTTTTAATACTCAATTTTTTTTTACTTTACTTTGGTTTGTTTAATAAATGTCGCACTAGATCTAAACAATGGGCTATTGGTTCCGGTTCGGGGCCTATCTCAAAGGAAAGACCCGGGAACGATCCCTCGTATTTTTAAACAATGGTGAGATGACGAGTACGTCACCTGAGCTGCAATCCGACGCAACCTCACTAGGCGCATGCGCAATACTGAATATTAATCTCAGTAATCTAAACATATATTTAATGGTATATGACATTTGTCAAATATTAAAAAATTAAAAACAAACAGGGTCTGTGTGGAATTTTAATGCGAAGAAAATTTCAGATCACTAAAATACTTGACGCTTCTAGATAACAAAAACAATTTCTATTATAGGGAGATTAGCTTTATAAACTCAAGAATATGGCGTTGACTTTCATATTGAAGAAAAGATAAAAAAATAACTATTATTTTGGTGACTTAAAGGTGACACTCTCGTGATCTCTCCACAGACGGTTGTCAAGTTTAACAGAGTCTTCTTCCAAACCAGTTTCATTGGCTGTAGTTTCGCTAAATTACAGATAGGTTAATAAAATAGTATGTTGATACCCAAGTGATACCATACTTTAATATGGTGATAGATAAGGCACAAGCTAATAAAAGAAAACTGTTTTTTTTTTAGTTTAAGAACATGCAGTTCCCTTTCAATTTAAAGAACAGAGAAAAAAGAACAGGTCGTTATTTTTGGTGACTGTGAGTTTAGTGACTCACCTTTAAGTCACCACTATCAGAGTCCTGAATGGCGATATTGTTAGATAATTGGATTTCTTAAAAAAATTCACACCTTGAAGCAGTTATGCATTGTTTTGTATTTATTAGTTTCAATATAATATACTGAGTCTATTACAGTACTAAAATAATGATAATCACAGGTTTATAGTAATAAACTTTAGTGGTACTAGTAAACAATAAAACTGCAGAGAAGCATCGTTTATACAACCTTCATAGCAAAATTTTGAAATATCGTTGAACAAGAACAGAAAAAAAAAATTAATCGCGTCACTTAGGTCTATTCTACACGAACGTGTAAAACGCGCGGGAGCTTTACAGTGATTCGAGAATTCATACCACGTGGTATGAATTCTCGAATCAGCAAGAAGCTTTCGCGCGATCACTTCGTTCGTGTAGAATGGGCTTCAGTGCCATTCTAAAAAAACGTTATTAACGCGCAGTAGCATTAGCAGACTCCACTGTGACTGATGAATTAAGACACTGCTAACGCTAATGCGCGTTAATAACGTCAGTGTAGAATGGTCATTACTCAGTGCTGTAAATTTGAATTTTTATGTTCTTTTATTAAGAACAAATCCATCAAGCAATAAAAATCCGACCGGAAATGTAAAATATCCAAACTTTTTAAAAAAAAAAATTAATTTTTAAATTTTAATAACTTTTGTTGGATAAGCAATGTTTTAACTTTCTAAGTCCTTTCTTAACTTTTTTTTTAGTCTATAAGAGTATCTTAAATTTAAAATAGATCAAAATCTGTTCCGAAAAATGAGATCTATTATCCTTTATCTAATCGTCTGGAAAGTCTTGATAGGAATTTAATAATTTTTTTTCGATTTTGTTAATTCCTTTTCTTGGGCATGGGGTGTTGACATTTGAAAAAAGTGAAAAAAAACTTAAGGAATTAAAAAGCAAAATTCGTTTTCAACTAAATTAGTTTTGAACTAAATTCACTTTCAACTAAATTCATTTTCAGCTAAATTCATTTTCAGCTAATGTCATTTTCAGCTAAATTTGTTTTGAACTAAATTTGTTTTTAATTAAATTCGTTTTCAACAAAATTCGTTTTCAACTAAATTCGTTGTTAATTAAATTCGTTTTGAACTAAATTTGTCTTTAATTAAATTCGTTTTGAACTAAATTTGTTTTTAATTAAATTCGTTTTCGACTAAATTTGTTTTTAATTAAATTCGTTTTCAACTAAGTTTGTTTTTAATTAAATTCGCTTTCGACTAAATTCGTTTTGAACTAAATTCATGTTCAACTAAATTCGTTAAATCGCACGAAACGAACTTTTTTGGTGATTAGTATGTGTTATTAAACAAAAATAAAAAGGTGGGATAATAAAGTATCAAGATGGGGGATAAGTATGGGGTTATTAACGATTATTTTGCTCTAACCAGTGTAACTGGCTATTACGTAAAAGCTATCCGTGAAAAGTTCCAAGATCAAATTCAGTGAGCATCGCTTCAAGAGTATTGAAAAAATCAATGTAAATCCTTAAAATTTTTACTCGTATTGTAAACGGTATAAACAGTGCTTTCCTGCAGTAATAAACAATTCATTACAAAACACTAAATCATAATGAATAATTTACAATACAAATTCCCATTTTTGTTTAAGCAATTTTTTTTATCGCTAAGTTGTGCGGATTTCTTGCCAATCAATCAAGCCGTTTTGTTTAGTAAGTTGCTCGTTTTGTTGTATATAAAGTTTGGACGAGTCAATTTTGGTTAAGTATTCCAACCTCGTCCTTTGATTCATCCAAACCAGTTCAGAGAAGTATTATCCAGATACCTTCTTGTTTCAGCCAAACTATCCTCAAACTAGTACTTGGCGGATTTGGTAAAGATTTGTGGTTCGTGAAGTCTTGGCGAATTTGAAAAAAAATCGCCGAACCACCATCCGTTTTTATCGTAACCTCAATCATTTATTGTCGAGCAAAATGCATGACGTAATATTTTGACCAAATCCCTTACCTGAAATCTAAGATCAAATATTATGAAACACTTCGTGCTTATAAATTACTCATTTTCTGCAATGTAGGACCATTCTACACGAATAAGTAATACGCGCGCGAGTTCACTTTTCGTCTGATTCCAGAATTCATAGCACAGGGTATGAATTCTAGAATGAGAAGCTCGCGCGCGTTTTATTCGTTCGTGTAGAATGATCTTTACAAGTGTGAATCCCCTGAGTTTTGGAGACATGCATCGGAGTCACGAACCAGAAATCGCACCTCGAGATTTTTAAACAGCGCCAAACCCTTTACTGTTAGCTTGTGTTTTACAGAAATAAGATGTCGATGCGACAAAAAGGAAATCCTGTAGCAAGTGAAGTCAAAAAATAATTCTTATCCTTCATTTTCAATAGTCAACGGAGGTAATACTGCAGAAACCACGAGTTGCCTTGTCCATACCGACAGCCTGTGTCTTCACAGAAACTCTTGTGGTAGTTGGAATCCTCTCGAAGACTCTGTCGATGATTCTTTCTCACAGATGAACTCAAATGGAGCGAGCGTCAAAGCGTCAGGAAGAAGTTTTTGGAGTTCTTTTTGTGTTTTAAGTTCCTGGGTAGAGTAACCAGTAGCAGTTGGCTATGACGATTGAAACAGAAACCGTTACTTGAATGACTTTATTGCGCCAAGGGTGACAACCGGAACTAGTCGCTTCTGAAAAATATAATATATTTATTAGACACACTATTGAATGTGTCGTTTTGTTGTACTGTATTTTGTGAAATTTGTGGTAGAACTGTTTATTTTATCCGGGGAAATAAATAATTTTGTTTTATTTGAAACTCACTGGCTGGAAAAAATAAAGGAGCAACCATAGAATTGATTGCAGATAGAATTATTTGTAACTGAATTAAAGCTCGCCATACAATATCAGAAAGCGCGGCAAAAGAAAGAGGCTATCAATTGGTTGGTTATATATTTATGAAAAAGTCGAATGTTCTATTAAAATTATGTTTTGTTTTAATTCAGATATTTGGACAATTTTCTTTGTTGGATAAGGGATAACCGGTACATTAAAAAAATATTGTTCGATCGCGAATTTTTTGTTGTTGTTAAATAAAGAAAAATCCACTTTGGCAAATTTAAAAAAAAAAAAAATTGGTTATCTGACTGTTATAAATCTGGAAATATTGATTAACCGGACTATTTAATTTTTTTCTCCGAGTTAAAAATATTTTCATTAAAGACTATACAACAACATGAGTTTCTCGGTGAATAATACCAGGGACAAAGTCCCCTGCTAAATTAAAAACTAAAAATGGAAAAATAAAATATTAAAAATAAAAGAACTCACAAAGAATTTTAAGATTATGACTTTAAGAAAAATGTAAAAACAATTTTTAATTTTAAGAAAAAGTTTAAAAAAATTGAATTATTTGATATTAATTTGATCCATATGACAACTTTTTGAAGTTAATGCCAATTTACAAAAACATACATAAATTTTAGCGCCGATTTCTTAACGTTGAAATAAGGATAAAATAAATATTAAATATTTAATTTTTTTTAACTTGTTCCTGAAATTAAAAATTATTTTTTACTTTGTAGTGCATTTTTTTAAAGTAGGTTTTCCTTTTTTTAAAAAAAGATTATTTTATTTAGATATGAAAATTAAAATTTCATTATGCCTTTATTTTGTAATGTCTGACATATTTTTAAATCATAATTTCCTATTTCTGTAACTTTATAAAAAATACTAAAATTAAAAAAAAAGAAAAGCGATATATGGAAAATTTTGAAATAATTTTTTTGGGGAAATACTTGGCCACTGCTAAAGTGGTGTACTAATTATCCTTGACTGAAATGCAATATTCGCAATGGTTTTGCATAATTTATATTTAACTGCCTAAGAGTTCCTCAGGTAACATAGCGTATTCACAGTAAATCGAGTTTTGAATCTCGATGGTGGTTATAGTGATGCAAGTCGAAATTCTCTTTTGTTCCATCCGATTTAAATACGGAGAACATGCAGGCCAAACCATCTGCTGGATCCCTTCGTTCTCAACTCAAAATAGTCAGATACCATTGTTGAGCGAAGAGGACGAGCATTATCGTACATTACAATGAATTTATACCTTGTTGCATCTCTAAAACACTTGACACAATAATCAAAAACCTCGTATACATCGTTCATTGATCTGCGGATAGTGAAGAGTAGGCCAGTGCGGTAATTCCCGGACCATGATTCTATAGTGTTTGTATCGATGTTTTTATACAAGTTTTTAGGCCTATCGCATACGTTTCACATACTCCAGATTGTAACACACCTGGAAACAATTTTGAAACATAACCTAGACTCGTCAGTAATGAGAACTCAGCTCCAGTGAATAGAGCTCTATTGACTGGACTAAATGACGATTCTTTCTGTAGTCTTCACCCAGGCACGTAGGTATATATTTTGCATGGGAGGGGTTTAGTGACTGAATAACGAATTTCTTTAGGTAACTTCAGTGTCCTTAACCAGAGGACGGTTGAGGGGAGGGGGGGGGGGGCGTGGGGGATCCACTTCCAAAATCAACAACCCCCCCGAAAAAAAAAATCCTCCTCCATCTTGTTTATATGGCCCCATTTAACGATCTTTTTCCTTTGTAGCCGAGATCTAAATACTAGACAATGAAACACGATGACGCCATGTTAGGCTTAGTTTGAGATAAAAATGATCTCAAAACATGTTTTTGAAGTTTTTTAAAAACTATTTTCCGGGACAGGACACCGAAAAATACCATGTTTTTCCTCATGCAACTCAGCAAGAAATTACTATACGTGAAATTGAAAATTTTCTAATTTATTAAAGTATTATTACGATATTTACAGTAATTCGATTTTTAATTTTTTTCTCTCCTTGACTTTCAATGGGAGGGGTTTGAACCCCCTGAACCACCTCCTTACCTACGTGCCTGTCTTCACCCCTTGAACAAAGAACATTTCTTTGTTCGAGTCAGTTAGACACAAATAATTGTTTTTCCTGCATATCAGCATCTTTTATGCCACCTATCACTGTATCTGAATATACAAGTTCCAGTAGAAAACTAAACTCCCTTGGAATCTATGATGGAGCCATTTGTCTATTCTTTTTGGCAAGTGTAAAAAAAAAAATCTTTAGACCTTGATGGGGCATATTTTCACCTTTGACTTGGTTGCCAGGATGCCTCATATCTAAATCAATTCCACATTCTGGTCAGGACACTTCTGGCTAATCTTAGGACTTTCCAAACATGGGTCTATTACCACACAATTTAAATCCTCCAAATCTCACAAAAATTAATTCCGAAAAAATTAATGTTATATCTTATATAAACCAACATTCTATTTCCTTTCTTGTCAAATCTATTTTTCTCACACAAATTGAAACTCTTAATGATGCAGCCAAATCGCCAACATTTGTTCAGCTTTCTGTAATCCCAATCATATCAATGGGGACTCCGCAACTATGCCCTTTAATTATTCCTTACACTCTTCTCCCATTGCAAAAAAATACTCTTAACTCTTCTTTAACAATCATATCCGTTGAATTTTTCCTCGCTGCTGTAGATACTCTCGAAGAATTATATAACAAATTGCATGTCTCATTCCCCAAATATTGATGATTTAATTTCATTTTATCAACCCGCTAGTGAATATTTTGCCTCAGTCTCAAAATCATATTTTTGCCCGTAAACTCATAGCCTGGTTTTCTGGCCTGTTTAGATGAATGCCGTCCCAAGACACCCAGTCTCTTTTACTTACCTTCCAAACGGCTACAAATCCAACATTTATATTTTCATTATTCTGCGTAATTGGAATAAACAATTAGGCAAAAATCCGCAAAATGTTTATTCTGTGTATAAATGATATTGTATGAAAATAACGGTACGATATTTTTTTTAAATAAGTAAATGAATGCGTTGCAGTTTATTATTCATCTTTATTAGAAACGTATACTATCGAATTTGGAAATAACGTTAATCAAAAGACTGCACACATATTTAATATCCATTCCATTAATTAATATATATCTTTGATATATACCTTATTTCAATAGAAAAGATTGCAGTTAGTATAAGAGTAAATTTTTATATAAAATTATATAAAATTAATGCACTTATTGCAAAAAAAATAAAAAAATATTTAAACATTGTGCAAATTCTTAAAATTCCATACCATTAAAATTAATTAAATTAAAAAATAATAAAGATAATAAAAGACGTTTGACATGGTTTAATAATAAGCAAGCGGATAGTTTTTCTCTTTGATATATTAGTAAGAATTAGGATTTACAATTCCGTAGTAATATTCAATATTGCAATATTTCCATATAACACGGGGTGGATACAGGATTTATTCCCAGAAGGGACAATTATGTAATAATTTTTGTTATTATTGGGTGGTTAAGTACTAAACTGTTTTTCGCAAGTTTTATACATCATTGTTCTAATATTTTTTTATTAATTATATTCTCATTAATTAATTCAGATCTACAAAGTTACTAAAATTTTAATAATATAATTATGGTGCAAATAGTACAAAAGGTGCAAATAGTACAAGTGCCTTTTTAATAACATATTCTTATCTGTTTCAACGATATTTATACTAGCGAGATATTCAAACAAAAAGAATAAAACAAAGCCAAGAAGAATTAAATATACATAGAAAATAATTAACTTATTAGGAATATATAAAGTGGAAGTTTGTAAAATAGAGTGATAGTTTTAGTGCTGTTCATATAATCTGTCCGTGGTTTTAAATTAGGTGGTAGTATTTCCAATAGTTCTTCAAAGCTTGTTACAACAGAAATTAGATGTTGGTTTATTTGATTAAAAGAAATCTTTCTAAAATGTTTTAGTAGTGTAAGTTAGGAAATTTCAGTGGGGCATTTGCTTTAAATCTAGATTAGTCACTGCATCTAACAAGCAATCACCGATTTTATAGTTCTTTCTCTATTTATACATTCAATAACCCTTTATTTTACAGCACTTATAATAAAACTATTAAAATATATTTTATTACGCATTTTAAGATAATAAATACTTCATATTTACATACCATATATATCTATTGATGTATTCGGATATTTTTTATCTTGAGAACTTTCACTGTCTTCATCTGTAATATAAACACCTTTATTTTCTACAAATGAGAGTGGTACAAAACATACGCTTTAAAATACAGTTATGCGATAATTATAATGCAATTAATTACATGCAATTTGAATGGCCAATTGTCACTTCGCCTCATAAGATATATATTGAATATACATATTTGGAAGTAACAGGAGTATTTAATATGACAACTGTAATTACATGCTACTATTGTTTAGATAGCTTTTAGGGAGCGGTTTCCAACTTTATATGGTTAAGAACAAACTGAATTAAATGTTAGACAAAGCTTGGACCACCACTTTTAATTATTACTAAATATAATTAAGATATTAAATATTATATTCTTACAAATTAATTTATTAATACACATTTAATTGTATTTAAATTAAATGATTTTTAAATGAATTACTTGATGTTTTAATTAATGCTAGTGAAATTATTTGTAATTTTCAAATAATAATGGTTTTCATTTCAGCTTGTGTGTGTATTAATCGTTTCACCTACTTTTATATCTGTTTAGTAAGATGTAAGTGTATATAAAAAAAAGAGAGAAATGAAAGTATAACGCCTTTTCAAAGCTTCCAATGGAACAATTTAAGGATTTATTTATTTATTTATTTCCAAAAATGTTAGTATGCTCACAAAATATATCAGCAGACATGAAAATACGCAAAGTTGCAAATAATTACTGATAACTTACTTAACTTTTTGTGTTAAAAGAATAAATATAAACAAGAAAGAACCTTAAAAGAACCTATAAAATATTTTGGTGATTAAACAAGAGCTTCACGGACCACTTAAAACTCTCTCGCGAACCACCAGTGGTGGTTCGCGGACCACGGGTTGAGAGCTACTCTTTTAGGACATACAAAAATAAAATACAATATTTTTTTAAAATGTATTTTCAGATTAAAGAACCTGTTGTTGCACTTCAGCCAAATTGCTGAAATAAAGCTCACACGGCTGAATGAGCATTTTTCTGAATGAATGCATTTGACCAAAATCTCACCGCCTCATTCTGTACTATTTGAAGTCAGTACTCCAAACTGTGGGCCAAAGCGAGACAGTCCCCTTAAATTTAACTCTTTATTGTACTCGTCGAATAGAAGGATGAATCATCCAGAAAGTCACTGGCTGGAATTGAGCCAGATCTATTGGCATACGATGCCAGTGCTGTTACATTTAAACAACTGTAAGACACACAAGTTTGATTTGTTTCTTATTCGGCATACCAATTTGAATACATACATATATGTAATTTGAATATTTCGAGTATTTGCCTTCTATGTCATATTAATGTAAGGGTAAAGTTTATCATAGACAAACTTATTTGAGGAGCGTGCATGCAAGAACCAATATGTCATACATTCATAAATTGAGGAAAACAGCAAAAACGTTTGGTAATTGCATGTATTTCTATGGACCTTCATATTTTCAAGTTTTAAAAAAGAAAGGGATATTTTTGATTTTTTTTTGTGAAAACAGGTAGATATAATATTTTGTTTTGTAAAATTCAATGGGATTATCAAATTAAAAACAATATTTTTTTTACATGTTTGGTTTTACATGAACATCCTTCTTTTATAGAACCAATTATTTTTTTGATTCTTTTTGAAACTAGGAAGAATCAAACTGTGAAAAGAAGTTATCAATGGAGAGCTTTAAATGACATATTATCGAAATTTCACCCGACGAATGGGAATGTGAAATACTTCTTGACTTTCGTCGTATATTGGTAACAGTAGTAGTTAAAATGATTAAAAAATACAGCTGTGTAATAAAACGAATAATTAATTATGCATGCTACACTTTAAAGTATTTTGCATCCTTACCTGAAGTTCCACCTAGGCTGTGAATCTTTGCTGAGGAGGGTTCCTTTACAGAATGGGGAATATGAATTTCTGAAAATTAAAACAACATCTTCATTTTCCGGCTGCTTGTGAGATTATTTTAACACTTCCATTCTAACTAAGATAAATTATCTGTGCCTTTTTTTAATGCTTATAAACAGTTATTTTAAATTTAACAAACTAAAATTTAATACACATAAAAACCTGTATTTTTAAGACTTTACAATTTGAGTATATTTTTCATTACTTATTTAAGAGTTGTACAAACGATGAAAATTACACTTTTCAGTACTCTTTAAATTAAAAGGAATTTTTTGTGTGGTTAAATTGCTCGATTTGGTGCGGATTGGTGTAATTTTGAAAACGGGATAAGCATGACGGTGACAAGAAAATCTAAAGCACAGGAGAAAGTAAGTTCCTTTTTCATTAATTGAGGGGCTGACATGGGGAAGGCAGTAAGTCACAAATTTCGAGTTTTTCGTTTTTTTCACGTAAAAATCAGTAAACGCTCAAGCCAATGGAATAGAATAAACAGTAAGTCAATCGGCAAAATGGTTTAGCTTCTACGAGCGACGGAAGATGGCACTTGCATGTAGTCCACGATACTTGGCCTGGAGAACAAATGTTTCCCCTGTAAAATTTACTTTTTGTGACTTACTGTCTTCCCCATGTCAGCGCCTCAATTTTAAAAAAATGGTTGTTTGGACTTTTCTTTCTTACCTACGAACAACAATCCGAGGCAAAATATTGTATTCTTAAAGCAATTTTAACACAATTTCTTCCGTTGATGAATGTAGCGACGCCATTTTTCATAACAAACTGAAAACCACTCGCGTAATTGCCTAGAAGTCCTGACGTCGAACTATCAGATGTTGCGACAATAGGTAATCACCATCTACTTGCATCACAAAGAAAGCCCCCAAACTCACCGTATATCCTGATCGTTCCTTCCGTCGAGCCGAGCGAGTTCCTGGCGAAGCACTTGTACGTCCCGAAGTCCTCCTGGGCGACCCCTCGCACGGTGAGCACCATGTTCACCTTGTAGGTGAGGATGCGCAGGACGACGTCGAACTTGTCGCCGTGCGACACCATCTCTCCCTCGTGCCGCGACCAGTAGTTGATGGATTCGGGGTGGGCCTCGGTGTTGCACTCCACCGTCACGTTGCCTCCTAGTGGGGCGCCTACTAGTTGGTTCGGGATCCAGATCATTGGGGGGACTGTTGAAGATGAGTGAGGTTTAGTGCTCTTTTGCCATTTTTAGTTATTTTCACTATTAGTTATTTTCATTACTAGTTATTTTCCCTATTAGGTATTTTCACTATTAGTTATTTTCATTACTAGTTATTTTCACTATTAGTTATTTTCATTACTAGTTATTTTCACTATTAGTTATTTTCATTACAAGTTATTTTCACTATTAGTTATTTTCATTACAAGTTATTTTCACTATTAGTTATTTTCACTATTAGTTATTTTCATTACAAGTTATTTTCACTATTATTTATTTTCATTACTAGTTATTTTCACTATTAGTTATTTTCATTACTAGTTATTTTCATTACTAGTATTTTCACTATTAGTTATTTTCATTATTAGTTATTTTCATTACTAGTTATTTTCACTATTAGTTATTTTCATTACTAGTTATTTTCACTATTAGTTATTTTCATTACTAGTTATTTTCACTATTAGTTATTTTCATTACAAGTTATTTTCACTATTAGTTATTTTCATTACTAGTTAGTTTCGCTATTAGTTATTTTCATTACTAGTTATTTTCACTATTAGTTATTTTCATTACTAGTTATTTTCACTATTAGTTATTTTCGTTACTAGTTATTTTCACTACTAGTTATTTTCATTACTAGTTATTTTCACTATTAGTTATTTTCATTACAAGTTATTTTCACTATTAGTTATTTTTATTACTAGTTATTTTCACTATTAGTTATTTTCATTACAAGTTATTTTCACTATTAGTTATTTTCATTACTAGTTAGTTTCGCTATTAGTTATTTTCATTACTAGTTATTTTCACTATTAGTTATTTTCATTACAAGTTATTTTCGCTATTAGTTATTTTCATTACTAGTTAGTTTCGCTATTAGTTATTTTCATTACTAGTTATTTTCACTATTATTTATTTTCATTACTAGTTATTTTTACTATTAGTTATTTTCATTACTAGTTATTTTCACTATTAGTTATTTTTATTACTAGTTATTTTCACTATTAGTTATTTTCATTACTAGTTATTTTCACTATTAGTTATTTTCATTACTAGTTATTTTCACTATTAGTTATTTTCATTACTACTTATTTTCACTATTAGTTATTTTCATTACTAGTTATTTTCACTATTAGTTATTTTCATTACTAGTTATTTTCACTATTAGTTATTTTCATTACTAGTTATTTTCACTATTAGTTATTCTCATTACTAGTTATATTCACTATTAGTTATTTTCATTACTAGTAATTTTCACTATTAGTTATTTTCATTACTAGTTATTTTCACTATTAGTTATTTTCATTACTAGTTATTTTCACTATTAGTTATTTTCATTACTAGTTATTGTCAAATTTATCGGAAAGTTATTGACATTACTAATTACAGGGCCCGATTAAGACATTGAAGAAAGGGAAGTCCGCCTTTAAATGGGGACCCAATTGCTCTCAAATAGACACTGGAACATCAACAGAACTGGACACATTTACATGCACTAAAATCCTTGCCCCTGAAGGGCATTAAGGGATTCTTTAAGCGACGGTTCTAAGGAGGGGGGGGGGGGGTAGGTAGTGAACAGTTTCTATGAAACACGATTTTAAATTTTTTAAAAATGACTGACAATTGTTGAAAAATTGTTATTGTTGTTAATTAATTTATTTATTTATCAATACCAAAAAATAAACTTTCATACTTTAACAATTTGGAATATGTGAACGTGCACATTCCCTAGTGAATGTGCGAAAACACTTATTTTATAGATGATTCCGCACTTTCACGGAACAAATCAGTGAATCTTCAGATTTCCTAAGCAAGCTGCAGATTTACCGCTTTCACACTTTCAATGTAACGTGTTTTATACAGTGCACTTACAGTTGACCTGTAGTTGAATTCGTCTGCTGACTGCCGGTGGAACACCATTGGAGGCAATGCAGAGGTAGGCGCCCATGTGTAGACGGCTCACTCTGCTGATGGTCAGCTCAGCGCCTTCGTGCACCGTCACATCTAGAGGACAGACGAAAACGTTGAAAAGAAATATCTTAAAAACAACACATGAGTTTCTGTGACCTCTTTTATAAAATTTTAGTACACAAAGAAGAGTTTGCAGGTAGCAGAACAGCGCAGACTAACTTTTATATGAATCCCAAGTGGCGACTCACAATCACCAAAATAACGATCTGTTCTTTGGTCCGTTGTTCTTCAAATTGAACGAGAACTGCACGTTCATGAACATAAAAAATGCTTTTCTTTCATTAACTTATTCTTTATCTAAAACTCCGTTGAAAAGTGTGACATAATATTGGTATCAACCTATTTTAATAACCCTTTGCACTCGAGTGTCGCCTTTAAATTAATAAAATAACGACGCGTTATTTTTCTCTGCTCTTCAAAAGAACGAGAACAATTTGTTCTTGAGCTTAAAAAATTATTCTCTCACAAACTTTAATAGGAATTATTTTTGTCATCTAGAAGCATCAAGTATGTGGGTGATCTAAAACTTTCCTCAGATTGAAATTCCTAACAAACCCGTTTTTTTTAAACATTTGACAAATGTCATAAACCGCTAAATATGATTTTAATATTAAGATTCAATATCTAGTGTAAAGGGTTAGCACCCTATTACTGTCCTTGTGTTTGTAAAGCAAGGGCTACCCGTGTCCTTCCTGGCGGAATACTTTCCAACGTTGATCATGAGTGATATGAGTGGCCGCTCCCGCCGTTAGCAAAGATCATTAAATATTGGAAGCTGGAAGGTATTGGAAGACAGGTAGAAGCTAACGACCAGTTTCCTTCCAAATCCAAATTAAAGGAACCGCTTTAATTCTCGATTTTCCAACCTGTCTGACCACACATTGGAGCATTCGAAGAAACGCCAACAATCGCGCGTAAATTATTATCTAGTGTCCTGTGTGCTTCGTGTTTTTGTCTTCAAGTGTTCCACTGTTGCCAACGTTTTGAGTGGTGTTCTGAAAGAGTATTTTGGAAGCAAATATTCATCAAGGAACATTGGGCTAGCCTGCCTATGCCGTTGGTGCTTTATTGCAAAAGAACGGGACGAAAATTGGAAGCATATATTTGCGAATGACTATTGGACCAGGTTGTTCACGAATGTGGCCCTAGATTTAGATAATTTATTTTGACTTCGTCTATGGAGAAGGGGAACGCTCTCCTCTCCTATTTTTGAAATGTAAATCGAAGGAGACTGACTATAGTCGGGGACAACCTAAGTTGGACTAATACGTTTATGCTGCAGGAGTTGATCCTTCCGCAGCGAAATATAGTTCCGAAACAATATAGTAATTACGCTCAAACGACAGTACAATGAACAAAGCTTTCAATAGAATTTGAAAGTTCTTCGTATAATTATCTAATTAAAACTTTTTTAGTTCTATATTTATATGTACTTTCGTATTTAATTAACAGCCTACGTAATTCCAGCTTTAACGAATAAAAAGCTCCGTATCGCCTGAGTCCAGTAACCCTTGAATTTGGCGAGCTAAATACGAGTTACGCGCATTTGATTTATTTTTTCTTTTTCGTCTGGGCTTTTTTTCCCCTCTTTTGGATATCGTAATTTTTTTTTTTTTTTTTTGATATATGCTTTATGTTTTTCAAATCTATTTCTGATTCAGTGTGAACCGAATAATATTTTTACTTTGTTAAATCGAATGGCGGCGTCTAATATTAATGCATCAGGAAACTATATGTTTCATATACATAAAAAAGGGTAGAGCAAAACTTATTGTGATAAATGTTTATCATAAATTAAAAAAGGAAAATTCTCAGAAATCTTGTCTCGTCTCCAATTTTTAAACATGACATCAAATTTAACTGGCGTTTCAATCACTAGCAGCAGGCATATGCAGAATGAATTTAAAGTTAAGGGCGTATTATCAACTCCAGGAAAAAAAAAACGTCCTTTAAAAGCACAAAAGTCTGCAAGATTAACAAAATATGGCGATTTCACCTTGTCAAGTATTAGAGGAATTGTGCATATGTTCTACCAAAGAAATGAAATTCCAACAGCAGTCAAGTCATGAAAGTTGTTATTGACGATGATGACTTGCCCAATGTCTGTGTCCGAACCATCAGAAGACTGCTTAAGGATAAGGTATTCGTATTTCGAAAACGGAGTTCTATATTAATTGAAAGAGAAGACATTTAGATGTAGCGTCGTTTCGTCATAAAATGATTACATAAAAAAATGACTAAATCAGAGAATAGAAACCAATTTCGGTTTAAAAAATAAAATAATCGACGATAGAAGGGAATTAGGTTCGGACGTGCAACCCTCCAATTACGAAAATTTTGCTCATACCAAGACTTTGAGACCGAACTACCACCTTTCTAATTACGAGCTCGGCACTTTCAAAAATTAGAATCGATTGGTTGGGTTTAGTGACGCAAGAGCTGCTAAGGATATGCTGCGCCAAACAATAAGTGCCGCAGTACACAAGGTTAATAAGTATAAAATGATTACATAAAAAATAACTATATCAGAGAATAAAACCCAATTTCGGTTTAAAAAGAAAATTGATGATAGAAGGGATCTGTGCAACCTTCCGATTACGAAAAATCTGCTCTTCTAGGACATTAAGGTTTGAACTTTCAACCATTTGATTTCAACCTCGACAGAATTCTGTCCAGGCAATCGCGGGCTCTGATCAATATAAGAACATTTGGACCATGGTAGATTTAACCTGCACCATTTCCCTCTACACAGCAAATGGTTGGACAACGAAATCGGAACTCGCAACCTTCCGATTACGATCCTTGCGCTCTTTTAAATAGTAGGAACTTGCAACCTAGGATTACAAAACCTCTGCGCTTCCTAAGGCATTCAAGAACGAACCCGCACCTTTCTGATTACGAGCTCGGCACATTTTCAAAAATTGGAATCGAACTTACAAACCTCTGATTACGAAAACTCTGCCCTTTCCAAAACGGAGGATCGAACTTTCAACCATTTGATTTCAACCTCAACAAAATTCCGGTCACCACGGGATCTGTAAATGATTGTGAGAACATAAAATCCGAAATGGATACCATTTCGAATTATTGGACGACGAGGAACGGAACTCGCACCCTTCCGATTACTCTCCATGCGCCAATTAAAAAAAACACGTAACCCACGGATAACGATTTCGAATGTGGAATCAAAGTAATACATTTTAATAAAAAATTTCCCTTTACGGACAATTATCAATTAAAATCAATGCAAAAAGATACAATGCAATACCCAAATCAAGTTAATTGATTAACTTTTTTAACTATATCAATGTAGTTTTTCGAAAGAAATAGTTTTGCAAATGTTTTAAATAGTGTGATATTTGAAAAAAAATATTTTCGTCAGAAAAAGTATCATCTGTAATTTAGTTTAGAAAATTGTTTATTGTAATTCTGCATATTAAACGTACATTATACCCAAAATCGGGCCCCTCAGATCAGCAGAATGACTCATTCCCATCAGAAGTGTTATCAGTTTCACATAAAAGCAGTAGAAAAAAGGCGATAACGACGCCAAATATGACGACTGATACATTTCCGTTTGTTTTTAAAACAGCGTATGTTTCTTTTTTAACCAATCAGGGTCTCAATCGAGTTTGTTTACTCATCGTACCTTTCGCTTCATGTCCAACTTAGCCTGTCCCCGACTATAGTGACTAGTTCTCTTGAGAAATATTTATAAGTTTTGTTAGTTTGATAGTTTTTTTTTATTAGATTTTAATAGTTTTATAAAATAAACCGATTGACATTTTCGCAACCGTTGGCTAAAAGGATGACTGTCGATTATTGTCATTTACGTGTTATTTTGAAGTTTGTATCACGCGCCCGTGCGTGGCCGGCTTGACAAAAATTTGACATAGAAAATAGCAGTTGTAAGATTTGTCCCAGCGCAAATCTTGGTTCGTTGATACTCTTGAGACCCCCGGACAATTCAGAACACCACCGGACACTTGATAACACCACCGGACACTTGATAACACCACCGGACACTTGATACCACCGGACACTTGATAATACCGGACACTGGATACCACCGGACAATTGATAACACCACCGGACACTTGATACCACCGGACACTTGATACCACCGGACACTTGATAATACCGGACACTGGATACCACCGGACACTTGATACCACCGGACAATTGATAACACCGGACACTTCCCGAGACAAAAAAAAGGTGTATGCCTCTAGTATGCCGCATATATGCCGCATACATGTGGCATACGTATGCCTCGTATGCCCTGTGAGAATATCCCATATTACTCTGGCATACGGAGGTGGTATGCGACATGTATGCCGCTGGCATATCACCTCCGTATGCGACATGTATGCCGCTGGCATATCACCTCCGTATGCGACATGTATGCCGATGGCATATCACCTCCGTATGCGACATGTATGTGGCTGGCATATCACCTCCGTATGCGACATGTATGCGGCTGGCATATCACCTCCGTATGCGACATGTATACGGCTGGCATATCACCTCCGTATGCGACATGTATGCGGCTGGCATATCACCTCTGTATGCGATATGTATGCGGATCGCATATTATCCATTGTAAAAGTTACATGACGGCTTTTTTCCACGATGTTTAGATTAACTTTTGAAAAACATATCATTATTATTTTTATTTCACATATAAGTATTATTAAAAAGTTTTGTGGCATGAAATGTAATAAGAAAAAAATACTGCTTAAATAAAAGTTACACAAGATTTAAAAGTTACTTACGAGATTTAAAAAATAATCTCAATGTATGACTTTATAATTTCATATGAATATAATTAGGACATGTTAGTTTTTAGTTAGCAAAACAAATTTTTCTCTCTTTTAACTCAATATCGACATTTCTTAAAAAGTATTTCTTTGAAGCTCAAATTTCTACTTTAATAATTGTAAAACTATGCTATGTATATTCATATGAAATTAAAAAGTCATACATTGAGATTTTATTTAAATCTTGTAACTTTTATTTAGCCAATATTTTTTCTTATTACATTTCATGCTACAAAACTTTTTTAAAAATACTTATATATAAAGTAATTACTGTTTCCAAAAGAAGAAAATAGCATTATACTGTCCACCAAATGTGAAATAAAAATAATAAATATGGATATTTTTTTTTTCTGCTTAAAATTTTAAACCTGCACCTGGGCTTAACATGAGTTATAAATTAATGTGTATTAGGAATACTCTACGTAGTATAAATTAAAATTTTGATATCAAGGAACTCATTTCTATCAATTGCAAAATAATAGCTAATAACACTCAATAGAAAGTTTAGTGATTCTAACAAGAAACACACTACTATATAAATATTCCATTTTGACTGAACACAATTTTTGTGTTTTTGTGTTGACTCAACTCATCAAAAAGTAAGGCTTTAATATGACAACGAGGTATCAAGTTTTTTTTTATCCCTTGTAGTAGGTTTTCAGGGATATAGTGAAGAAGTTAGTTCTATGAACATATAAATTATAGTTCTATTATATAAAGTGACACACTTTGTGTCTGTATAATTTTATTTAGTATATATTTGGGAGGAGAAACTTGTATATGAGAAGAAAAGTTTACACCTTACTTGTTGATAATAAATTTAAAGTAAGAATACTTTTATTTACATTACAGTTTTTAATGTTTTATAGTTATTGCTCACAAATGAAATTAACTTTAAAAAAAACTTTTATAGTAACATTGTTTAAGCACATAGACAATCTGTTTGGAATATAGACAGTTACTTATTTTGTTCAGGAAGAATTATTTCATGGATGATGGCAATTTTTATTTTACATTTTAACTCTAGAAATCTTTTGTAGTACCATAATAATATATAAAGAATATTTAGAAAATTTTATCAAAGATAATTTTGAGAGAGAAAGTTATTGTATTATTTATCAGAAAAACAAACTATTGAAAGTTAATGCAATAAAGTGTAATTATTGCAAATTTTAAATATTAATTAAAGTACTTATTATAATTTGCATTAAATGATCTTTTAAACATTTAAAGTAGCTGATGTGGACTATTTTGAAATGGTGCTCATGCTTTTGGAGAAATTCGAATAATATTTAAAAATTTACTTCATACGATACATTAAATTGGCCTACTTCTCAGATATCAAATTTTAACAATATGAAATGTGTGATAAAAATTCATTTATTTGAAATATAAAGACATTTTTATTGTTATGTTTAGATAAAACTCATAATACACATTTGTTTTTAATTTTAGCTTCAAAACTAATTTTTTTGAAGAAAAAAATAATACTGATTTATAATAAATTAAAATTTATTCTTAAAAAATTTTTAAATAAAAAACATAAAATTGGAATGAACAATGTTTATTTTTAAATAAAATACATATTTAAAACATTTATTTCATAAAATTATAAATCCTAGATAAAGTTAACATGTAGCAATTTTGGAGTTCAAAAATAAATTCAAAAATAACCTTTTCAATTTTGTAAATCCTTCAATGTAGAATTTGTTGGGTGTCCTGATGAAACGTAGAAAGCAAGATCGGTATAACCAAACTCACATGAAAACACAATACTGCTGCATATTTTCTTAAGAGACCCTCTCTTCTAAGCCGTAACAGAAGATACATTCACAGGCTTATGTTCACCACTGCTCGACCGACCGGACAAAGTGTAGGACCGTAGCCCACACTGCGTTACGAAGGCACACTGCGTTACATTGGGTTTCGCGTACTTTTCTACTTTCTAAGTTGGGAAAATTTTAATTCATCTGTAATGAGATTAGCAGGAACAACATCCTTTTGCTTGGTTTTCGACTATGGAAAAATCCGTTAGCCATTGCACTGCACGTCAACCAAGCCTAATCCAGTCGAAGTCCAAAATGGCTACCTACTTCCGCGTTCCTTCTCTCATTGCATAATTCACCCACACATGTCTACAACTCATGATCTTCAAGTGGAAGTGAAACTATGGATATTTACGACTCAACTTATACATCCAATTTTAAACATCGCGTTTAATGTTGCAATAAATTGGATCGAAATCGTAAGCATTGTAAAACTATGCCTTTAGTTGAATATGCCACTGCCATTCCCCGGGATCGGCCCGTCGCACGGGGGGGGGGGGGGGGGGGGGAGGGGGGGGGGGGCAATTTTCTGGAGACCCTGAAAGTTGGGAATTTCAACTTCTAAAAACCCCGAGTTGGGAAAATTTATGCCTGATGGAAATTAACATTATTAACAAATGAAAGCTATAGAAGATTAGAAATTTGTAAGATTACATTTAAATTAGACCTCAAAACGTACACTGCATTTGAATATGGGTGTAACAAATGAATGCTTGTGAGAGAACTATTTAATATTACCTCTAATATATTTAAAAAAAAAAGATGAAAAATGTCGATAAGTTGGAACTGGGAATTTTCAGCACTGTTGAGTTGGGAATTTCAAAACGTTAAGTTGGGAAATTTCTTTTATTTCGACTCCCCCCCCCCCCCCCCCCCCTTCCCCCTCGCTCGCTAGGTCGAAAGCATACTCGGCATATTTCTCGCATACTAGCAATTGGTCTGGCATACGTAGTGCATACACGCGGCATATTAATATTTTTATGATTTTTATCGTCCTCAAACTATTACTATAATGCAATGGTTTCAAAGAAGTATAATGTAACTAGATATACTTAAAAATCAACTCACACAATTATATAGTTGTAAACATTAATTTCGCAATAAATTGGACCGAAATCGGAAGCATATGCCGTTGGCATACTCACAGCATACGCCTCCGCGGTCATCAGTTCGATGGCATATTTCTCGCATACTAATAATAAGTCTGGCATACGAAAGGCATACACGCGGCATATTAATATTTTTGTCTCGGGAAAAATTAGTCTGGCATACGAAAGGCATACACGCGGCATATTAATATTTTTGTCTCGGGAAAATCAATCTGGCATACGAAAGGCATACACGCGGCATATTAATATTTTTGTCTCGAGAAAAATCAGTCTGGCATACGAAAGGCATACACGCGGCATATTAATATTATTGCCTCTGGATCGCAAAAAAGAAGCATATGCCGTTCGCATACACCGGGCATACCACCTCCGCGGTCATCAGTTCGAGGGCATATGTGGCATACATCTGGCATACGAAAAATCGGCTGGCATACGGAAGGCATACACGCGGCATACGAAACTTTTTGTCTCGGGTTGTTACTTTTGTTTTTCGAATCCGCCTCCGGACCTCGCTTTCTTTTTTCTCTCCCTCCAAAACAACCGAACGCTCTCTCCCACGCATTCCGTCACTTCCGGTACACCAGCGCCACTCTGCGAGAGCAACCTCTCACACCTTCCCTCCAGTTTCCACTGCATGACTATAGTCCTGCAGTGAAACTATTACTAACTTTGTCCGCGTACACTTCAATGTCCAATTATAGAAAGTACCTTCAGTGTGTGTTAGTGTTTGTGTCCCATAATTGCTTCTCATGCATGAGCTTACAATTAAACATTCAACATATCCATTATTACATATAAACAAATCAATAAAATAATAAACATATTAATTTACTGAAGTACATAAACACATACATTTACATTTTTTTTTTCTCCAAAATTTACATTTACTACATAAACATTGCATTAATCCTCATACTCGATGCGAGACAGAGCATCAGCGTCCGTGTTAACAGAACCTGGTCTATGGGCAACTTCAACATTAAACCTTGCAAGGGCTAATGCCCATCTCTGTAATCGAGCATTCTTCGGGATTCCCTCAGTAAGAAATTTTAAGGGATTATGATCAGTATGAAGTAAAATTGGTTTCCCATAAGTCCAAACTTCAAACTTGTTTAGCGCCCATATTACAGCAAAAGCTTCACGTTCTATTGTACTCCAGTTTGTCTGCGTATTTGTCAGTTTCTGACTAGCAAACGTTATCGGCCTAGCTCTTCCCATAGAATCCCTCTGAATTAAACATGCGCCTATTCCCGTCAATGAGGCATCTGTATGAATTTCAAACGGTCGTGCTAAATCAGGTGTGTACAGCGAAACCGCTCTACATAAAGCATCTTTTAATTCATTATATGCACATTCTGCTTCTTCGGTCCAGGGGACATCGTTAGGAATGGATTTCTTTGTCAAATCAGTTAAGGGTTTAGCTATTCTAGCATATCCTGGTACATATTCCCTGTAGTAGTTAAATAGTCCCAATGCTGACCTCAAAGATTTTTTTGTTTTAGGTACTTTTAAGTTTTTGATAGTCTTAATTTTGTCCGGATCGGGCCCATGCTTTCCCGAACCTACAATGTGACCTAAATATTTTACCTCTGGTTTGCCGAAGGAACACTTATCCAAGTTTGCAGTAAAATTTAAGGATTGAAGCGTCTTAAGAACGGCTGTAATGTGTTTTAAGTGATCCTCCCAGTTTACCGAATAGATTACTATGTCGTCAATAAAACTTTCTGCATAACCACTATGCGATTTTAGAGCTTGGTTCATTGCCCTCTGAAAAGTTGCCGGAGCCCCAGCTAATCCAAAAGGCATCACTTTCCATTGATATTGACCTTTCGGTGAAACAAAGCTAGTCAGTATTTTATGTTGTAGGGGGGTGATTTTAAACCTTTTTAACATGGTATCTTTGATACGACTATAATTATCCAATTCGTCCTCCCCCAATATAGAACTTATACCCCTTACCCGTTCTTTTAAGCTGTACAGTACAATTTTGCCCTGAAAGCGATCAGGAACTTCATACAATTTAAACATAATTTCGATATGATGAAAATAAAAAGGCCAATCCTCTGGTTTTTCGGGAGGGTCCAAGATTGAACCTTTCATTATATTTAAATATCCCATAAAATTAGACCCGTTTCTTTCCGAAACGTCTCCTGAACCGAAAGCAGTGCCGCCTTTTCCCGAGAGCCCCTGCATTTCTAATTCTTTAAGCTTAAGTTCATGTTCTCTCTCTAATTGTTTCTCTTTTTCTTCCTTCCCCTGCTGCTCCTGCTTAATCCTATCTTCTATTATATTACCCAACATATTCTTTACATATTCCTCCTCAAATTCAGCACTAGCTGTGATAATTTTTTTTAAATCTACCATTCTACTACCTGTAGGAATGTTCTCACCTAATTCCGTGGCTAGCACAATTAAATCCTCTCTCCTTGCTTTCCCGAAAAATGCCATCTTAATTACACAGCAAATACAGTTATATAATAAAAGTCAACCAAAATACCTTTAACTTATAAAAATAAGAGTTATAAAATACCAATTCTCAGATATTTGAACAAACCAGTAACATGATACAGCATACTAAATTACTTAATGCTGGTAAAATAACAGCATAATTTTTCTTAAGGAATTTTTTTTCCACTATTTTTCTCCTCAAAATACACCTAAACCATATATTTTACATACATCAAACCGAAACTACATCAACCATATATTTTACATATATCAAACCGAAACTACATCAACCATATTAAAACAAAACAAAAAATATATATGTTTGTCCCCCCCTGTATTTTAAGAATAGTAAGGCATATCTATTACCGTTGATTATTGTTGCAGCACCTCATATCACCGGTTCAAAGCGTTGAAGACCTACTTTTCTGGAAATATGCCGTATGTATTTCTCAGACAATCCCAGACAACCGCTGTCGTCGGCGCCACTGTAAGATTTGTCCCAGCGCAAATCTTGGTTCGTTGATACTCTTGAGACCCCCGGACAATTCAGAACACCACCGGACACTTGATAACACCACCGGACACTTGATACCACCGGACACTTGATAATACCGGACACTGGATACCACCGGACAATTGATAACACCACCGGACACTTGATACCACCGGACACTTGATACCACCGGACACTTGATAATACCGGACACTGGATACCACCGGACACTTGATACCACCGGACAATTGATAACACCGGACACTTGTTACTTTTGTTTTTCGAATCCGCCTCCGGACCTCGCTTTCTTTTTTCTCTCCCTCCAAAACAACCGAACGCTCTCTCCCACGCATTCCGTCACTTCCGGTACACCAGCGCCACTCTGCGAGAGCAACCTCTCACAGCAGTCATATGCCAATTTTTGTAAGTCATTTTGTAGCTCTAGTGCGACGTTAATTCAACCAACATAAACAATCACACAAACTTTGCCGAGTCCAATACTTGCGAAAATTACCATGGACTTAGTCCAATTACACTGGTTCCTAAACATTATATAAATATTATTATATAATGTTTAGGAACCAGTATGTTAACAATTCATCTTTGCTGTCCCTCGTTACCGCACAATTTCAGTTCTAATACTTTAAATAAAGACTGTGTTCTTCTTTTATTTCTTTGTTTGTTGAAGTACCATGTCCACAGAAATGCGTACGGATTAAGGTAAAATATTGGAAGAGATAAGTATATAAAAGAGGTAAACTCTGCGGTTCATTGATTAGACCCAAATAAATGCTATTTAAATTAAGTTTATTAAAATATAAAGTTGAGGGAGTACGACACATATACGCCCTTACTCCTCAGAAACAGACAAAGAAGTACGTAACATAAAGAAAAGTACACGAGACATTCCAGTACTTCAGATAGTTTAAATATACATATCCTGTTCATTAGATTCGTCTTGTGGGTCTAGACATTGTTATTTTGAACTGGACGTATGTAAATAAAAGAAAGTTTTGCGATATTTGACCTTAAAGTATTTATTTCGTATTGCGTTATGGTCCCATACCTCTTTCATCACACTAGTACTTCCGTTAATAAAGCTTCTATAATGCTGCAACCATTGTCAAAAAACAGGCCAACACATACTTTCTTCATCCATGACAATAACTCATTTTTTTTAGAGAATGCTACATACCTCCTTTACCGTCTTACCAAAGGCCTCCGTGGCCGAGCGGTTAAAGGCGTTCAGCTACTAATCCGAGGATTGGTGGTTCGAACCCGTGCGATGGACTTGACAAAGAAAAGTAAAAAGTAGTGATCTTGTGATCGGTGGGTTGCCAGCTTCGCTACAAAAATACTAGAAAAGTTGTCCAGAACATCCGCAAAAATTAACTGCGTGTATACGGGACTGGTGCACGATGAATCTGATCGGGGTCCAAAGTCCCGACGTCTATTGAAGGCGTTGGGTGCCAGTTCAGGTGTTTCCTCGTCATCTGACTATGGTTCTAAAATAACGAGGTGCATGTATGAATGAATGTGTGTGTGAATGTGTTCCCGGGTCTTTCCTTCGAGATAGACCCCGAACCGTCGCCAATATCCCACTGTGCAGCTCTAGCGCACGTTATTTAACCAAACCAACCAATTTACCGTCTTACCTTTTCATTTATAAATGCAGAAACGACATTCGACACCGATTATTTGACTGGAACACAATATCTATATTATATTGCAAAAAGTGTAAATAATAAAATTAAAAATAATAATAAAAAAAAATATTTGTTCTCACTTATCCAGTTAATTTCTCTAGAAAAAAAAAAGCTTCGAATTCCTACAAAATGCAAATCCCAACACAACTCTCACTTTGAGATTCTTTTTTCCATTAAGTGAGAGATTAATTAAGAGGATTAAGGGCACCCAAGCGCAGCTGGAAATTAGAATTTTCTATTACTGAGTGTGTACAAAGAGAGCGGTTTTGAGAATAATTTAAAGAGTAATTGAATTTCTAATTCTGGTCGGTTTACTGTCATAAAAAGAGTCATTTTGGTTGGTTAAAAATAAATATTTGAAGAGATTTTAAATAATTTAGCATGGATATATTTCGTATTGAGGCATAATGTTTAGAACAAAAAAAATAAATATTAATTGCTTTTAATTATTTTATTAAAATAAGAATCTGATTTGGATTGTAAAACACATTTATAATCGCTGGGAGTGGTTGACTGTTTTCACAATATTATTACTCTATTTATTTCAACTGTGCACGATTTCCTTGACAGCTTTTGCAACATTTTAAATCAGATTTGATAAGTAGATGTTTTTTTATGTAGTGTTTAATGTGGTAAAGATGGTAACTTTCTTATGAATTAAATGAAGTAGTTAAGAATATTTTTTTTTAAATACAAATACAACGTTAAAAATACGCAATAAAAATCCATCAAATCTGGACATGTTTCGGGAGATACGTCTCCCTTCATCAGCAGGGAATGAAAAAGCCTGTGTAATAAAATATAAATAAACCCAGAAATTGAAAGAGTTGCCAAAGAAAAAACCAAAAAGACTATTTCAATCGGTTGGAGTTAACTATTGTGTGCCAACAAGCGGGAAATACTGGGACTGCAAATGTCTCGTTGACAGTCGAATCAATATTGCTAAAAATATGAAACGCCTCCAGGAAGTCAAGTTCAACTGAAGATTTGGGTTTGCAAATTAAATGTGGGTTAGAAAAATTAAATATATGATCATGTTCTCAAGAGTGCTTGACAATGGAGGACTTCTTTATTTCTTGTTTAACAGTATATGCTGATGAAGGGAGACGTATCTCCCGAAATTTGTCCAGATTTGATGGATTTTTATTGCGTATTTTTAACGTTGTATTTGTATTTTTAAAATTCTTAACGCAATGTTCTATAAGACGAGTTTTTATCTTATAAGAATATTTTTATTAAACTAAACTTTTGTAAAATTTTAACCAGTGGACAGTTTTGTCATATATTTCAAACTTGATAAATAAGATCTAATATTAATACGTAAAAATACATATTCGATATAAATTTTTACAAACATCTTATTGTCATTATTAATAATAGAACGTACAGGCCAACGTTTTGCCAGAAGAAGGACATTCTGTAGCACTTTTGTACATGGTCTTCCGATCACTGCATCCTATCAGCAGGATTTTGTATTCAGTTTGCATTAAAAAATCGTGCATTAAAAAGCGATGTTGTCGAAAACACTAGTACTAGCACACTTAAAGTGGGTTTCACACTTAAAGTGTGGCAAGCTCAATTTATTTTTGTTATGTAGAAAACTTCCGATTTTTCAAATTATTGTAAAGAAATTTTGCAGTTTGATTTTTTTGGGGGCTAACTCAGAATTTCCTGAATTTTCTGGTGGTAGTACCGGCCTTCCTATCAGAAAGAAGGAAAAACTCTATACGATCGTAAAGATTGTACCGGCAGTACGTTGCGTCCTGTAAGGATGTAATACTAAAAAAATCCTAAGTAATATCTAAAAAATTTAAAATCGGACAGCGATACTTATGTTTTTTTTTCTTACGCTCACCATGTTGTCACATTTAGTATACAACCGTAACGTGAGAACTGAATTCAATTGCATTGTTATTAAAAGTTTAGTAAAAATATATTCTATTAAAATAGAGACTAATTAATTTTTTATAGATTTAGTAAATCTCAAAATGTCAAGAAACATTTATGAGTCGACAACGCAATTAAGAATTAAGAACCTAAAATATAAATTGCAATGCTATAAATTTTAAGTAGTGTAATAAGAAAATAGTAGTAATTTCCAAAGTAATCAAAATTATAAAGAGTGATAAAATAATAAAGAGTCTAGAACTGGACTGAGGACTCTCATTGGAAAAAAATGTACTTTACAATGGCGCGCGGAGGAATACTGTCCTTGATGACAAAGTAGAAAACACATTTTACATTGGCGTTTTTAGCGTTAGTCGTGTTGAATATTTGGTTTGATATTTTGATTTTGTAGTTAATTAATATATTTTTTCTTCTTTCTTTGAGCAAGAAAGCAAGCATGGCAAAACATTAAATGTATAACATTTAATGTATTTTTGAAAGCCAAAAATGTATTTTCAAAAGCTAAGATATTTGCACTTTATACTATTCCAAACACTATACGAAATAACTATGGTTTTATACCTTGGCTCAAAAGGGTGTAAAGCGGTCGCGCACGCTTAGTAATCACTCCAGTTATTATTTCAGCTAGTTCGGCTCGACTTCTAATCTTTCCATTTAAAATTATGTTGATGACGTTTCCTCGCACAGTTCAGTTTCCACACAAATCATGTGGAAACAGTTTACTCTCTGTTATAATATATATATAGTCTGCTTAAAATATATATGGCAGTCACATACGTACGTTTCCTTGACTCTAACAACTTGTTTCGAACTTTAATAATGCAAAAGTCAACTTTTACATATCAATTATTGTTGTTGTTCTTGTAGTAAAATGATCTGCATATTTTATTGTAAATCTGGGTAAGTTTTTTTATTTGGAATAAATAATAATCGTATCTTTAAAAAATGATGCTTTTTTGTGGTACTTTTTCTAAGACTATGAGTGCTTTATTAAGTAATTACTTTTTACTTATTTAATTTTAAGATATATTATAATAAAACATATAAAAGGAGATGTAATAAAATACATGTTATAAAGGGAGAAGGTTTGAAATTTATGATAAAACAAATTCTATTAATATATACTTATTTTCAGTTTTTTAAAAAAAATCAATAAAAGTATAAAAAAATCTGATATAAAAAGTGTTCAATAGAGCACTCGAAAATAAACAAAAGCTCATAGCAACATTTTAGAGGTACCCTGGATTTCATTACGATAACATTAAACAACAAATTTAAAGTTTATCTGTCTCTAATACTGCATAAAATAAACCTCTAGAAATACTTCACAAAATCTCAACCGAAATAAGAGCATAAACTTTTCCTCGATTCTGTGAGGAAATACAGACACACGAGACTCGGAGGGATTTCGCACAGATCAATCTAGACATGAAATATAACGAGCCTGATCGACTCTGAGGTTGGATAAAATATTCAGATCTATAACAAATCTCGTTTTTCATACCCTCGAAGGCAACCAATAAAAATGGGGTGTCGGTGCCGTTTACGAGTAGCCTCTCTGATGTTTTCGTTCGAAAAAGGGGTGGTTTGGAATTTTACCAGACGATATCGATCTCTTCATTTCAGTAATAAAAATATTGTGGGGGTGTTACTTGTCTGAAGAGGTATTATTAAACTAAAAATTGGATGTGACACTGTTGAAGATTTAGTTAGTTTGGAGAGGTAAACGAGATCCTTTTGGAAGAGAAGCAAATTTTCTTTCAAATGTTTCTCTACTTGTTATTACAGCAGATGCACAAACTTAGTGCACAGATATCTCAAATACTTTTTCAATAAATTGAGTTTAAAGAGACATGGTACTATCTAAATTTTTATTTTAATTTTGAATGAATTTTGTAATGTATATTATTTATATTTAACTAAGAGAACAATATTTCACAAAAAATTACTTGTTTGTATTTTTTTCTCAAAATTTAAGCTTTTTAATTTTTTAACATGTTAAAAAGTTTTTTAACTATTTAATTTTTTACCAAAATTTTTCCTCAGATTTTTTGAACTATATAATATATAATAATTGGTATTAAAATTTTACTACATGCATTTGATTTTATAAAAATAGTTATTTATAATAAATAAAATTTTTCCTTAATACTCAAATTTTCTTACTTTTGTAATTTTTAAAAAAAAATTACTGCTGATCGAGCTAAATCTCATGTCAATTTATAATATGTACTTATTTTACAATATTTTATAACATTATACATTTCTACAATAACAATAAAAAAAGCTTTGGCGTTTCGAAAAACTTAATATCAAGGGAAACCAAACACTGAGATAAACGATTTAAAGTTTTGGTTCCTTGAGAAACAGAATACATCATCCAACATAAAATCTCAAATAACTCATTAAAAAACTTATATATAGTTCTAGAATTTTGCAAACATATTGAGAAGATTCCAAACTATAATATTATCAAATAAAAAAAAATAGAGACTTTTACAATTTTTTGGATTTGAAATCGATATAGTACATAAGTGTGGTATAGGTGAAAATCATTTATTTTAAGTTTAACTGATAGAATCCGCAATATCCACTACAATCTATGTATGGAATTTTATGTTGAACAATTAATATTATAGATTAATTAAGATTAAGGTTATCAATTAATAAATCTCCTGTTCTAAAAACTTACGAAAATGCAAATACGCCTATACGTCCTGTGACTGACGAATGTTCTGTAGAAAGTTTTCTAAAAATGATCCTAAGAAGTTTTCGTAATACATTTTTCAATTTTAGAGTCAAACATACGAGTTAAATATTAAAAATTTATACTTTACTTTTTATCGGGGGTCTGTCATCGGTCATCCGAATAACTGAAAAAGAAATAATATGAGAGCTAATGTAAATATTTGGGTTTACGAAAAATAATGATGTAAGGCGTAGTAGAGTATATTATCAAAAACTCTATTTCTAAAAATAAACAATAATAAAAAAAAACCAGAATTCACAGCAAACACACATTTAAATGCCAGTATAATTTGTACTATATAAATTTCTAGGATTTTTGGAACTTTACACTTTTCTATTTGAGCACCACCATGATACATCTTATTGGAATAGTATATGTCTTAGAAATGGTGGATTTTGAGTTTGATCTTAGTCCATGATTTAGGCGTTAAATTTAATCAGGGTCCAATGTCGTGACGTATATTGAGCGTGTGACAGGCGAGAGCTAAGGTGTTGTTTTCGTCACCGGATCATTGTTCAAAAATACAAAGCAGTGTCTTCGGGTCTTTATTCGAGATAGGCCCCGAGCTGACACTAATAGCCTACTGCGCAACTCTAGTGCGACGTTAATTAACATGTTTTAGGTGCGTGGGGTACCAACTTGGGTGTTTTCTTCGTCAAATGACCACGTTTCAAAGTTCTGTGTGTTTTCTGCGGATTCCAAACCGCAGCCTGTAGCTCACTGTGTAGCTCTAGTGCGATGTTTTTTCAGCCAACCAAACGAATATATTAACATACCTGGTATGCAGAACGAAATAGTTATAATTGGGAGGTCTCTAAGTTCAAAAGAACACCCTCCGGGTGAAAAGAGCTGGTGCACATTTAGTTAAAATTTTTATAAAATATTTGAGCTCTTGGCATCTTATTTGACAATGGTGCAAGATTACTGTTGAGCCTTTGATAATATTGTTGATCGGTCGTTCGATTGCCCCAAAAAAAACCTCCACCACGAAGTGCCGTTCGGTGGGAAGAGTTCGTTTAATAATTACTTTCGTATGGAATTTGTGGCAACGGCTCCTTCCCATCGGACGGAGGGGGAAAAACCCTACTGCGGTAGGTGTGGTGTTTTGGCTTTTGCTTTTTCGCTTGGTGTTCTTCGTCCTGAGTGTGGATGTTGGTTAATTTCTTTAAGGTATCCGAACACGTTCGAAGCACTTTTTTTAAAATGTGTCAGATAAAATTTATTTAATGCTATTTTTAGATTGTTTGTTAGTAAAAACTAATTATATATCATAAATATTTAAAGTTTATTATTATAATTATTAAAAAAATGAAATAATCATTGAAAATTTTAAATTTTTATTCAAAAACTTGAAAAGTTATACAAGACATACAAATCAGTTCATATGGAAAATTTTACTATTAAAATAAACTGCATGTTATTATCTAGTGTTCCAAGTAAAATTAAACATATATATAAAAAATTAAATTTTTGGTGACACACCGAAAATTTATTATAAGATTTTTGACAATTTCACAACCTTATAGTTCAATATTTAGTCCATAAATAAAAATATATTAAAGATTTTCCAACAATTTTAGTAAATGCACTAGAATACACTCTACTAAATATGGACACAAAATTTAAAGACAATATAACAATAATATTTTGAGTTACGATTTTTGAAATTTGCTGTTTTTGAATAAAAATCAATTCTGAGAAAAATGCGTTTAAAGTATAAATTTATCTATTATTAATATTAAGAAAGTTTCAACACAATTAAAATCACCCTGATTTATATGTTATACCCTCCTCTTGCTCATCTTTAGCCATTTTCCCTTTTTTAGCTAATCTATTTTTTTTTTCTGGCAACTTTAACATTAGGTAAAGAGTGGCACTTCGAATCCTTCAGTCGTTCGATGTCCAGTTCTGAAAAACCTTTTAATGTGTGAACACCAGAATTGAGCCGAATGACCTTTCCCAATGAGTCTTAGTCCAAATGAAATATTTACAGAATGTAATTTGTTTGATTTTTCAGAGGCGCAAAATGTATTTTTGTATTCGCAGGTTTGACATTTCACTGTCATATTTGATGCCATTGGATGCCAGTCCAAATACAGACTCTTGTAGAAGACACAGTTTACTGCTAAAGCAATCGGGGCAGCACAAACTCTTTATCACATTGGAGATAATTTGAATATTAATTATTTGATTTCCACTGATTTCAGTTCGAGAGTAATTGTCCAAATAAGAAGTCATAGTGAGCTTCTTTACACTTGCCGTAGGCACGTTGTTCGACGCAGATGAATCGGTTTCAGTGGAACATGTAACATATTTATTTCCTCGGAATTTTTTCTTACGAATAAAACTTGGGTTTCTCGAATTTCCCATGGTGTTTTAACATAAATGAAATCAAATTTGGAGAGTTAATTAAGTTAGGTCTTTAAAAATAATTATTAAACAGATTATAAGGAAAAAAAAACCGCTACTTGTAAAGAAATAAACAAGAGAGTAAAGTTGTTGCCATTTTTAATACAAAAACTTCTGATATAAATGAAAATATCTGGTGGCTAGATTATAGCAACATTAAAATAATAAATATTGCAATTAAAAATTAGAAAAAGTTGAAAACTAAGGAAAAAACGATGTTTCTGCCTCATTTCCGGTTTCGGAATGCTACTTCCGTTTTCATTTAATATTTGTCCACTTGAACTTTAAATTACTATAACTTTTGTTCTAATTGACGCACAACTAAAGTAAAAACTGTTTTGGAAACTTAAAAGTGCAGAAAATCATATTTTTAAATAAAAAAAATTTGGTAATTTCAGTCAAAATCACTTTATTCAACGTGTACGGATACCTTAAGTAATTCTAAGAAAGAATTCCGGACAAATAAAAGATGATTCTGTGAATAAGTCTCTTGATTTTGGGATTATACAAACATGTACACAACGGTACAATTACATCAATGTGTTCCCAAGTATTTCTTTCTTTGGGTTTTTGGTTGACATACTAGTGCCATACAATGTGCAATTGGTGACTGTTAAGGATCAATCTAGAATATAATATACGAAAACAATGGCTCGTAATCAATCATTCAAACAGTGTCATTATGTTTGAGTTGATCATTAATTCTCAAAAGTTTAGAAAAATGGACATCATGCGATTTTAAATTCCACAAAAGTGTATGATGAATTTACAATGCTCATCAATCTCATCTTTACAATGCTTACAATGCATCATCATGTTTAGTCTTAAATAACCAACTGTGCAGCTCTAGTGCGACGCTTTTTAAAACAACCAATCATGTTTACTCAACACACAAGATTGTCGTTTTGGGTACAGCTATTCTCTGGTTTCGGAACCATGTACCTTTAGTATTATAACACAGTTTAGTATAAGTACTATATGACTTACTGTGTGCGAGATTGGAATTTTGCCAGTTTCCCGCCACTACGGGCCTGTTGTCTTCTCTTCTCCACGTGTACCACGGTTCCGGACGTCCCCTGGCGGCGCATCTTAGCGACACGTCTGTCCCCTCACGAGCAAACAGGTCGGAACTGGTTCCCTCTTCTACAATATCAGGGGGAACTAGAAAAGAAATAGTGACATAAAAAATTTATTTAACTCATTATAAATAAAGTTCCAGATTGATATTTCTTTATCTTCTAGAAGGAGTCACATCTGGAGGTCTATTATTATAAAAGAACGGCAGTTATGGTAATATTATTGTTAAATAACGATTATTTTTAGCTGTTAACTAATATATTAAAGTGCGGTTAAAGGTGGTGAACATGTCTCTTCTATCCATATTTTTCAACTAGAAGTCTTTGGCACATAATTGGTCGGTTCCCTCCGAGACAAGGGATCCAACCGATTCAGAATCGGAATCATTGACGGACGTCGAGAACGGCGTCTGCAGATGAAAAAAGCGAGGAAAAATTCCTTACCTTTAATGACGTCAACCTTGTTATTGTATTCAAATTGGAAATCCTATTATATTAAAAACAAACTCCGCGCTCTATTTTCTGTCAAAAAGTACAAGTACTTTCAACTTTGATCCAAACTTATATTTAACAATATTATAACCAAAATTTAAAGAGATATTATAAAAAAACTAAATTTAAGGGTTTACTATTTACCTCCTTCAAATACGCTAATGCGAATATCGGAAAACCAAATCGTAATTAGTTCAAACCGACTAATTAAACGCATCAGTAGCCATGGACCTTATTTTGCACCGAAACATCTCCAAAGAGTTTCTATAATAAATATAAAATATCTTCTGAAAGCTGATGCCCTCACCTGCAGAAACTACGAAAGTCTTTAATCCTCACCCCAATTATACACCTATTTAACTTAAAGTTCCACCTGTTTTAAAATAATAATAACAGAAGGAGACCTTTCTCTACACTTTTCCGCTACTAAAATGAACGGGACAACCCTGTTGCTTTGCGAGAAAAGAGCATCCAGTTTCCCTTTCAAAATAACTTTTCTCCTCATCTGACGAAAAGACAACTTTTTGTCCTAGAGTACGACTGAAACTTGATCAGTCGATTGGTCAACTGCGAACAGATAGGTATGCAATAGGATAATTGACTATTCTTTACAATATAAAGATACGCGCCAATAACGACAAAAGTTTTAATATTGTGATTTAAAAATATATTGTGGCCTTGTTCCAAAATCAGAAAAAAGATAATCTGATAAAGCATATGATAAAACAATTAAACATTTTAATTATGTTTGACAAAATGTGTGAAGAAGAAAATGTATCGACTATTTTTTTTATAGATCTTTATTTCACAGAGCTTTTTGTTTTAATCCATTTTAGATAGTGCCATTTGTTAAGCGTATGAAAAAGTGCTATTTAAAAAATAATATTCTAGTTATCGTAAATTGACGTTATTATATATTTCAACTGTTACTGACGTCTATTGAAGGCGTTGGGTGCCAGTTCAGGTGTTTCCTCGTCATCTGACCATGGTTCTAAAATAACGAGGTGCATGTATGAATGTGTGTGTGAATGTGTTCCCGGGTCTGTCCTTCGAGATTGACCCCGAACCGTCGCCAATAGCCCACTGTGCAGCTCTAGTGCGACGTTAATTAACAAAACCAAACCAATCAGTGTACAGGGTTGTTGAATATAAACTTCCTTGGGTTGGAGGGACATATAAGACATTTTGAGGGTCATAATTATATGGAATATGCGAAACAGACGCTTCATATCATGCATTTTTGAGGTTCATTAAAGAGTAGTGGAAATTCTGCTGATAGATGGTGCTTTAACAATAGTGAGAAGTTATATTTGTCGAAACGGAGCCTCTACTCAACTTATGCAAAAGACGAGTCTGATAAAAAAGGAAGACCAGTGCTGTACTGGTGTTGGCTGTACAAGCAGCAGTTTTCACTTCTTTAAATACAATGCATTCTCTGAAAGATATATCTCTATTAGTAAATATTTTCTGTCAGAATAACGTGTTCATTAACGTTTTCTCGCTATCCATCAGCGACTTTTTATTAAAAAAAATATTTTAATAAATGTCGAACCTATGATTTCAAGTATCTGATGTTCAAATTTCTCGCATTGTGTCCTATACAAGACTAGTTCTCTGAGTCAGGGAAGAGGATCAATCCTGCACTTCTTGTTCATAAGATTTTAGTATTGTAACTTACATAAGGAGTGCATAAGTAAAAGCAAACTTGTCAGTTCGACTGCAAATCGAAGAAAATCGCGAAAACGTTTGGTAGATGCATGTATTTCTACGGAGCTTCAGATTTTCAAGTTTTAAAATAAAAGAGATATTTTTGGAAATCTAAACTTAAAAAAAAAAAAAATTCTATATAAAATTAAAGGCTTTTATCATTAAAAAAAATATTTTTTGACATGTTTGGTTTTCCATGCATGCTCCACACATGGCTATTTCATTTCATGTATCGTGTACAATAACGTTTTTTAACTTTATTGGAAAGTAATAACTTTTTTATGTTAATTTAGCGAAAATTTTCAACTTAAAAACTTAATAAGAAAAAAAAGTAATGAAAAGGATAATTGAAAATTAATTTTAAAAACAGTTAATATTTGCTATAACGCGAGCTAAACAATTAGGAACAGTTCGTAACTGTAAACACTCTAGTCTATTTGAATATTTATAATTTTAAACTGGAATAAAGCAAAGGGAAATTTATTTATTTTAAATAAAAAATTATCTGAATTATCCGAGTTTCAATGAAAGATTAAATTATTATTTAAATTATTCCACAATTACATTTAATAAACTGTACCAATTTACATAAACTAACATTATTACTGTATATGAATTAACTAAATAAAAAAACTAATCCATTTAGAATCGACAAAATTCGGTATATTGAAATATTAAACCCTAAATTAAATTCAACGCTGAGTGAGATTTTTTTTTTAAAACAAATTTCCCGGAATAAAAGGATTACAAAGTAAACACATTCCGGGGCAGAATTTATAAGGAATAAAGGAATTTATATGGAATGAAACATGTTTATCAAATTAATCTCATTCCCTTATAGTGAAGAATTTGAATTCTCGCACATAATGCGCGAGTAATTCATTTTCTCAGAAAAAGCGAATCTTGTTTTGCGAAACTTCATTCATTTGCATTTTATCTTTCGCATTTCACATGAGTGTGTGCGTAATGCGTTTACTTTGTCTCGTACTTAATTCAATTTGGGAATTCAATCATTGTTGTATTTTGGCATTGAGCAGAAAATACGTTTTTCTCTCTCCCCCCCCCCTTCAGTTTGCTTTAAAAGAAGTGTGGAGTTAAACGCTTTTAAGTAAACGTAAACGGAAGAAATTTGAAATCCATATTAATTGCGAGTGTTTATTCATTTTACAGATTTTTCTAACTAAAGCTTTTAAGGAGGGGAGCCCTAATATAAGACGAAAGTAGATAAATATTACAAATATAATAGTAGCTAAGTTAATAAGTTCTCTTTCAAATGACGTACTGAATAAAGGGAGATTTTAATTATTTAAAAAACAAATATTAGTACTTGTTGCGACAAAGTTTCCTATTTTTTCTCTATATAGATTAGAAATATATGTAATAAAATAGCTGCTATTTATTTTTTTAGCTAATCGTTATACATATTTTGTAATAAAAGATTAAATTTGATACGACAGAGTAATTATTTTTTTTGACAAGCTTTAACTAAGTAAACTTCAAACATTTAAAAAATAATGCTTTTTATTAAAAATCAAATTTTTCGTCATCTCATATTTTATTTAAATATGCATTTTGTAATGAGTATTTTTCTGTAAACATCTAAGTAATTATTAGATAAAAGTCTTGCTTAATTTCTTCTTTCAAAATCCACAAATAGCTTACAAAACACTTTTCAAGATGTTCTTTTAGTTAAAAAAATATTCCCGGAAGACATTTAACAAACATAACTTCTAAAATTTATAGATTTTCTACAAGAAAAAAGCTTGTGTCAATTTAATAAACACAATTTATGCTTAATTCATTAAATTTCATACGTTTATTTAGTTGAAATAATTACGGCTGCCTATTTTGGTCTCTTAATATTAAATTTTTGCTTAAAATTACTTACAAATATTATTAATGTGAAATTGGAGGGGAATATATTACATCGAAAAGTGTATTAAAATTCCATCTATAATATAATTTATTCTACTTTAAATATTATAGATAAAAATTACATTTAAAATATAAATTTATGTGATTTACAAAAAAATATCCGTCTAGTAATCTTATTTAATTTGAGCTAAAATAGGAGAACATTAAATTTGTAACCAAAGGATTTAATGGCTTATTATTAAATTAAATCCATTTAAAAATGCCGGATATCGGTTAATAAAAACTTTATTTTCGTTAAACACAAGAACAGTGGCAGACGTTAATTAAAAAGCTGAACATTTTCCTTACAAAGAGTTTTAAAATGTTACTTTTTTTTGGGAGGGTTTCAAAATGGTATGGAGTTAAAAAATAAATCAATATTATAATTTTTTACATGAAATTTTGCAATTAGCCTTATTTAGCATATTATAATGTGTAGGTGTGTATTAAAAAGGACATTTCTATGTTTTAAAGTATATTCGGTGTTTAGACAGCTTTAGAAGATAAATTAAGAAAATGTTAATATTAATATCAGTAATTGGAGCTATAATTTTTTTAATAATTGAAAACTTAAACCCCACTACATCCTGAGAAATACCGAGAGTATATATTTATAAAATTTTCAAAAATAATCTTTTTAATTTAAAAACATATTTTATACATTTATCTTAAAACTACTATTACAGTTTTAATAAAGTATTGCAGATATTTATAAAATGCTTGAAATTAGGTTTATTTTAGCTGTTTAAGTTGGTACATTTAATAAAAAGTTTTTAAAACTTAATTTTTTTTTTGCTTTTATGTTACTTTAAAAGTTTTTAAAATAAAAAAATTCTATTATTTTACATGAACCAGTGTATAATGAGTACAGGAAAATAAAATTAGATAATATTATGGATTAAGCAAATAAAACAATAGTAAAATGTTAGGGGGCTTAGCTCCATTAGACTATAACTTGGGGGGATAAGTAGATCCACTACTTATTATGCCTATGGTCATGTTAAAGAAGCTATTTCAATAGATACTGACACATTAACGTGTCTGTGATACCAGAATTAAAATAGTCTAAAAGTTTCTTTCCGTTTAGAACATCGATGTTTCTTAGAAAAACAAACTCGGTACATAGATATTTATTTGTTCATTGTACATGAAATATCTAGTTCGATATTTTCAAAATGTTTAACGAAATTTCACTAACGAAATATGAAATATAAAGCTAAAATGTTGACAACTTTAAATTAGGATAGAAGACTATGAACAAATGGCATTTTCCCCTGTAGTTCTGGTAATTCTCCAAAAATATAATGTACAATTAACACATGCGTTATGTTTTCGACGTCATTGCCGCCAAAGACAGCAGTTAATTTTTTCGAGAAACATCGTAACCTGCAAAGATTGGAATTTTCGATCTATGTCATTTTCAGTTACAGTAACCCGTGTACAGGCTTTCTTAAGTTGAAGATATTGACTCTACCCGCAATGACTATTGCCACGTCTTCCTAAACAGAAATATCCTGATTGATGCTGTTGCCAAAACTGTTATTGTTTTGTTTCTAGAATTAACGTACATTAACTATAGCTTTTAACTTAAATTTACCAACTTAAACAACGAAGTACCCTATATGGAAGAGCATGTTTGATTACTTTTCAAATTGGCACATGTGTCTGATGTTGTTTCTAAGATGATTTTTGTCATAATCCTAGAATTAGTGTAGAATATTAAAGCCATACTTAAAGCCATACTCGTATCCAACCTGGTCCGATCAGAGAGTTGTAACATTAAATAGAGAGCGCCTTCAATACCAGACTCTCGTAAGGCCGTGGTGTCAACATTGAAAAGAAAAACTCACATCACGTGGTTATAGCGCTGCCACATTTGGCGTTCAGACATCTGCAGGAGTTTCAAATTTGGCGCACTTTCTTTTCTTTTGGTGATAAGGAGTTCTGTCCGTATTTAACTTCTTAACATATATGTACGTATTTAATTATTTTCAAATAATATGCGCTAAATATTTCCTCTTCATTAACGAAACGAAAATATTTTATTTGTGTTCAATACTCGAAGAAGCGAAACTCTTTATGTTTCTCAGGTTTTATTGTTCATATTTTCTTATTGAAGTATACAAAATAACAATTGAAAGAACTTCGCTTATGGTAAATTTTTCACATAAACACGTAATGCAATTATTTCAAAACTACAAAGTAAGAAAAATCATCTTAATATATCTGTTAAACTGCCTTAAATTGTGCCACTCGTTCAAAAAAACTATATTTAAATACAAAATTAAACACAAAACCATATTCCAATACTTCGATTTCGTTTAGTTCTTAAAGTCGCCAAGGCCTGCCAAGTAATATTGGCGCATGAATGAATTGGCATTTCCTCATATCACGTGGCTTCAATGATGGACACACGGAAATCAGCATTTTTATACCTCTATTTGTATCATTACTCTATGGGTCCGATAGGCATTCGCAAATATTTGTTTCCAATGTCTATCTCTGGTTGCTGCAATGAAGCAACAGCAAACATAGGTTGACTTTACACTGGCCTAGCCTTGCCCAATATTCCTTGGCTCCTTTGACTTGGGGATGGAAGTCAATTTCAATTTGGTAACATTGGTAGTCAACTTGTTTGGTTAATTCGGTAATCAGCCTGGTGTTTCTTTTCGACCAGCCTTTCAATACCTTCTAGTCTCCAACAGTTGACGAGCATTACCAATGGTGGGGCGGCCACACTACTCGCTCCACGGAGTAAAGAAAAAGGTGGAGATGATTTGGCGAGATTTCATGAGACATAAGTTAGCAACCTCAAACTAGGCACAAACAAACCTAGTTTGCAATGATTTTTCTACGAGGGATGCATTATTTTCAAATTAAGAAAACGCATGCTAAAACTTAAAAAATGACTATTTGTGCAGTTGTGGGATGCAGTACAAGTTCCAAATCGATAGAGGATGCAATTATTTCCACTTCATAGGTAAATTAAATTATAAAATAAATTATTGCCAAATACTGGTACAAAGAAGTGCTTTGGAATAGCGCCAAGTACTTCGCCAGTTCCTACTTTTTAAACGATTGCTTATTTCACATTGCATACCGGTTTGTGACTTGATCGCACCTCCACCTTCTTCTTTACTCCATGACTCGCTCTTACACTACTCGTAGTATGGTCATTGTCATTGGAGCGTATTGGGAAAAGGCTGGACACGAATGTGGCTCTGGTTTAACGCAACTCACCCACTACGTCGAGGTATCCGATCTGGAAGAGCATGGGCACCGTGTTGACCTGGCACATGTAGGACCCTCGGTCGTCCTCCTGCACGTTGCGGATGTGCAGCACGTACACGCGGTGCTCGCTGTGGCTCAGCGTGATGCGGTAGTTGCGGGAGATCACGTGTCGGTGCATCGTCAGAACGGTCTTTGTTTCAATTCGCAGCCACGCCACCTGGAGGAGAAAAAGGGAATATCATATTAGAGTCGCCCTATTTCGACTTGTCCACTTTGTAGAACAAGCCCATCCCATTTTTAAATCGCATTTTTTTCGTATTACATTTTATTTCGACATCTGGAATTGAGCAAAGTATGTTGTTTAATGCGCAAAATAACATACTTTGCTCAATTCCAGGTGTAGAAATGAAATGTAATTCGAAAGACATGCAAAAATGGAGTGGACTTGTTCTCCAAAGTAGACAAGAGACGTTTTGGAATTGGGCTTACTCATATGCAGGAGTGAACAATACAAACAGACCAAGTCCAACTTTTCCAGTTAGACTAAGTATGTTTGTCTGAAGCTGATTGATGGCACACATAACTGAACAATGTGTGTTACAAATCAGTTTGTAGCAAACAAAATATTGTTAAAAAAAACCCGCTAAACTGTACGTGTCTACCTGCTGATTGCTTAAAGTTGGCATAGTAACCGGCGAGTCAAGCCAAGTCGCAATACAAATTAGGCACAGCCCTTCGCTGGGTGGGACAAAGTAAGCCGTATGTGATACAAAGTAACACATTTTTACGGTTTATAAATAGACCTTATGATAATCAAACCTGACAACAACAATATTTATTATTATATAAAAAAGATGCCGATGTAGGGGAAACTTAAAATTTTGAGGACATTCCCGGAAAAACAAACATGGGGTTCAATGGTTTATATTTTCAGCCTCCTTATTATTGTCGGTATATACTAAAAGTTTAACCACCAACGCTCAAGCGAGATTTGTAATTGTTAAGTTATTTTCACTGTTTGAAAGTATCGTTAATTTTTCCTGTACAAAAATACACACAAAAAATCGTTTCACTCACATTGAAATGTTTTATTTTGACAATAATCCTAATGTTACATCTCATAGAAACGATGAACTTATTTTTTTTATAATTTTTTTTTATCAATATTGAAATTATTCTATTCTTCAGTTATCAGTTACACACAGGTGGATGATTTTTTAAAACAAAATTTTTCTTACTTAAAGAACAATACAACTTGTAAAAATACAAAAATACCACATCAAATTTTTTGATAATTCTCTTATTAAATATATTTCATGTAGGTTGGGGAAATAACATACAACGTGGACTTAATCCAGTAGGATTTAAATAGCCACTTCAAGAGTTTCGAGAGCAAACGTTAATGCGACTCCTTAATTTCCAAATCGTCTTCTGCGACTCTTTAAGAAATATACCTTAAACATTCATTACATCCAAAGATAGCTACAGTAAATGTCCTGAAAACATCCCAACTGAAACATTCAGTTTATGTTTCCAGCTGAGGCACTTGAAAAATGTTACCTATGCATTTCAAGTGAAAACTCTGTGGACTGATTCTAAAATAAAATATCCGTGGAATCTTACGGAATTTGAGACGCAGTGCAAAGTCTATCTATCGTTGATGTCAGAATGTTTGGGATATTTGGAATTCCGGACTTAATATAAAAGGTAAAGTATATTTTGTAAGGCTCCATGTTCAAATATATTATATGTTAGTCTTTTATTAGTATGGTTTTATACGATGGAGTGAATAGCTTCTATTAATAAATTGAATATTCGAATAATCGGTTCAATGGTTTGCGAAGAATTTGCACGGCTATTTTCAAGATGAATTGATTTTGGTAATAGGATTTTTCAAATGGTTGGATTTTAAGATGTGGCGGTGTTCGGGATATAATATATAGTTTATTTAAACTAAATAGTTTTTCATATATGTATAAGCTGTAGTATTAAAATTAACGAATTTAGTGGTAACAATGCGTAAATCCAATATTGGTAAGCTGTAGTATTAAAATTAACGAATTTAGTGGTAACAATGCGTAAATCCAATATTGGTTTTATTGAGTTAAAATATGTTGTATACTTATTTGTCATTATATTTTTCAGGTGCAGTATCTTTTCCATGAGGTGAACAACCTTCAAAAATTAAATTATGGTGCAAAACTCTCACGTGTATTCCAGCTAAGGATTACAGTTGTGGTGAATTTGATTCCATCCCTTAATTAGAATATCGGTAATGGAGTTTTTCAATATAGACTATGCAAGTTAAATTTCTAAACCCCACGTGACATAATAAGTATCGTACTAATGTACACAGAATTTGGTTCAATTGTATAGAGAAGAATTCTCTTAAATATGAAAATATTGAATTATAGTTTTCGTAATTGAAATTAAAAAAATATATGTAGTGCCATCTGTTTAAAATAAATAGCAAATTGACATAATAAATAGTATTTATTTTTACAACTATTAATAAAAATATGATATATCATTTATGTCATAAAGATAAAATGTTAATACAATTGTTTAAATTTCTAGTACGTTGAAATTTTTGTTCAATATCTTAGTGCATAGTTGAGAGAAATGACAATTCCTTAAATTTTTTAGGACAGTCATTTGTGTTAAAAGTTTGTACAGTTATTAAATGAAAAACAATAATATGTGATTTTTGACATTCAAATAATTGTTTTTCACCTACAACAATTAGGTACTATACAGATAAACAATTTTAGAATTAAAAGAAGTTATTAACCTTAATTTTACGATAAATGCACTCAACACATCTGTGCCATTATACATGTGCACTAGGAATATTCTTTTTTTTAATGTAAGATACACTAGTTGACCGAACATTGGAGAGGTTCTGTTTTAACTCGAGTTTTCGGCACTTCGCCTTTTTGTCTGTAAATTCGTTTGCAAAGTAGTTACGAATTAACCAGTTGTTTGATTTTCTTCAAATTTGGCAGGAATGTTTTAAATCATAAAATAAATGTTGGTTTTTTTTTTTTTTTTTTTTTTTTTTTGGTCGCGAGGTGTACTGTTTCCAGAACAACTAGTTTAACAAAGCTAATATTAGATATAATTTTTAACTAGTAGTTCAGTGAACAGTAGACCTCGCTACCAAAAAAAAAAAAAAAAAATTAGCGACAAAAAAAAAAAAAAATGTCGATTTTTGATTTTAAGGATTTCAAGCAACATTGTTGATAAATTTGAAGAAAATCGTAAATGTGTAGCAGACTAATTTACAGACAAACATAAGAAATGCTGAACGGTCAGGTTAAAATAAAGGACTTCGCTAATGCTCAGTCAATAAGTTCTCCTCTTGGGCAAACTGAGCGATTTTTGGTTAAGATTCCTGATAATGAGACAATTTCACGCCATTACTTTACTTTTACCAAATAAGATTGAACCCTGGGACAATAGTTGAAAGAAATGGAGGAAATCCCACAATTTGAAGATAATCGCTCTTTCGGGGAATCTGCCCCTTTCGGGGAATCTTAACAGGATTTTGTCCCATGCTCACCCTGAATCGTCCGAGGTTGTTGACGACGCATTCCATCTTGACGTCCCTTCCGACGGCCATCGTGATGTTCTGGATGTCCTTGGCGAACTCTGGACACGCCTCCTCCTCGCCAGTGTCTGAAACAACCAATGAGGATGAAGCACTTTTTTTTTCAAAAATTAAATTCGTAGCAACAATAAGTGTTATTTATTGTTTTGTTAATTTATTATTATTTGTTAGTGATTTAATATTGTTTCTTAGTTATTACAATTGAAAAGCTGGGTAGATGACCATGTTTAGTGATATTTAATTAACATAAAAAAGAAGAGATTTCCTGGTGAAAGAAAATGTTGTGGTAGGCACTATGTAGGGGAATGGCGGGCAAAGTATCCACTGGGTATTTGCTCCTCTTCAGGTGCTGCTACGATGTGGAAAACGTATCAATTATCCCGCTAGTTGGCTATCATTGTCATACTGAGGTTTGGAGCTGTTCTGGTCACTTGTTCGGAAATTATTCAATATTTTCGTGTTTTCAACGTGCTGACGTAATGTAAGAATATTGCAATAGTTATTATAACTCAATACATGTTTCTAATACATACGATTATCAGTAAACCCTCAAAACAATGGGATTTAAGTTTCATATGTATGTGTTTGAAGTAAGCACTAGAGTTAGTTGTTTAGTCTGTAGAGTCGCATTTATGAAATGACGACAAAGTGGCCATGGCCACTAATTCCATAGAAAATGAAGAGTGGATCAGGTGCTAAAGTTATTTATGTTGGGTACACGATGTTTCTTCCAGGTGCGAGGAAGACGACAATGATTTTATCTTTAATATGTGTAAATAATTTTAATAAAAATACATTAGCCAATAAAATGTTGTTAAATATTTTTTAAACACTAACAATGCATAGATAACAAGTTTTAAATGCACAAAAATGTTTCGCAACCTTTGTATTGAATGATATTGTATTTACGCTAGATTTTGTCCCTCTTCTAAGCATGCGATCACGACCTCTTAATTTGGGGAAGATCTTATGGTGTAGGTTTAAAAGCAAAAAATATAATTATTTTACATATTAGACCTTAATAACGTTATTTACTTATTTATTGTCATACACTGTTACACAGATTACAAACCCCATTGATATGGCAGGAACGAAAAAGCACAATACTTACATAACAACAGAAATATACAGATAGAATCCTACGCATTTGAACATAGAAAAATAATTCAAAACTTTCACTCATATACATTGGATAAATGTTGTATTCAAAGTTCTTAAATTAATCACCAAAAAATATTGTTAGGAGAAGGTAAGCTATTGACGAGTTTAATAAATTGGATTATAGATTTATTTTTAAGGATTTTTTTTGAGTTTAAAGCTTCTTTAAAGACGATTTTATTGCCAGTGTTGTAGAAGAGAATATATAATTTCATTTCTTTAAGTATTCAATAGAAATCAATTTTATTATGTAATATATTATAAAATGAATAATATTCTTCTGCACTCAAAGAAATTCATTTTGTTCTTATAGTAGTAGCAGTATACATAAATATTTACAATATATTAAAATATATTTAATATTGTAGACATTACATCCCGAAAATATGGAAAACTGAGTCCCCAATGTTTTGAAAGTCAATATTTCTCATGTATAATATGCTCAAGAATTGACCTGAAGCAGATATCTCTCATAGATCTCGAGATTAAGACTTGGATCATGTGTGCTCAACTTGTCAAATACTTGAAATCCTGCGATCGAAGAAATATTCCATGTCTCGTCCAAATAGGTCAGGCGAAATTATTAATCTTACGAGACATCAAATTCTTTAACTACGATATTTAACTGTACTTAGGAGGAGTTTCTTATTGGGATTATATGTCTGTGAATATGGGTACCCTACAATTCGGCGCCCCCCAAATTAGCAAGTACTTTAAATTTTACAAATATATTTTATTCCATAAGTTATATAAAATATTCATCTTATTTTTTATTCTGTTTTAAGAGTTATGGTTTCTTTCTAACAGCATATTAAATGCAAAAAATATCGACACGCTTTACTTTTTTCCGAGTTTTTAAATATCCTTTTTCATATTTTAAAAAACTATTTTTACTTTTCCTATAAAAATAATTGGATACTTTTATCAACACTTAAAATATCTTAAATCCCTTTAATTGTACTCGAAAAGTAAAAATGATTTCGTTCTCCCTTTTAGCAAGTAAATCTCCCACTCGATTTGAAAATCATTGTTATAAGTAATAGGAAACTTTATTTAGGGAAATATTGTGTAATAAATGTTTCGATTTAATATCTGTTCTGAAAATACTGGGTTTGAATACACTAATTGAAGAAATACATTCTAGTAACGTTTTTTGAAATTGAATATTGTTCAACTGTGAAATATTAAATCACTTTTGTTAACACTGATTTTAACACTTTTAAAATATTTTATTATTGAAACAATAAAAACTAATAATGTTTTTAACATTGTTTCGTGCATGGTGTTGTTATATTTATTTTTAAAGAATTGTAACAATGCCATTCAAATACTTTATTGTTTAGACATCCTTTCAATGTTTCTTATAATCATTTCCAGATAGAAATGTACATTGAATGTTGTTTAATAATTTTAGAAATTAAAAAAGAAATACTGGTCGTTTCTAGTAAATATGCATTTGAATCATACAAGTTTTTTGCAATGTTTGCGATATTTTACTGCCGATTCAGAAAACAGAGCCTACGCGTTAAAAGGGTAAGTTTGTTATTATTATTTTAACTTTTTCTTTGCCAAAGTTGCTTTACAGCAACACTACATTGAAACTACTATATATTCTTGAGTTAACTATTTTGAGGGAATTCTTTTTGATTACACAACTCCCGTAATGTTGTTTATTTGATATATTTGGCACACTTTTGGGTTCTCCATTGAATGAACAATATGTATTAAAAGTTCGTCTTTACAAAGAGGCAAGTGGAGAACAGAAACTTTACATTGTTAAGCGTTAATAAATTTGAGTATTTTGTACAGTAACGAATCTTAGTTTTTACATTAGAAAGCCTTTTTACTAAATTAAGGGAAACTAATTCCTAAAAATTCATTTACTTCACCGATAACTCATTTCCTTTATACTATGGGTCGCCAATAGCCCACTGTGCAGCTCTAGTACGACGTTAATTAACAAACCAACCAAACCTACCAGCCTTTATACTGTGGACGTCATATTCTATAATCTCCTAATTCCACTCTCTCTCTGCCACCCCCCATGTATTTCTACATTCAACGTCAAGTGGCAGAACTACTCTTTTTCCTGCTACTGAGGTAATATAAAAAGAAATACATTTTTAAGCGGAAGAAGAAGATAAAATATCTAAAATATAAATTTAAAAGTTTTATTTATAATATTTATTTTCCTATACAATCCTGTTAAAATCATCGATGAAAATGTATTAACTTATAATTTCCATATTAAAAGAAAGGATTACAATGAACTTATTTCTTTAAAAAATTGCACGGAAGATTTTGATTGTCATTTTCAATGGTTAAACTCCTAAACAATGTTCAATTTTATATTTTTATCTCTTTTTAGTTTATTGAAGAAAAAACATGTTTTTTTGTATATATTTAATAGTTCATAAAAAATTTTTTGTGCTGCACAATTTTTTTTTTTTAATATTATTTTTGAGATTATAACATATTTCAGCATCGAAATATTAAAAAAAAACTTGAACATTTCTGATAATTGTGCTAGAAAATTAAATAATACTATAAAGTGGTGTGAAGTATAATAAAATATGTATATATAAAAAATGTATAGTAAAATATGATATTTTACACAATAAAATAAAGAATCTTAAAAATAAAATTTAATTAATAAAAAATGCTACACGTTACAAACCAAAGCTTATCAAAATGTTTATACTTGAACTTTACGTTAAAATTTATTTTAAACTTTCAGTTAATTTCACTCAAAACACATTAGCACTGAAACTATTTGTTCTTTTGTATAGTTAACTCAAAAATATGTTAAAAAAATAAAAGATATGATATAAGTGCAAACGAAAATTGTAATTGTATAACAAAAAGGTAATCAGAGTTCAGTAATACAACGAAAGGTGAAGGGTAAAGTTATTCATAGAGTTTATTAATATTAAACTCCTTTTTTAGAAAGTTTAGCATGGAACTACCCAGTAAAAAAAGTCAGCATAAAACCTTCATCAAAATTTTGAAATTGAAGGTTTTATGCAGGAAAACTGCAGTTTTAATTTTTAATCATGAAGGGAAAATGCAGATATTTTAAAGGTTTATTTATGCAGGAAAATTAAAAACTTCAAAAACACTGTAGGTTTTTTTTTCAATATCCTTTATAAAACTTTCAAAAAACCTTCAATTTGACAATTTTGATGAAGGTTCCATGCTGACTTTTTTTGCTGGGTATTAACACTTTATTTTGGATGGTTATAAACAAGATGTGGAAAGGCACATAACAGAATGGTACAAGAACATTGTACTTGCAATACACGACGGCCGATCTCTATTTAGAAAACACACCACGAGTGCGGTGCAAGTGAAATCGGACATTGCACTTGCACCACACGGTGGCCTATTACCTATTAGGTGAAGAGAAGAAGACATGCCACTAGTGTGGTACAAGTGGAATAGGATAATGTAATTGTACGATACGACGACCTATCCCACTTTGGAGTAAAACAAAAGACTTTCAAATAAATACGTTTGGACCATACGTAATAACCTAGACTTATATTTACAGGGTCCAAATGGAAGTTCCGGAATAACCTTATTTAAATATCTTGTTTTAAGCAATGTCACAACAATGAATATGCTTCTTACAGAGTATATTTAATTAATTGATTATTGTTCTTATTTAAATATCTTGTTTTAAAAACTGTAACAACAATGAATATGCTTCTTACAAAGTATATTCAATTAATTGATTAATGTTCTTATTTACAATCTCCAAACATTCACACGTACAACAATGATTTTTTTTATAACTGTGAATACTTATGAAACGTTATTATTATTGGAAATTCCCTCATTTCGAGGCCATTTTTCTTGACTAGCAGACGCAACTTCGAAGCTTAATTTGAATGGTTTTTTGTAGCGAATAAGTTTTTGAAACTGGTGTTAACTGGAATTGTACTCCAATTTGTCTCCAGACAATGGCTCAACAGGAACAGGTAATATTTTATTTTGGGCTACCAAACAACTAAAGGTCGAATATAACTTTATACTTAATTATGATTAACTGTTAGTTTTGTAAATTGTCACTTAATTGTAATTAAGCTTAAGTATAATTAACTAAAATAAATTAAATTGATCCATTAAGGGATAATACCATCATTTGTTTTAAAGTTACTTGTACGAAAATTATTTTTACATTTGTAATTTATTGTCTATTGCAATTTTTTGCGAATTTTCGCATAAAAAGTTACTTATTTCTAAATGTGATAGTCGTCGTAAATTGCTTACATTAACTATGCCTTTGCTGTTAACATAATATGTGCCTTAAAATATATTTAGTATCTTTGAACAGTAGATAAAAATGTGAATGCCAATTGACACTTTAGTCTATATTTTCATGTTTCTATATAAAAATTGAAACTTACCTTAAATATAAGTAAGTAGAAAAAAAGTTTCTGTCATTTAAAAAAATAAATTTTGGAGATTTAACTTTTTAAAGCTTCAGGTGTTTTAAAGCGCGTATACAATGTGTATAATATTTTTTAAAATTTTATTTCCGTCAACAATTTTACTGTTACCAGATGGGTGGTTTTGTTATTTGGTCATGGGATTAAAAAGTGTAATTATAATACAGAATGGTGTTTTGTAATTTGAATTGGTAAAACATAACGTTCATGCAATTTGTTTGTTTACATTTAAATCAATTTACAACATAAAAGATAAAACCTTGGTTGAAACAACACCGGATGTAACTGTGTCAGAGTACGCCCAGAAAACACGTCACTTTTGTGGTATAAGTGCAACCGGACATTGTACTTGTACCACAGGACGGCTCATCCTTATTGGGATATAAACAGAAGACTCATTCACTTTTGGAGTACAAGTGCAATCGGACAATGTACTTGTGCCTCACGATGGACGATCAGCTTTGGATAACAACGGGACTCATTCAGTGTTGTGGTACAAGTGCAATCGGACAATGCACTTGTACCACAGGACGGCTGATCCAACTTTAGAGAAAAACCAGAAGACTCACTTTTGTGGTACGAGTGAAACCGGACAATGTACTTGTATCACAGGCCGGTCGATCCTTATTGGGATATAAACAGAAGACTCATTCACTTTTGGAGTACAAGTGCAATCGGACAATGTACTTGTGCCTCACGATGGACGATCAGCTTTGGATAACAACGGGACTACTTCAGTTTTGTGGTACAAGTGCAATCGGACAATGTACTTGTACCGCAGGACGGCTGATCCCCCTTTAAAGAAAAACCAGAAGACTCACTTTTGTGGTACGAGTGAAACCGGACAATGTACTTGTATCACAGGCCGGTCGATCCTTATTGGGATATAAACAGAAGACTCATTCACTTTTGGAGTACAAGTGCAATCGGACAATGTACTTGTGCCACACGATGGACGATCAGCTTTGGATAACAACGGGACTCATTCAGTGTTGTGGTACAAGTGCAATCGGACAATGCACTTGTACCACAGGACGGCTGATCCAACTTTAGAGAAAAACCAGAAGACTCACTTTTGTGGTACAGGTGAAACCGGACAAGGCAGGCAAGTATCACAGGCCGGTCGATCCTTATGGGGATATAAACAGAAGACTCATTCACTTTTGGAGTACAAGTGCAATCGGACAATGTACTTGTGCCTCACGATGGCCGATCAGCTTTGGATAACAACGGGACTCATTCAGTTTTGTGGTACAAGTGCAATCGGACAATGTACTTGTACCGCAGGACGGCTGATCCCCCTTTAAAGAAAAACCAGAAGACTCACTTTTGTGGTACAAGTGAAACCGGACAATGTACTTGTATCACAGGCCGGTCGATCCTTATTGGGATATAAACAGAAGACCCATTCACTTTTGGAGTACAAGTGCAATCGGACAATGTACTTGTGCCTCACGATGGCCGATCAGCTTTGGATAACAACGGGACTACTTCAGTTTTGTGGTACAAGTGCAATCGGACAATGTACTTGTACCGCAGGACGGCTGATCCCCCTTTAAAGAAAAACCAGAAGACTCACTTTTGTGGTACGAGTGAAACCGGACAATGTACTTGTATCACAGGCCGGTCGATCCTTATTGGGATATAAACAGAAGACTCATTCACTTTTGGAGTACAAGTGCAATTGGACAATGTACTTGTGCCTCACGATGGACGATCAGCTTTGGATAACAACGGGACTCATTCAGTTTTGTGGTACAAGTGCAATCGGACAATGTACTTGTACCGCAGGACGGCTGATCCCCCTTTAAAGAAAAACCAGAAGACTCACTTTTGTGGTACGAGTGAAACCGGACAATGTACTTGTATCACAGGCCGGTCGATCCTTATTGGGATATAAACAGAAGACTCATTCACTTTTGGAGTACAAGTGCAATCGGACAATGTACTTGTGCCTCACGATGGACGATCAGCTTTGGATAACAACGGGACTCATTCAGTGTTGTGGTACAAGTGCAATCGGACAATGCACTTGTACCACAGGACGGCTGATCCAACTTTAGAGAAAAACCAGAAGACTCACTTTTGTGGTACAGGTGAAACCGGACAAGGCAGGCAAGTATCACAGGCCGGTCGATCCTTATTGGGATATAAACAGAAGACTCATTCACTTTTGGAGTACAAGTGCAATCGGACAATGTACTTGTGCCTCACGATGGCCGATCAGCTTTGGATAACAACGGGACTCATTCAGTTTTGTGGTACAAGTGCAATCGGACAATGTACTTGTACCGCAGGACGGCTGATCCCCCTTTAAAGAAAAACCAGAAGACTCACTTTTGTGGTACGAGTGAAACCGGACAATGTACTTGTATCACAGGCCGGCTGATCCTTATTGTGATATAAACAGAAGACTCATTCACTTTTGGAGTACAAGTGCAATCGAACAATGTACTTGTGCCTCACGATGGCCGATCAGCTTTGGATAACAACGGGACTCATTCAGTCTTGTGGTACAAGTGCAATCGGACAATGCACTTGTACGACAGGACGGCTGATCCAACTTTAGAGAAAAACCAGAAGAATCACTTTTGTGGTACAAGTGAAACCGGACAATGTACTTGTATAACAGGCCGGTCGATCCTTATTGGGATATAAACAGAAGACTCATTCACTTCTGGAGTACAAGTGCAATCGGACAATGTACTTGTGCCACAGGACGGCCGATCAGCTTTGGAGAAAAAACAGAAGACTCACTTTTGTGGTACAAGTGCAATTGGACAATGTACTTGTACCACAGGACGGCCGATACCTCTTGGGAGATAAACAGGACTCATTCACTTTTGTGGTACAAGTGAAATCGGACAATGCACTTGTACCACAGGACGCCGATCCCTCTTGGGAGATAAACAGAAGACTCACTTTTGGAGTACAAGTGCAATCGGACAATGTACTTGTGCCTCACGATGGCCGATCAGCTTTGGATAACAACGGGACTCATTCAGTTTTGTGGTACAAGTGCAATCGGACAATGTACTTGTACCACAGGACGGCCGATCAGCTTTGGAGAAAAAATAGAAGACTCACTTTTGTGGTACAAGTGCAATCGGACAATGCACTTGTACCACACGATGGCCGATCAGCTTTGGAGAAAAAACAGAAGACTCACTTTGGTGGTACAAGTGCATTTGGACAATTTACTTGTACCACACGATGGATGACCCGCTTTGAAGAAAAACAAGACTCATTCAGTTTTGTGGTACAAGTGCGATTGGACAATATACTTGTACTACAGGAAGGCCGATCCCTCTTGGGAGATAAACAGAAGACTCATTCACTTTTATGGTACAAGTGACATCGGACAACGTAATTGCACCACACGACGGCCGATCTCCGTTTGGAGAAAAGCAGAAGACTTACTTTTGTGGTACAAGTGCAATCGGACAATGTACTTGTACCACGTGACGGCCGATCTCCGTTTGGGGAAAAAACAGAAGACTCACATTTGTGGTACAAGTGCAATCGGACAATGTACTTGTACCACGTGACGACCGATCTCCATTTGGGGAAAAAACAGAAGACTCACATTTGTGGTACAAGTGCAATCGGACAATGTACTTGTACCACGTGACGACCGATCTCCATTTGGGGAAAAAACAGAAGACTCACATTTGTGGTACAAGTGCAATCGGACAATGTACTTGTACCACGCGACGGCCGATCCCCTTTGGAGGAAAAACAGAAGACTCACTTTTGTGGTACGAGTGTTAACAATTTTTATTTAATGTAATATTATATTTTAACATACTTTCAACATTTTCTCAGTAACATCCCAACTCAAAATTTCTATATTGTTTCATCTTGAGATAAGTTAACTGTTCGAAACCTTCAGATAAATTCAAAATTTTATTCATAGTTGGTACTGTAGAAAATTAAACTCAAAATATTACAGTTAGAATTAAAAAAATAGATTACGATAACAAAATTGTCAAGCAAAAATAGTTATACACATTAAGAGTGGACAAGAATCATTTAAATCTCCAACAAACCTCTAAGAAGAACCATTTCACATTCAACTCGTACCATAATCAGACACAGATTCCAACATCTAAAACCCCATTCCCCACATTCATATCTCACAAAACTAGACATACATATCCAAACCCTCATTCCATATTTCGAGAGAGAAAAGCGAATCGCCACGCTCTTTCCACGCTTTTGCAAGCACGCGAGCTCACGGTAGAGATTGCCCTAGTCGGAGGATAATTGCCCTAGCAGTGAACGGATGAGCTTAATTAAACCTCCCGAAGGATAAGGAGGGAGGGAGGTCATTAATTACCCTCCCAATACGGGAGGGATGTGTCTAAATGGGATCGGGTTTCCAACTCATCGATGGCATCTTGGATTCTGGCCTTTATTGTGAATGAATATAAGGACATTATTTCTCTTAATGCACCGAGTTCTAATTCGTTTGAACTAATACTAGTTTTGTTAATGGGTGGGGGTTATGAGTAGGGATCGCGAATTGCTCTTTGCCTTTTTGGGTTTGGAAGCTGGAAATGTAGTTTGAATACAGCAAAGGATACATTGAAAGCGCCAAATTAAATGTTCAAGCACTTGTATTTGAGTGAACAATCTGTTTTGTTAAAACCCATTGACGCTCAAGCGGTTTTGGCAATCGTAAAGTTGTTTTCACTTTTAAGAATTTTAAATAATTTTTCCTAGGCGTGTACTTTTATTTTTTTACCAACATTTTAGTCAATTGTAATGAGATAATTTTCTGAGGTATAGTTCGAAAGCTAAGTTAAAAAAAATACTGAAAAAATTGAATATTTTCATGAATTTAAAAATTGAGTGCATTGATGGAAAAACTGGAGATCATGGAAGTGATATCCCGTCTGTTCGAGCCTTCGAGCATGGATCCCTCATAGTAGAGCAAACATCGGGATATCATCTCGCTGACATCAAAGTGAGGTCAACATGTATCGCTACAAACACGTGATAATGACGTCATTCCATTCATAAAATTTCACCGTTACCCATTTCCCAAATCATCAGCCAATCGCGAGTACTTTTTAATTCATAATTTTGAAAAGAAGTCACGTGTTTGTAGCTATTTGGCCTGATATGTTTGCCTCACGGTTATGACGTCATATTCTCTCTACTACTGGCCATTCATGCTCGAAGGTTCGAGCACCTACTAGACCACACACTTGCGCACGCAGTTTCATCAAGGACCGCACTCAAACCGAAAGCCAGGTCCGCATTGGCTGAAAAGGACTGCATGTTTTCAGCTATATATACCAACCTGTTCCTGGATATCTTGTTCTTTCTTTCTTAAAAAACACCATAGCCGTTGTCAACTGTGGGATTGAGCACAAAGCATGTGCATTCATGATTAGTTTTTAATTAATTAGATTAACTGTTGCGTTTATTTTATATAATAAAATTTATTTTTTACACCACCTGAAGACTCCATCAATTTATTTTGAGCTATCGTTACAGAACACCGTCCATGAGCTTTATAGGGTTAACCCCTTCAGCAACAGGGACGCAACTGTCGTACGTCAAGCTTGTATGCATGTTGAAACATGACATACCTGCCGTGCGTCACGACATTGTTAGGTGTTATACGAAATATGTTTAACTAGTTTCGTTCAGATGAGCTTGATTTTCTCTCTTGCGCTGTGTTACACAGAATTACATATGCTTTTCATAATATGAAAGAAAATATTTGGTGTGGAAAGGGTTAATATTAACCCTTACAGTAACACGTTGCTTTTTTAAAAAAAAAAATTCTGCATGAAATTAAATGCAGGGTGGTCACAAACTGTTGTGCGATGGTCATTATTTCGGCTATTTAACTACCACATAATAAACTTTATGACTATCTAATTTATTGCTATAATGTTTTATTATGCCGTTAGAGGTAAATGGGATACAGCCAAACAATTTGTGATCACCTTGTATACATGGGTTGTTCAGAACAGAGGGGTGCAATATTCACCACTGGTTCTTTGAGAAATACCAGATAGGTAGAGTTGTAGCATCAAGGAAAGGATGCCGATTAGGAGAGAAAGAGGAGATAAAAACAGCTCACGGGACTTTAGAGCTGCACAATGGGCTCGTTGGCTAGGCGCGTCTTTTTGCAATGATCAACCATTTAAAGGATACAAATGTGTATCCGTTTCTATATAACTAGTTTTTACAGCAATGCACGTAATTAAAAAGTCCATAAAAAAATCCTTACTACTTTGAAAATTTTTTCAGATTTAAAACATTGGGGGAACTTTCGAAATCCTTCTCTTTTTTTTTTTAAACAATTTTTGTTTTAAAAGAGAAGGATTTCGAAGGAGAAGGCTGTAAATATAAATTAAAGTCTGCCGCAGTGAAAACAAACTTACAGTTTCGATATTTTGCTCATCCCTTAGAGGATTAAGATACGCTACCGTTTCCGTTCGAACCTACATCTTTCTGGACATTTTTATTTCTTCTTTCCTTCTTTAATGGAAACACATTTGACCAATTAACTCTGCTATTTTTTAGCAATGTATCCGAGTTATTGTGTTTAAAATCAGCTACATAAGGTATCCGGATACAAAGCTATAGGGATAGTTTTTAGGGTGACCCATTTAGACACTATAACTCTGTGAAAAATAGCTCGATTAACATGAATTTGTTTAACAGGAAATTAGGGTCGATACGTTTAACGTCCAGAAATAAAGCAAAGCAAGTACAAGTCGCGTATGGAGGTTTGCAGAGTCAGAAATAATAGTTGTAGTATAAGGGTCTTTACTCTAGTCGAACAGACAAAAAATAAAATTTCGAGATTTAAAATTGCAATAGGGCGCAAAAGTTGACATTTAATTACAAACATATTTTAAAGAGGAACTATTTGAAAGTTTTTGAAACCTGCTAATGGGGATATCAATTTCCGATGGAGAAGTTTTTATTGACAATCATTTCTTATTTTTATAATATGTTGAATTGGTTGACGATATTTTTGTTGGAGACCATTCTTATTTTTATTATATCGTGACATGGCATTTCAAGTAAAATATCCATGTCCATGCACACAATCTCACACACACAACCTACTTTTTTCTTATCAATAAGTTGTGGAGGATGGGATTTACATAAATTCCCTGTTGATTTCAAAATCTGTTGGTATACCCTTAAATCTAAATGGTCATCGGAAGCCCGGCTGTAAAGTATTCGATTCATAATTAATTATTTGTGAGTTGAGTTCGAATATCGTCTTGGACAGCATAGAGAGATCGTAATCAGAGGGCTACTAGTTTCGTTCCTCATTGCCGAAAAAAATATTCTATTGTGTTTAGGGGGACTGGTGAACGTTAAATCTGTCACGATTCAATGTCCTCGCGTCTCTTTCATGCTGCGTGGGGTACCAGTTCAGGAGCTGTCCTCGTCATATTTCTATGGTATCAAATTGCAAGGCGATGTTCTCGGCTCTTTGTTTTCGACATAGATCCCGAACCGTCGCCAATATCCCATTGTGAAAGTCTAGTGTGATATTAAGTCAACCAACCAATTACTCTTTATTAAAGGGGTAAGTGATGCGCGAGGTATGTAACATTTAAAAATATTAGTTATTGTCATGGACGAAGGAGGTAAGGGTTGGTATGTTATTTGGCACTGACAGCTGCACTGGAGAAGCCTTATTGAGATACGAATGAAGTACGTGACCACAACACAATACGAAATAAAGAATTTAAGATGAAGTATTTTAAAACTTACTTTTTGTTATATACCTCTATATATTTGTCCCTTAAATCATAAAATATTTAAGTAAACAGTTTCGGACATTGACAGATGCACTGTAGAAGCTTTATTAACAGAGATAGTAGTGTTACGAAGGAGGTATGTGATCAACAACACATTACGAAATGAATACTTTAAGGTCAAATATCTCAAAACTATATTACATACCTCCCTTCATCCACTTATCCATTCAATTATAAAATAATTAAGTGTAAATAGTTTTTTATATTGACCGCAGCATTGTAGAAGCGTTATTAACATAGATACTTGTGTTACGAGAGAGGTATCTGATCACAACATAATACGAAATGAAAAATGTAAGATGAAATATTTAAAAACTTACTTTTTATTACATACCTCCATCTATTTGTCCCTTAAATCTTAATATATTTAATTAAGCAGTTTTTAACATTAACAGCTGCACTGTAGAAGCTTTATTAACAGAGATAGTAGTGTTACGGAGGAGGTACCGTATATACTCGCGTATAAGCCGATCCGCGTATAAGCCGACCGCCTAATTTTAGGACGATTTTTTGTCCAAAATCGGAAACTCGCGAATAAGCCGAGTTGTATTTTCGTTCATGAAAAATTCCGATTAAAATCGGCAAATCCTCGACAAAAGAGTGAAATTTTATATTAGAAAAATAAGTATTTAAGCCTAGAAATTAAAAGTTTAAAGAAAGTGGCTAGAGAAATGGCCTTCCTCGAAGTTCGTGACTATTCATCGGGCTTAAAAGTATGTACCACTCGCGATGTTCTGGTGTCTTTCTATCGGACTTCTTAAATTAAATCTTCCTTATTATCAAATAAAATATTTTAAACCACAAACTTAAATACCAAAATGAGCAATTTCTAATCCTTAACATCGTTTTGTAAAGATTTAAAAACTTAGAAAACGTCAACTATTTTCTGTCAACATCGTTGACTACTGTCGCTATTAAATACGGATGAGCATTTTTTTTATCCATCTTGGAAGGAAATACTACTACTTTATGGATGAATATATACTTCTTATTAAAATATTTAGTTTTTAATTACGAGACAAATGACTTAAAAGTAGAACTTGAATTCGTCGATTAGCAACCCCGATTTTACCGCTTTAAAGCCAATTCCATCCAAAATACTAATGAAACAACTATTAAAATCTGTACATAATATAGTCAAAGAATAAAATCTGCATTGGGGAAATAAATTTTGTTTAATTATTGCAATCCAGCAAGAAAGACATTGACTTTAAAGTGGTGTCATTCGCTACGCACGATGTATGTCAACTTCTTAGTCTTCCATCCAAAATTCTATTGAAGTAGCGTTTACTAGCTTCATAAATTCTACAAACCAATTAAATATTTATCAAAATATATACTTTTTATTAAGTTAAACTGATTATTTATGTAAGTAGTTAAATTTTGCGTTACGATTACGCCGCGATGCGCAGAACGGTCGTCAGTCAGCACATGACGCACATTCTCGATCTCGGAAATGTGTCGGCGCGTTTCAGAAGAATCCGCTAATTTTAATTTATCTCCTTTTCCCATTTTAGCCAAATTATATTAGATATTTTAATGACCCGCGTATAAGCCGACCCCCCTACTTTTTGATGAAAATTTTGACTTAAATTTCTCGGCTTATACGCGAGTATATACGGTATGTGATCAACAAAACATTACGAAATGAAAACTTTAAGGTCAAATATCTCAAAACTTACTTTTTGTTACATACTTCCTTCATACGCTTATTTCTTCAATTATTAAATAACTAAAAATGAAACTATAAAGTCAATAATAAATCCCTGCAGAGGAACTTGACAATTAAATCAACGGCACATTATATCACACACACAACAGGAGTGAAGTATGGATTTCCGTTAACTTTAAAAACGCGTGAGTTTATTAAATAATAAATCCAAATTCTCGCTTTTCCTTCCGCCATCCCGGCATCTGCGTCCTTTTCGGAGACGCCATTGATTGGGACGCTTTGGTGGGGACGCTCACTCACTTAACTAATTGGAAAGTTGCGTCTTCTACTAATCGTTCAAGTTTTTAGTGGCACTCGTAAATAACTAACTGAGATTAAAAGATGGGTTTCGAACTTGGAAGTTTTGCGAAAGTAATTTTATGTGTTTCTTTGGAATGGTATATCGATCTCGTTAACTATAAGCAAGGCGCGTTCTGCGTTTAAGTTAATTAGGGTTTTATTTGGGGTAAAAGAAAGTGTTATTTATGTAATGAAAAGTTGTGTAATTGTAATGGAAAAACAAAGTGTATTTAGTTTATATTTGAAAAAAGGTATTTTTATAGTGGAATAAAGAAAAAAAATATTCTGGATTCGCATTTCTTGGTTAAGAACTTAACAAATTTACTTAGTGCTGGTTTATTTCAATGGCTATATGGATGGCTAAAAGCACAACCATTAAATGTTCCCTTTGTAAACTTTCGAAGAAGGAAAGAGCTATACTCCACCTTTATATTGATACTTATGGCAGCAGGCTGGAGCAATTTAAATCCATCGTAGTCCAATATCCTCACGCCTATTTAAGGTTGCGTGGAATGCCTGCTCAGGTGTTGTCCTCGTCAATTGACCATGGTTTAAATTAACGAGGCAGTGTTCATGGGTCTTTCCTTCGGGATATACTCTGAACATTCCAGTATGCAGTTCTAGTGCGACGTTAGCTTCTTGCCCGTTAAATTATTCAGGTATTTTTTTAATAAACTTATATAATCAAAAAGAATAGATGTATACTTTTGCAACAACCTCCTCCTTTTACTTTCAAATGGTTGGGGTGCCCGGTATCCCAGTGAATTCACATTCAGCTAGCGCTCAGAAGGTTACGAGTTCGAATCCGACTGAGTGGACTTGACAAAAAGGTAAAAACGTAAAGAATTTGTGATCGGAGGGTTGCCAGATTCGATACTACAAAAACTACAAAGTTGTTTAAAATATCCAATAATATATAACAGCATATATACGGTATTAGTGCACATTATATCTGATCGGGTTCCAATGTCCTATTGAGGTTGCGCCGAGTGCCAGCTCAGGTGGTCCTCGTCATTTGACCATGGTTAAAATTAATGAGGCTGTGTTTCTGGTTGTTTTCCATCTAGTGTTTGGCGCAGCTTGGCCATATTTGGCCCGTGTGCCAGTAAACTCCAACCAACCAACCAACCAACCAACCAACCAACCAACCCGGGTCTTTCCTTCAGGATATACCTCGAAGAGCCCGCTATGCAGTTTTAGTGGGACGTTACCTTCTTGATCGTTAAATTATTACGACACATAGGACACATGCCAAAAAAAGATTTAATTTCTGAATTTGGGAAGTGTGTCGTGAAGTAATAAGAATTAAAAACATCGAAATTAAATGTTTTAAAAAGGTACAAATAGTCAACTGCCATACAACAATGACGAGTACAACGAGTGAACAATAAGATGGACAATGACGAGTGCTGCTCGTCATTGTCCATCAGTTTCCTGTAGGGCGAGTGGCACTCGTCAGTCCCGGGCAAAGGGCTATTTCAACCACCCAAATAAAGAATTCAAACCGTTGTCAGTGGTCTATTGTGTAGCTCTAGTTAGACGTTAATTCAAACAAGAACATCCAATTCTATACTTTTTAAAATAACTCAGTGCAATTACACTTGTTCTAATACAAACATCAATTCCCCAAGACAATCTCACCAATAACCCTCCCCTCCCCCTCCGTTTAACTCCATCGAGATATTCTATCCTAAAACCCTCCACAGATACAATTCCCCCCACAATTTACAACCCAAACGTTTCGGCAAATAACTCAGCGACACACATTCCGGTTTTAAATCGAGGCGAATGGCAGCGGCAGGGAAACGAAAAGGAATCGAAATGAAGTGATGAACGAACATGGCCGACGCACACGTGCTCTACATTGTTCTCTCTCTCTGGGAAAATGGTTTCCAATAAAACGAGGGGATAATTTCTCTGAAGAGGATATATTCCCCGGGGAGGCATTCGATATATATGGCGCCAATTTCCTTTTCCGGTTTCGATTTGCATTTCGGTTTTGGCCGCCGCCTATCGCTAATAGGATCTCTGGTAATTACCTCCAATCTGTGATGTTTAAAGTGGCCGTCCGGGGTAGGAAAGCTGTGGAATTATGTTTTGGCGCTAAGTGGCCAAATTTGGAAAATTAAAATTGAGAAAGAGCTCGTTGGAGCTGAAATTGTGCTAGTTTGTGAATGGTACGGATCGCAATATCACTGCTTTTAAGAGTGTTCCCCAGAGGATATTATCCGAAGACTAGGTCAAGAAAGGCTATTGACTCTTGAGATATTATTGATATCAATATAGACATCGATATCCTTGTTTAAATAAGATTTTCGTTGTAACAAACTTTAATTAGGAGTTAAGAGTATGATTTCCGATATTTTCATTTGAAAATAGGGTTTCTGTATGCTTAGGTTTGCTGCGACAGACTGGGCATTGAAACACATTTTTTAAAAAAATTCTATAAAAAGATTGACGATTTCATTTAAGTCCCATACCATAGATTTTTCAATGAAAAACGATTAAGATTTTAGAGGAAAAATTAAATTAGAAAATAGCTTTTTTTATTTAAATAAACCACATGTATATATCCTTATTCCTGTGGAGTGTTGTTTTAATTTGCCCTGCACGAATCGCTGGTAGTTTTGCTAGTTTTATAATAAATGTATTGATATATACGATTAAGTGTGGGGGAGACCCGATAAAAATAAATTATCGATAACACTGCTTTAATAATTAAAGAATAGGTATCAATAGCTTCTGTTCAATTAAGAAATATGCGTATTATTTTCAGCTTTAATTAATCAGAACCGTATGTGAATCTTAAATATTTGTACAAGTCTCGATAACTATTGAAACATACTCATTAATACAAATGTTAATAATAAAATCGACATTTGAAAATATCCAGAAACCTTACCATTGAATGAATTATTTTCATCCCTGCATATCATTTTCTTTGAATCTTTGTTAGAACCTTAAAAAAAAGTTCACATACAGTATATATAATACTAATATTCATCACAAAACATTTCAATTGTGTAATTAATTCTTTAAAATGCAGAGTGGCTCTAAAATAAGTTTCCCTGTTTAGCGATATCTGTAGCTAAAACTAATAAACGGAATGACACCAAATTTCATATTAAAGATAATGAGAAGATTTCCGAAAACAAAAAAATCCAGTACTTTAAATCACAGACAGGAGGAATTTTGGCACTGTCCAAGCAGAAATCAGGTTTTATTCATAAAAAAAGTTGCTATAGACACACATTAATTTATTGATTAGAACTAATCCTTTATTCTCCAGACATTTAATTCATAAAAAAAAAAGTTGCTATAGACACACATTATTTTATTGATTAGAACTAATCCTTTCTTCTCCAGAATCACATATACTATTTTTAATATTCTGACTTTCTTGTGTACAACGAATTGTATTCGACGAGCGTCTTGATAAAAATGAATAAAGATTATTTCCTTGATGTTTAATCCGTATATAAATTTGTGTGTATCTCAATTTGTTTTCATATATTATACGAAAATTATAGCGAAAAAATGTCCCTTATCGAAGATTTTTTTTCTGGAATTCTATTCCTCATGCCTTCAATGTTCTTAACATTGAATGTACAATTACGTTCATTATCTTTAGCTACAGAAACAGGAAAACTTATTTTATGGCCATCCTGTACATCATTACGTATTGCGCCTTTAAAATATGTTCCAATAGTCCTAAATTTGTATCATGATTCTGTGATAAAATAATGAGATACGGTATAAAAATATTACGTATATTAGGTTTTGTAGAGACGTATAATCTAATGTTCTGACAGCAACGCATAAACTATACGTGACACAGTCAGCAGATTGTATAAGACATGTTATGGGTATAAATTAAATAAATTAAACTATCAAAAGCTCTACGGAGTTGCCCGATAAGTAATTTCTTTAATATGTAATTTATAAGTATATGTATAAATTTATTAATTGTCTGCTATAACAATGGGAACATCTAGTTTTTATAATAAATCACACTTTTCACATAGTATAATAAAATCTTGCAATTAAATTTTAACCACCATTTGAATGTCTTCTGGTTTTGAAACTTTGTCCACTTACTTAATCCCAATGACAATACGATATGTAGTCATAATAATAATTATTTGTTTTACCAATTAAAAAGGAGCTTCATTTTATATTGAAAACTGAACAATGGCAAGTGCGAACCTGCGTTATCAACCCAATGTCAAAACACCATATGATCTACGGAAATGCTTGCTCAGGTAGATTGCTACTCGGAGAGTATTGCGAATCAATAGTACAGTTCTTTTAATTAATTAGCGTATACAATATATCTCTTTAGTATTTGGTTGTTGTCTTTTATTATATTGTGACGTAAAATTTAATAAGTTAAAAAAATAGTATATATGGTCAATTAGAATAGATATTTTTCATGTATATTCAACCCTTCACTGTATGGTGGGTCAAAGAAAACCCCAAAACTAGAAAATTCCATCAACAGATGACTAAAACAAAACTGGACCGCATTTTACCTAGTCTTCAAACTTTTAAACACTTTCAGGGTGGTTTTCAGACAACAAATCCCAGCACTTGTCAAGTTGGTTTGATTAATTAACGTCGCACTAGAGCTGCACAGTGGACTATTGGCATATTTCAAAGGAAAGATCCGGTAACGATGCCTTGTATTTTTGAACCACGATTAGATGACGATGACATCTCCTGAGCTGGCACCCGTCGCAACCTCAATTTGCGTCAGGGCATTGTGCTCATAGAGTAATGATACAAATAGAGGAATAAAAATGCTGATTTCCGTGTGTCCATCATTGAAACCACGTGATATGTGGAAATGCCAATTCATTCATGCGCCAAATATTACTTGGCAGGCCTTGGCGACTTTAAGAACTAAACGAGATCGAAGTATTGTAATATGGTTTTGTGTTTAATTTTGTATTTAAATATAGTTTTTTTTTGAACGAGTGGCACAATTTAAGGGAGTTTAACAGATATATTAAGGAGATTTTTCTTACTTTGTAGTTTTGAAATAATTACATTACGTTTTTATGTATAAAATTTACCATGAGCGAAGTTTTTTCAATTGTTATTTTGTATACTTGAATAAGAAAATATTAACAATAAAACCTAATAAATATAAAGAGTTTCGCTTCTTCGAGTATTGAACACAAATAAAATAGTTTCGTTTCGTTAATGAAGAGGAAATATTTAGCGCATATTGTTTGAAAATAAGTAAATATGTACATATATGTTAAAAAGTTGAATACAGACAGAACTTCTTATCACCAAAAAAGAAGAAAGTGCGCCAAATTTGAAACTCCTTCAGATGTCTGAACGCCAAATGTGGCAGCGCTATAACCACCTGATGTGGGTTTTTCTTTTCAATGTTGACACCGCGGCCTTATGAGAGTCTGGTATTGAAGGCGCTCTCTATTTAATATTACAACTCTCTGATTGTGCTCCGATAAGATTTATGACCAGTATAATTTGTTGAATTTTATAAATGTCAATTTAATTTGTTGGATGTTTTGGACGACTTTCTAGTATTTTTATAGCGAAGCTGGCAACCCTCCGATTGCTAGATCACCACTTTTTTTACTTTTCTTTGTCAAGTCGAACCAGCAATCCTCTGATTACTAGCTGAATGCCTTTATCCACTGGGCCACTGGAGGCTCAGCACGTATCAAGAACTCGAGCAATCGGTTTGGGACGACACGTTGGCACGTTACTTTCCTTTCTTCCAGCTAAAATCATTGCATCGAAGTCCTTACTAAACATATTTAGCATTTACAATGTTAAATAAATAATGTTTTGAAAAACGTTCAAATGAATTATTTTATTTGTCCGAGTAATTTTAATACACTCCTTGTGACTCAAACTCCTTTTGGAGGCCTCCGTGGCCGAGCGGTTAAGGCGTTCAGCTACTAATCTGAGGATTGGTGGTTCGAATCCGCGCGATGGATTTGACAAAAGAAAAGTAAAAAAGTAGTGATCTTGTGATCGGAGGGTTGCCAGCTTCGCTACAAAAATACTAGAAAAGTCGTCCAGAACATCCGCAAAAATTAACGGCGTGTATATGGGACTGGTGCACGATAAATCTGATCGGGGTCCAAAGTCCCGATGTCTATTGAAGGCGTTGGGTGCCAGTTCAGGTGTTTCCTCGTCATCTGACCATGGTTCTAAAATTACGAGATGCATGTATGAATGTTTGTGCGAATGTATATGTGTTCCAGGGTCTTTCCTTCGAGATAGACACCGAACCGTCGCCAATAGCCCACTGTGCAGCTCTAGAGCGACGTTAATTAACCAAACCAAACTCCTTTTGGGTTCTTAGGTGTCAATTTGCTTGTCAAATATTAAAAAAAAATTCACTTCTCTGGAAGGTATTTGGCGTGCACACTATTATTTTCAGGAAGAAAAATATGCGTGCAGTAAAAAGTGACCGTAAAGAGTTAGTTAATCTAATATTAATCTCTAACGCAAAATTTACAGAAAAACACGTGTTATCCTGGTCTTTATTTCAACGTCAAACACAAAACCAATAATAAAACACTAGAGATTTTTCACTAAAGGTGATTTTAAATGCCCTTTGTGCTTTTCTATGAAGCGTGTGGTTATTAAAAATGAATTAGGGGAGTTACTCTAATAGTTTTTTTTGGAAGCATGCCTTGTGTTCACCTCAGAGAATTAACTTGCACGAAGGGTACAATGAATATGAGGTGGTAATGAGTCATTTTTTTCTTCAATTGTTCTTTAGTTTTAAAACAATTTCTTTAGTTAGCTAGAGGTACACAAGTTTCATTCTTAACAGCAAGTTTTTATGAAAGAGAGCATATATTCGTTAAAATTCCTAGAGTAATGGACATTTGGTTATGAGTAAGGTTTGAAATTTAACGGTCGTTAGTCGGATTTTTCACCGTTTCATTTTCATTTCGTTAGTAATTTTCCACCCAGTTGTAAATTTTGATGCTTAACTTTTGTTTTTTTAAATTAAGTTTTGTTCTCAAACTCAATAATTGTTCTCATACTTTTCAGCCATTTTGTAAGCAAGAAGAATATTTTTTTTAAGTACAAATGGAAATATGCTTCTAATTTTTTGCAAAAGAAGGCTTTGACGATTACAAAAAATATCGCAACAGTTGGCAGTTCTGCTTAAATAATTCGATTTATTTGAAAATTATGCTTTAGCAGAATATTTTTGCAACTAAAAAAATTTCTAGGTGCCTAACTTTTATCTCTTATTTAGAATTCGGTTATAATCCTATGGTTGTGATAAAATTCGAAAATAGTTTATAATAAAACTTGATGATGTAATTAAATAATTTAAATAAAATCATAAAATTAATGTTCTTTTTCTCATCAATTGGACAAGTGGTGTGTTTCAAAAATAGCTAATAACACAATTTTTCATTACTATGCAGTTAGTTCAATCATTTGGTCAAGTTGTGTGGGTTTTAGTTCAATAGGATGCCCAATTATGTGTAGAATTTCATTACAAATACAAATACAAATATTGACGACCAACAACAGGCTCAAGACCCAATAAGGTTGGTCCATCTAGTACCTCTTAACTATCCCCCAATGCATATCTAACTTCTTCTTAAAATCCGTTACTCCTTTACAATTAACAATATTCACTGGCAAGTTGTTCCATTTGTCTATTACCCTATTATAGAAATGGTGTTTTCTCCCTTCCCGATTAAAATGGGATTTGTTTAACTTAAACCCATGACCTCTCGTTCTATCACTCATATTAAAATCTAAACCCTCCACATCTCCTTGTTTGATAAATTTGAATAGTTGAATCAAATCTTCCCTAACCATTCTCTCTTCCAGAGTATACATATTCAAATTTCTTAATATATCTTCATAATTCATGCCTGAAAACCCTTGCGTTAACGTTATACTTAACGTTATAGACAAGCCAAATTGCAAACTTCAAAAACGCAAATCTGAGATAATAACGTTTAGACTTAAACCATATGGAACCATCTCGCCGAATTGAAAACTCATCATTATAATATGTAATCCAACCATTCAGGGTAATTGAGTTACAATGTCCCCGAAGTAAATCTATTCATTAAATCTCGAATTTATAAGATAGTTTTATAGGTCAGTATAAAGAACGAAAATCCCAGATGGACAAACACATTCAATCCCCAAATAATCTTCATTGTATGACAACCACTTACCTTCAATATTTATTTTTATTTGCCGTTTCAGAAAAAAAAAATTGCGTCAGATACGTTTCCTGACAGAGAAATTGCATGTAATCCCCTTCAATATCGTCAACAATATGTCGAATGCCTTTGATCCCTGCGTCTACTTATTTCACTTTACGATGAGAGACACGCAAACCGGGCATTAGAACATGCCCGACAGAGAGGGAGGGCATACGCCCTTGCCATGGACGGTTCATGCTTCAGAGAGTTTACTATAAGTTCAAAGAAACACAAACTTCTCCCAACAAAGTCGTGTGTGCGGTTAAAGAGTTTAGTTTTTGGATAGGTTTGTTCAATGCAAATAAATGGAAAGAAGCATTATAAAAATTGGGTAACCCAGAACAATCAATATGTAACCCAAATTTATTTCTTCATTATGGATATGATTTCCTCTGTTTTAATTTTGAGAAAGGCACGCAATCAGTATTTTTTCTTATGAATACTTATGCCACTTTTTAAAAACTGCTGTTAGATATAAAAGGACATTTAAATATATAGAAACGATATAATTTAGAAATTAATCGCATTTTTTTAAATCTAAAACGATGTAACTTCCATCAGTGCATATTTCTTAGTAGAACGATTGGCTTTGTTTGAAGAGCTGCAAGCTCGTGTAATACAAATACATAAAATGACGATCATCTACAGTAGTGATTCTCAATCTTTTATATTTCACGTACCCATTGATGAAACTTTTCATTTATGAGTACATAACTCTTCCTCTCATTCTCTCATAACTCTTCCTACCCATCCCTTTATACAAAAAAGTTTGTTTTTGTTAGGCAGTCATGTTCTTAGGCTAGCTGGCAAATTAATCAAATGACTCACATTGATGCCACTTAGTTGGTTTGGTTAAATAACGTCGCACTAGAGCTGAACAGTGGGCTATTGGCAACGGTTCGGGGTCTATCTCGAAGGAAAGACACGGGAACACATACACATTCACACACACATTCATACATGCACCTCGTTATTTTAGAACCATGGTGAGATGACGAGGAAACACCTGAACTGGAACCCAACGCCTTCAATAGACGTCGGGACTTTGGACCCCGATCAGATTTATCGTGCACCAGTCCCATATACACGCCGTTAATTTTTGCGGATGTTCTGGACGACTTTTGATGATGACACTTACAGGCTTTTAGTTTTGAATTAACTTATTACAATTTTTATTTTAGGTTTTTTCCGCCCTTTCTAATATTATTTTCGAGTACCCCCCCCTGAACCGGATCGCCACATACCTCCAGGCGTATGCGTACTACAGGTTGAGAATCGCTGGTCTACAGGTTCTACGTCCAGCACCCCGCCCCGCATTTATTCAATTTATTCCTACCATTTGTGAGGGAAATATGACAGTGTCCGGGTTCGAACCGTCGCCAATAGCCCACTGTGCAGCTCTAGTGCGACGTTATTTAATAAAACCAACCCAAACCAAACGTACCATTGTGGGTTTGGTTTGATTACTTATCGTCGCACTAGCTGAACAGTGGGCTATTGGCGACGGTTCTAGGCCTATCTCGAAGGAAAGACCCGGGAACAATTCCTTGTATCTTTTAACCAAGGTCAGATGACGAGGACAACACCTGAGATGGCACCCGACGCATGTATCATTGTGGAAGGAAGAGGACAAATACTAAGCTAACACCGCACACACCTGTGTAGGCGTAAGTACGTTTCGACCGAGACATACTTAATGTGCACCTGTTCAAAACACATGATGGATGATTTTAAGGACGACGAGGAACGAAGCTGGCAACTCTACGATCACATACTTGATGCACTCTCGAAGTCGATGTTTGAACACACAACTTTTGGAAAAAGTTTTTGGCCTCTTAAAAAAAATTGTGTTGTCTGAAAGTAGCTGTTTGCATGTACTACATTTTTATTTTGGTGATAATTATATTTTCTTTTATAACATAAGTTTACCATGATTTTTTATGTTCAACTCATAATGGATATTGGGTCGTTTTAGTATTTAGTTGTCATATGACATTTTAAAAATTTTCCTTTTTTTTGTTGTCAAAAACCGCTTCGAATTTGAGTTGAACCCAATATTAATTTCCTTATAACTTATTATTATGTATGATTTAAGGATTTTTAATGTCATAAAAAGGTGTATTTTTAAATATAAATCCCAGAGAAATCCTAAAAAAATTAATTAAAAAAAATCTCAGTTAGGATCTTTTAAGTTATAACAGCAGTACTATAAATAAATGGTTCTTGTAATTAGAGAGTCACAAATTCGAGTATCGGGAAATTCGTTGCGTAGAGGGGGCGTACGTAAAAATTATTGCAGTCCAAATGTCCTGACGTTAATTGTGTAGTGGAAATTAGGAGAGTGGGATTCCAGCTAAGTTGCTGTTATCGTCATCTAACCATAGCTGAAAATTACGATGTGGGGCCAGTAATAGACCTAGCGTTCGAGTATTCAACTCATAATCGGATAATTGTGGGTTCGAATATCGACATGACAGTGCAACCAGTTCGTAATTGGAGGGTTTCTGGTATTGGGCCTCGTCGTTCGCTAAAAACATCCCTCGTCTATAGATGATTGATGCAGGTTAAATCTGCCATAGTTCAAAGTCCTCACGGCTATGAAAAGTGAGTTGAGTACCAAATAAGGTATTATCGTCGTCATCTGATAATGGTTCAAAATTACGTATTAGTTTTCAAAGAGATTTCTTTTTCAGAATAGATTCTGCACCATCACTCATTGCCCATATTTATTCAATCTACCAACTCAAACTTTTCATTTTCAAATATTAATAATTATATTTCCTTTCTATTGTAAAAAAAATAAATAATAGTTTAACAAGTGTGGAACAGAGGGGTATTTACTATAGCATTTTAAAAAATGGAAACCACAAACATCTATTCAGAAACATAACCAACCAGGAAATAAATCTCCGAATGTCAACCACACACACAACCGACACCAAACATAAAAATTACCATATTTCACGTCCGCCATTCCCCCTACAAAGTATTTATGGATTCTTTACTGGTTAATACACGGCAATAACAGTTCCTGCGTTCTCCCACGAAACACTTCCAGACGCGAGCGAAACAGCTGACGTAACAGGGAACATAAAACGTGGAAGCTGTTAAAAGCGAAGTGGAAGGAGCTTCGTTGGCAAGTGCTTCTTTTACAGCCCGAGTGCTGAAGATGTAATCGATTACAAAATGCAGTAACCGGCTTTTATTCCAATGCAACATAGCAGGGTAATTACTCGGAAAGGTTTCCCATTGTACACTCGACTTGTTTTTTTTATTGGTGAGGTATTTGTAGTTAGGGCTGGTTGAATTTTGGCGCGTGATGCGATTTGGCGGGGAAGCACCGAGTTTTACTGTGTACTTGAAGTGCTCGTGGTTACCGCTTTGTAATAGTTATTTGTCAAATATCAACACATAAGGTTATTTTAATAGTTTGTTATTCTACTTATACTCGATGGGGATATTCCCCGTCAAACAAAATGTAATTATTGAAATCAAAGATCGGTATTCAGTTATTCGTTTAATAGAATACCAAACAATAATTTTTTGTCCGATATTCGGAAGACCAAAATCCATTTATTAAATGGATAATTATTTTTGATAAATAAAAGATTTTACAATTAGCAACTAATATTAAATTATTATTTGATAAATTATATTTATCTTTTCATATTCAGCATATTTCATATTCAAATTATGCTATGGAAGTTTTTTCAATTTTTAAAACGCTAAGGCTCTTTTAAATATTTATATTTTTTCAATAAAATTTTTCCTCAAATCCTATGAACTATAATATATATAAGAATTGACATTGAAATTTTATGTGTGCTATGTATTTGATTTTTATATAAATAGTTATTCACAAAGTAACACAAAATTTTCTTTAATACTAAATAGTTTTACTTTAGAAATTTAAAACAAGTACTACACATAGAGCTAATTTGCATACATGTCAGTTTATAATATACAAATATTTTTCAATATGCTTACAATTATACATTTCTCAAAAAAGTTTTAATTTATTACTTTTATATGAAAAAATTACCTATTACCTATAAAGGTATGCTTTCTGTGTGTTAAACTATCAAATTTTTGTTAAAATTTTTATTCGTTTCGAAAGGTGCTAACATGTATTTAATGCAAAATATATAAAACAGTAAACTATCTGTTTGTGAAATACACTTTTAAACTGTAGTTTTACAAACTGTTTATATAATTTATTTATACAACTATTTACATAAAACTATGAACGACCCACGGATGTTGGCAACAACCACGTTGTTGTTGCTCGTTTATAAATACCACCGAACACCACCAGTCAGTGTAAAAACAAAAGATATGCCTTTGCATAAACCTTAGCAAGAACTCGCCCATAGTTGTATGCAAAGCCACGTCGATGCGTCGTTGCGATTTTCATAATCCAGACATCTAACAAAAGCGTGACGCTGTGATCATTCCAATGAAGCTTTCGCTTCGCTTTTTGTTTGAGGCATCACAACGAACGAAAGGAAATGACAAGGCGCATTACACTTTCCAGAAGAGGAAAATGGAAAGGGAAAGTTGACGGGCAGACCTTTTGTTTTTTTTTCTTTCAATTTTTATGGACGTAGATGGCACACACGAACACATTGCGAGACATTCTTTGAAATTTGAATATTTTCGTTTGGAATTTGAATCCACTTTGAAACAATGTATTATAGGATAAGATGTTGAAATGCAGAAATGCAAGCGTAAACAAGTTATGGGGATATGCCGGATTTTGGGAGGAAAAATGTTTTTAAAGGAAAAATACTTGCATTTTTCACAGAAAATACACTTTTTTAGAAAGCAGCGAAATTTAGGAAAATTCCAATTTTAGTTGCAATCCACTAAAAATGTTTATATGTAATTGCGTTGAACAAACGAATTTGTCTATTTGCGTCAGTTTATTTTAGTCTATTGAAATTATTTTAGTCTATTTTCATTTTGGGGGGGGGGGGGTTTGTTAATTAACGTCGCACTAGAGCTGCACAGTGGGCTATTGGCGACGGTTCAGGTCAATCTCGAAGGAAAGACCCGGGAACACATACATATTCACACACACATTCATACATGCACCTCGTTATTTTAGAACCATGGTCAGATGACGAGGAAACACCTGAACTGGCACCCAACGCCTTCAATAGACGTCGGGAATTTGGACCCCGATCAGATTTATCGTGCACCAGCCCCGTATACACTCCAGTATAATTTGTTGGATATTCTGGACGACTTCCTAGTATTTTTGTAGCGAAGCTGGCAACCCTCCGATCGCGAGATCACTATTTTCATTTAGACTATTTGAAACAGTTTTTGTGAATGTTGTCAATGAAAAAGCAACATGGTTATAAAAATAAAATTATTTCACAATTTTTTACCAAATTTAACAATTATTAGTAGAAAACATAAACTAACAAAAGCGTTTGCCAAATCGTTAATTTCCAAATCTTAAACAATTCAGATAATTCTTTAATAAACTATTATAATTAAAAATGAATATATATATAATTTTGCAACACACTTTCCCATTTCGCATGTAGGCCACCAGTTGCCCAGTGGATAAATGCATAGGCATCCAGTTGCCCAGTGGATAAATGAGTTTAGCTGGTAATCAGAGGCTTGCTAGTCTGAGCCCGTACGATGGACTTGACAAAGAAAAGTTAAAAGTAGTGATCTTCCTATCAGAGGGTTACCAGATTCGGTAATAAAATATTAAATAGTCGTCTAAAATATCCAATAATATATACCGGCGTGTATCCGGTATTGGTGCACGTATATCCGATCGAGGTCTAATGTCCAGACCGCTATTGAGGTTGCGTCGGGTGCCAGCTCAGGTTTTGTCCTCGTCATCTGACCATGATTCAAAAATTCGAGGCATTGTTGTCTTTTTTTCTAGATAGACCCCGAACCGACGCCAATAGCGCACAGTGCAGCTATAGTGCTCCGTTATTTCAAATAGGTCCTCCGTGGCCGAGTGGATTAAGGCGTCAGCTGTGAATCCAAGGGTCCCCGGTTCAAACCTGCGATGGACTAGACTAAAGAATAGTAAAAAGTAGTGATATTGTGATCAGAGGGTTGCCAACTTCGCTACCAAAATACTAGAAAAATCGTCCAGAACATCCATAAAAAATTAACGGCGTGTATACGGGACTGGTGCACGATAAATCTGATCGGGGTCCAAAGTCCCGACGTCTATTGAAGGCTTTGGATGCCAGTTCAGGTGTTGTCCTCGTTATCTGACCATGGTTAAAAAATACGAGGCATCGTTCCCGGGTCTTTTCTTCGAGATAGGCCCCGAACCGTCGCCAATAGCCCACTGTGCAGCTCTAGTGCGACGTTAATTAATAAAACCAAACCAAACGTATCATTGAGGGTTTAGTTTGATTACTTATCGTTGCACTAGCTGAACAGTGGGCTATTGGCGACGGTTCTAGGCCTATCTCGAAGGAAAGACACGGGAACAATTCCTTGTATCTTTTAACCAAGGTCAGATGACGAGGACAACACCTGAGATGGCACCCGACGCATGTATCATTGTGGAAGGAAGAGGACAAATACTAAGCTAACACCGCACACACCTGTGTAGGCGTAAGTACATTTTTCGACCGAGACATACTTAATGTGCACCTGTTCAAAACACGTGATGGATGATTTTGAGGACGACGAGGAACGAAGCTGGCAACTCTACGATCACATGCTTGTTGCACTCTCGAAGTCGGTGTTTGAACACACAACCCTCTGATTGTGAGGTGGGTATTTTAACGTTGTGACGTACGCTAACATACTTTAAAATTGAAATTTATTTACAGAATTTTAATTTTACTCACCATTTATGCTTTTCATATTTAAGAGTTTAGAGCTGTCGGAACTTCGCCTGCTGTGCTTTTCCGTTTTCATGTACATCAGATCTGGTTCATCTTCGTTTGCTATAAAAAAAGTTATGAATTTATATTAAAATTTTGTGCATACAATTTATACTTAAAAATCACTAACAAAAATACGCAGTACTTTATCCCACATACAGGTTACTTTTCTCCACATATGGATTACTTTATCCTACATACGGGTTACTTTGCCCCAGCCAGTGGTGAAAATTAATACTCTATAGAAGATGGGCATGCCTAAGTAGTAATGCGGCTTGGTTTGAATCGCTGGTTACTATGTGAACCTGAAGTAGCTTGTAGCACGCATTGTTCAGTAATTTTTTCGTCTGAGATAAAGTAATATTCCAGGGGCAAAGTAACCTGTATTTACGATATACGATTTCCCCAAAAAGCACCTTACCAACATACACATTCAACCCTCAATCTTAAAAACAGCTGTTTTCCGGTTATCTTTATTAAGTCCACATGTAAATTCCTGAACTCTTATAGAAAATTAATTAACTAATAAAACACTTAACTTTTATAAAAACCAACAACTTTCTATTGCAACTGTCCACAGTCTTTTCAAAGACTGGTGTACGGGACTCTGGTGCCCCACTCTTAGAAATCAGATAAGTATTAAGTTTTATCTACCATTTAATACTTATCTGATTTTACATGGAATTTGATATATTATAAATGGTAAATTCAATATGTATTTGAAAGCGTTAGGTTGCATGGAAATAACACGTTTTATTAACAAATAAAACATTTTGATAATTTCTACGATTTTATTTATATCAATCTTAAGAGTATCTAAATCACGTTACTATAACCATTTTAAAGGAAATTGTTAGGGTCATTTTTGAGCAAATCCTTAATATCCTTAATCCAAAAATTACAGTTTACTTTACAAATATTTGGTATTTACCTTAATATTGCTTTTACTACATCAGTGATTTGTTTACGTAGTTTTGTTGACACAGCATTATCCATTGTTGAGATATTGTGTTCAGAAAAAAAGACTAGTTTTGAGCACCTCAATGCATAAACGAAAAACCTGATAGAAGTTTAGCTCAGGAACAATAATTTTATTACTATAAATATTTTATATGGAGTACAAAAAATAAACATCAATCACTTCAACGGTCTATCTCAATCAATAGGAAAGCTTTAATCAATCATTTAACTATGTAAACAAGTCAGAAGTGGTTAGTTTAGTTACGATGTCATTGTTTAATATAATTTTAGAGCACATCTATCTTGTTTAGTATGTAGTACTTAGAAACTCTAGATTAGATGCATATTTTATTAATTTTCTAATAAGGAATAACAAACTTTTTTAAATGGCTTATTGAGTATGGTTTATATTATGTCGAAGTTTAGCATATGCATAGAAAATTAATTTTCAGAATATTTATTGACGGGAAGAAACATATTCCACAACTTTCTACTAACCCTAAACGCTCGAAATTTATTACTTTAATATTTACCAGTAGGTGGGGGAGGGGGGGGGGGAGAGTAACTTTTAAAGTTCCAAAACAATTTTGTGTGAATTCTTTTCATTACCGGCCGTTTGGCGACAATCACTGGCGTTTTATAGCGGGGCCATAATCTTTTGCGGAAAGTTCCAATTGCGGCCGATGGTAACCTTTTGTCTGGGCGAGAAACAATTGTTTTCTTCTTTGAGAATATGGTAAAGCCGGCTCCCTTCGGCCGCAATTGGGCTATTGTTATCTTCTGTACTTACACCAATTTTACATTATAAGTACGATTCATTTTCCTATATACGAAGCGTTCAGAGCTAAATCGGATCAAGTCCATAAATGATAATTTTGAGATAATCAAGCTTAAAGGTTTAATAGCACTAGTTGAATCCTAAAGCGATTTAGAAGATAATTTTTCTTTTTATTGTTGTAGTATGAAGACTAACTTAAATATGGGTCATAATTTGAAAATATACACCATTAATAAGTATTAATCCGCAACAAACAATTTTTTTTAATAACTTTGAACTTGATCCACTTTATCTTTGAACGCTTCATATATAAGAGATAACAGAAATGTCTCCACACCGGAGCATTTCGATTTCTATAGCATTAATGTATGTTTTCGCAAGGAGCCTTTCGAGATTTAAGGGTTAACTTGGAATAGCTGTTGTTCACCAAAGAGAAACTGGCGATTACTAATCGTTATATGTATCCTATAAGCATCATAGAGTTATAGGGGTAGACAGTTTTTGCGTATTATTATGGGTCAGTATTTTATGAGTCTATTAGATTTATGCGAAATTTCTTTGGTTTGTGAGTTTTTCTAGAAGCAACAGAAGAATAGAAAACAGTATACATGGATTTATGGACATTTTTCTATGTTATTTTCATCCGAAATTTATACAGCTGAAGCCCCGAAAACGTATTTAAAGTTAGATTATGAAATGTATGAGAGAAAGGTTCTCAGATATTGCTTTGAAGTTGAAGGGCACTATAATGGAAAAAAGAAAGCCTTTCTGAAAGTATGGTTATTAAATGTAGATTCAAAATGTAAATCTACTGTAAAAGGAAATAATTGAAATTTAAACAGAAGCAGGCACATCTGGAAAAAGCTGAAGAGCAACAGCATAAAAAATATTTTAATATTTTTTTTCGTTTATTTCTATTTTGATGAAAAAGTTGCGAATCACTCAAATCATAAACGTTTTAAATAATGACTAGCTGCCTGGTACAACGTTGCTGGTGTATATATATACATTATATATAAACATTATTTAGAAATAAGTAGAACATCGAAAAAATAAGTTCTGAATACAATAATAACAACTTACGTTGTAATTTTGGATGATAATGTCTGAATTTAGGTGAAACTAACCGGCCATCTGAAGACCACCCTGAAAAATAAACATAATAAAAACTAATAACAACTCTAACAACAGTTCATCACAATTTGACTCAGACAGTTTATGTAGTAATTCAAAAGGGGGGGGGGGAGGGTTCAACTACAGTTTCATACCCAGGATATTTATAAATACAAAAAAATAAGCTGGTTAGCCATTAATTAACAATTAGTTGTAATTAGCAATTATTAATTACAAATAATTTTGTTAATTTACTACTACATAAATATCATAAGAAATTTTTCATGATTTAAAATTATGATTAATATAATTTTCATAAATTGTACGAATTTTGTTTGTGTCTAAGATTTTTATCGAGATACTGGTATAATATTTTTAATTAATTTTTTTTAATGGATGGGGGAGGGGGTAAGCGTGCTCTGGGACTCCCCCCCCTCCTTGCATCGCATATATGGGGTCAGGTATTCTACGCCAGGTTTCCTATGCATAAGGACTATAAGGATATTTTGTGTTGTTAACTGTTTCAAAACAATACATATAAATTCATTGATATTTATCGTTTTCATTTATATAATAAAAATACATTTAAAATCGGTTTTATTAAATGTACTAAAGATATTTTTCAAGTATGAATACACATGTAAAGCAATTAAATTATTTTGATAAAAAAGTAATACAAAATTATTTTCAAAATACTACTAATTTAAAGCAGACGCATTACGCTTACCCATAGCGAATGAGTTCAATATTCGACGGGTTTGATTCTTATATATTATTTAGTATTAAGTAGTAAGTACTAATATATTTTTTATAAGGAGGACGAAAGAATGCCAAGTTTTAATTCAATACGACATTTGAAAAGGGTTTAAATGAAAGGAATTTTTTAATAACATCTAAAATTCCCAATTTGTTTGAAATTATTAAATTAGTTAACTAAATAGAAGTAAAATGTAAATAATAGTTAAACATTAGACATCGAATAAGGAATAAAAATACGAAGCAAAATATCGATTGCTGCTCGATAAAATATCGATAAAAAAAGTCATATTTAATAACATTTTTTAAAAGTTAAGTATTTCTTTTAATAAATAAAAAAATGTGAGCATGCCAAATTTTATATAACTTTATCCTATAAATAAATATGTCGCATAACTATGAATAAACATATTTGGTCCAAACGGACTTAGTTTTGTACTTTTAAATAAATCTATCACATCAAAACGAAGCAAACAAATTACATGGAGTGTTCTAAATATAATCTTGTTTTACCTTGTTTTCCATAACATTAAAAGCTTTCAGGTTCTTAATTCTACAATTTCAACGGCATTTTCCTTTTTATGCCGCCGTGTTTCTCCCGTCATTATTTCGAGGAAAGGCAAATAAGTTAAATTCGAGCTTTATTTACCGTTCAAAGAAAAATAATGTCGGAGAATTTATATATTTTTACAGCAACGGAACACAATAGGAGACGGCCAAGGAACAACCGAAAAAAAACGAAAAAAAAAAGGAAAACGATTTTGATGACAAATTGTTTTTCGACGCTGGCAACAGTAAATACGATTCTTTCTTCCGATTTCAATTGTCCAATCAGAAAAAAAAGAAGAAAACTACAAATCATCGGAGCGAAACTTTATTTACCCAAGAACGACGACTTTTTACGCAAATCAATAATGGAGTCGCTGCTGTCAGAACGAAAAAACAAAAAAAAGCAAATAAAATCCCGTTTTGTTCGCTGGAAGCTGATAAAAAAAATCATTAAAAACCGCGTAAATTAGGAGATAACGAATAATCACACAAAGAGGGGGAAAGGATTGTGCTTTGCGCGTGAGATATCGGGAATCGATAAAGGCCAAGAACAAACGGCGGGGAAATAATTTTGTCTTCGCATATATTTATAAGTTTTCGTGTCGCTTTTAGGCATCGAAAGTGACGCAAACCCACGAAATAGGGGGTGTGTATAGTAGAGTGGAATGGGCAAAGGAGATAAGTCTTTATTGATTGGGCGAATAGAAAAGTCGGCTTTTATTAAAGTGGGCAATGAAGGGGTAAACTGCTGTTGAATAACAATGTATGGAAAATAAAATTTTATCAATTGTTGTTTATAGACTTAACGGCACGTTACGACATTTCCCAAATAAATATTTAAATTTACATTGTAAATACGAATACTTAGAAATGAATAAAACTCGTTTGTTTGCTCGTGATTTCGTTACGGAACGCGCCGAAAGGGAGGAAATTCCGTTTTCGGTAGGTGTAAAAAGAGAATTAAAGACGTGTAAGTGAAACAAACGAGCGTTGTACGCATTAACCTCATAACATTTATGCGCAAAGTTTATTTTGATACTAAATTGATACTGCTATACAAACTTCTAATTCACTATTTTCGTGTATCTCGCATAATCTTAGAGATAAGCACGTTAGCTACGTAGAATGCCACTAGGGGGCACTGTAAGCAGCTAGAGTGGAGAAGTGAAGTAGGTGAGAAGGGATAATAGTGGACAAAAAGTTATAAGTAATTTCGTTCAAGCAGATTGTAAATAAATAAAAAAGGATATGTGAATTCCAAAACAAAGTTTTAAATTTTTAAATCGAAAGTGGAATTCCGCCGCAAACATATTTAATTTAAGTTCAATGTAAACAAAAAGTATTATTTTACAGGTGAAATTTAATGGTAGATTTTAAAACAATTGAGGCGAAAATATGCGGCGAAATTCACCCAAATAAAATGCACTGGCAAATGTTTAAACATTATATTTTTTTTACTTATTATATTTGCGTAATAATCAGCTGATTGTAAGTAAAAAATACTGAAAATTTTCGAACCCTAATGTCATTGATTTATGGGAGAAACAAACTTTTGCACTTTAACGATTCAGAATACGTACACATTACCTAGGTACAGTGTGGAAAACTCTTATTTTAAAGACGATTCCGCACTTTAACAAAACAAATCACGTAACCTGCGGATTAACTAGATAATGTGCACATTGGCGGTTTTCGCATTTTAACGGTAACATATATACAACTCACACATTTCCATATATAAAATCGAAAGTCATCACTCACTTATTCCTTGAGCAACTATGAGTGTTGTTTATACGCTAAGTAAGAAAAATTGCTATTGGTGTATATTTTTAGGGAGGGGGATCCCCGAAACGACACACTTTTCTAAACGCAAAAATATTTCTTTCGAACTTGAGCCAAACTTTAAATTTGCACCACACAATTATTATTAGGAAGAGACACACAATGTGTGTGCATGATGAAAGATATAGACTCCTCCTTTCTATTGATACCAATACATAAGTTTTTCCAACAAATTTACATACAATGATTGTGCTTTTATCCATCGATACTACCTATTTTGAAAATTTAAATAAATTAGCAGATAGTTTGCAACTTCTAGAATGACATCTGTTGAAATCTTAATTAAAATTTTTTTGAATAACAACACACTTGCGTTATCTATATTTTACAGAAACTCTTAATGATATTTTACATTATTCATGTAATTAAGACGTTTATAAATCATTGAAGAAGTTTTTTCGTATATACAGTTACGAAGCATTCATAACTTGTAATTATAATAAATGCAATTGGTCTTTAAAACAATTCATAAACTAAATGATTAAGTATATAGAAATTTACATTGTCATAGTCCAAGTATATTATATACAATGCCTAATTTTTTAGATATTTTTTTTTGAATAACTACGATAAAAAATAATATATGTATTATTTTGAAACGAGATAACAAATATTTTTTCTTTTTAAACTACAACTATTCATTCATTGTAATCATTAAGATCTTAACGAAATAAATTATTTTTATTAAATTATTTTCTAATTTAATTATTAAACTATACATTTCTAGTAACATTTTAATACAATTTTTTTAAGTTTTTAAAGGAGATGTACTCAATACAAGCATCTACAAAAGAGATAAGAAATAGTACAAAAGTTATACAAATGCTTGCATTAATTGAATCTGAGCCATCAATCTGTTTATTTTCAATGAATGCCTTAAAATTATTTAATGTACCATCTTTAACTCAAAGACTTACTCTAAAATTACAACATCAAAGTATTAGTCTCCCGCAAACTTAATTTGTAGCAAACTGCGGTCTGTAACAAATTACACCAGAAGAATAATGTAACACAATGTTCATCTTACACTAATTGAACACTATCTTAATAAGATTCTTAGGGCCCTCATTTTGAAGAAATTAACGCAAATTACGAACGTGAATGTTACATGGTCTTTATGCTAATAGGAAACTGTGTATCTTGTTTACTTAATTAGATGCATTTTCTTTAATAGTATTTAGTCCCGATTTATTTGCTCGATGTATTACAAGAAGTAAATGGATACTGTTTTTGAATAGAAAATAACCTGATGTCACTATGTCTGATTTAAAGGTGCTTTTCAGGTTCGTTTAGATCCAAACAACTGCTTTTAAATGTTTTAAAAATCGGCCAATTTTAAAATTGGTTGGATGTGTCTTTCGAGACGACCTCAAGTTTAAAGGTGTGTAACGTCAATATCAATAGTAGAGTTGGGTGCATATTTAAATTACCAATAACAACGAGATAAAAAAAGAAATTAAAGTTCTTAGAAATTCATATTTTTAAAGAATATTGCACTTTTTCCAATATATATATTTTTTTTGCAAGATTTTTTAAAAAAATTCTTGTACTTTACCGTTAAAAACACCAAAGACTCCTTTTTTCTACTTCTTCAAAACATTCAATTAAGTTTACAGTAGCTTTTTTTTACTTGTCAATTAAATTTTCTTTAAAACTTTCCAGTTGTCTTTAACGTTACGTATTTTTTTTTATTCTTTTTGTTCGACAGAAGTTTTGAAACGCTAAAATATTTCACACACAAACTGTGTATGCAAATAAAATGATCTTTTGACTTAATTTAGAACTGTCAAACGATTTATTTCCTCCTTAACCTTTATTAGAATAACTGCATTAAAGTACAACTAAAAAAAGAAGCATTAATCTAAGTTAAATAAACATAAACTTATTTTTATTTAAAAGAAAACATTTTACCCTACCTTACCCTAAACTCAAAGCCGGATGGTTTTCTGTGCGCGCATCCAAGGTCGTATGACGCGTGCAATTTCACGTTTTCGTTACTACTTCCGTTACGGTCCATTTCGTTCTACATGTACCTATTTCCGGGGACTAATTTTTACCCTTTAAACTCTGCTGTGTAAGTATTGCAAGTTAAGCTGATAACACCCTTTTCGCTGCTGCGGCGACATCTAGAAACAAATTTGCATTTTTTTACAGGGAGATATTTCGGGTTTTCTCTTCATACAAACGGACTAAACGTCAAACGCACGAAAATCCTCTAATGTTGTTTACACATTTCAATATTTAACATACACAGCAAATCACGCTTTAGTAGATTGATTGGTTACCTCATAATTGTATCATTGCACCATTGTAAATACTCCTGCAGTTGTTGGTTGCTCATATTAAAAATTGTTTGGAGTGCAAAGGGTTAAAGACGTTACACGTCAAAACACTTCTAATTTCGTTTTATTTGACTTACAAAGCAGAAATGTGTTCTGTAGAAACATTATTAACTATTTCCTTCGGTTTTTTTTTTATCTATCACAATTCATATTTATTTATGAAAGTTTGTATAGAGTAAACTTTTAGGGATACTTTGTCAAGAGGAAACCTTTTAGAGACATTTCCTGAAAACTTTTAACCTATCTATTTTGAAGCCGTTGTAATGTTATTTTGTCCCTAGCCGTTACTAGAAGCCGTTGTAATGTAATGTTATTTAGCATTGCGTCATACAAAGGAAAATTGTTTTCGAAAACACTTGACTATTACCTCAATATTTAACAATTTGTTAGTTTTTTGGTAATGTGTTCATTTGATTAAGAACGTTTGTTTGTAATTACCTATATACTCCGTTCTTTTACACATAGATCCGAATATTAAAACCTCTTCAAAACAGGTTTGGTTTTGGTTGTGTTTTGTTAATTAACGTCGCACTAGAGCTGCACAGTGGGCTATTGGCGACGGTTCGGGGTCAATCTAGAAGGAAAGACCCGGGAACACATACACATTCACACACACATTCATACACACACTCATACATGCACATCGTTATTTTAGAACCATGGTCAGATGACGAGGAAACACCTGAACTGGCACCCAACGCCTTCAATAGACGTCGGGACTTTGGACCCCGATCAGATGTATCGTACACCAATCCCGTATACACGCCAGTATAATTTGTTGGATATTCTGGACGACTTTCTAATATTTTTGTAGCGAAGCTGGCAATCCTCCGATCGCAAGATCACTACTTTTTTTACTTTTCTATGTCAAGTCCATTGCACGGATTCGAACCACCAATCCTCTGATTAGTAGCTGAACGCCTTACCAACCGAGCAACTGGGGCTCTTCTTCAAAACAGGAATTGTGATGTTTTCTTTTCTTCATACTTAGTTTTACAAAGAAGAAACAGGTTTTACAAAATGTACTTTATTAATTACAAATATTAATATTATTCATGGCACTTCTTTAAATCAACTAAATGGGGTATCGTGATATACATATCCTGTTACGCCTTTAATGTTATTCATTCCGTTCCTATAACTAACAAATATCATGAATAGGAAGTTTGTAAATTTGCCTCTTTCAATTTGAAATTAGGCAACCCGATGATAGTAAAAAATGTAAATAAATATTAAATTTGCTTTAATTTATTTATTAAGAGGATTTATTTGTAATATGAGAAAATATTATGGGGTAAAGGGATTTTAAAGATAGTTAAATTTAACTGTTTTTTGTAAACAATGTTTCAATCAATGTTTTTTTAGGCACCTTTTTTACAGAAGCAAATAACTAATCCTTCTTCAACTGAAATTATAGTTGTGGGACTTTGTTCGTTTATTCTGTAGCACTTTGGATATAATTAATTTCATTTGGATTTATATTCGCGAATAAAATCATATTAAAATATATTTTTGAAACTTAACAGCTGCAAAAGTTTATTTGCCTGTATTTCATTGTCTAATAAAGAATAAAGTTTTTTAAAGCAACCAACCAAAAGTATTTTCAATAGCATTGAATACGTTAAATAGGCTTGGTTGTCACATCAAATAGGATATTATAAATTAATCAAATACCGTAAATATTATTCAAACTTTTATATCTTTTGACACATTTTATTATAAACACCAATAAACGGTACAAAAATGAAACAGAAAAAATACATAACTTTTGTAATTTGGGATCTTAAATAGGTGATCACTTATGGCGATAGTCCACATATGGACAGATATAGTAATTGTCTGTCCCAAATTGAAAAATTTAAATATAAACTAATAGCAAAACATGTTAATGATTTATCTAAGCAAACCGCGTCACAAACGTCCCTACTCACATCAAAAGGATTTATTCCCTACTCAAAATGGCAACAGACTAAACATTAAAATAAAACTCCATAACTGCCCCAAAAGGGAACGCGAACCGGCACTGGACCAGTTATCGGAAAACTTTAGCATTAGAGCCCGCGCTAAGGAAGCGATATCCCCCCGTTAAAACTTCACCATCCAGCGGTGAAATGCCATTTCCAAACCGCATTTTAATTACTCTCCCCGCATTTAAAGCTCCGAGTGTTTAATTTTTGAAGCACCCTAAACACGCAGGTGCTCCCTCCTCCGCTCTCCAGTAATTATGCCGCCGAGTTACATGAGAATTAAAATAATTTTCGCATTACCCGGGATATAAAGTTATGCGCAAAGTCTGCGAAGTGAATCTGGACTGATTAGTAAGCGACGTTTGAAGCTTTTGTGATGAGGTTGGGTTTGATGGTGGGAGGGATGCATCATGTATCGGGATTAAGCGTGGATTGGGTTTTAAATGTTGGTTTGGGATCTTGAGTCTGGAATGGGATTTAAATTATGTATGAGGATGCATGGGGAGTTTAGAGGGAGGATTTTCATGTGAAGAATATGCTATAATGTTGCATTTGTACACTGAGTGATCAAAATATTAAGACCATATGACGTTTTTAAGTAAATGAGCTATGACGTCACATAGTTTCCGCCAGAGTGCTAGAGTGGTATATAAAAAAGGTGTTTGCTTACAACGTTAGCCCTTACTCTAATTTTCTGTCAGACAGCAATTTCATTACTGCTTTAAACCACAATCAACCACCTTTGATGAAAGCATAAGGACCTTCGAGTTGAAGCGCTGAAATGGTGAATTATGCTTTTTCTGATTTCAAGGTTAATAAAACCATTTACCGTACGAGTAAAAAAATGCGATTTGATGGAATTTTAATGTGGAATGATTGTGGATGCTCTGAGTCATGAAGTGAGCATCTGCAAAAACGCTGTATGTGTGTAATGGCCAAGAACAGCTGTAGTGGAAGTGTTTAAAGACTGGTGTTCGCTAAAACAACTGTGTCTCACGGTTCTTCCTGAGGTCGGATCTATGCGTAAAAGTATGGAGAATATGGGTAATGACAAACAAACGTTCTTAAGCAAATGAACACATTACCAAAAACTAACAAATTGTTAAATATTGAAGTAAATAATCAAGTGCTTTCGAAAACAATTTTCCTTTGTATGACGCAATGATAAATAACATTACATTACAACGGCTTCTAGTAACGGCTAGGGACAAAATAACATTACATTACAACAGCTTCTAGTAACGGCTAGGGACAAAATAACATTACATTACAACAGCTTCTAGTAACGGCTAGGGACAAAATAACATTACAACGGCTTCTAGTAACGGCTAGGGACAAAATAACATTACAACGGCTTCAAAATAGGAAGGTTAAAAGTTTTCAGGAAATGTCTCTAAAAGGTTTCCTCTTGACAAAGTATCCCTAAAAGTTTACTCTATACAAACTTTCATAAATAAATATCGTTTACGATAGATAAAAAAAAATACAGAAATAAATAGTTAACAATGTTTCTATAGAACCCATTTCTGCCTTGTAAGTCTAATAAAACGAAGTTAGAGGTTTCTGAAAGCTCAAGCGAAAAGAATAATGTAAGGAACAACCGTTGGTCAGCTGTGTGACTCTTTACAGCAGATTTTAATCCAGAATCCTTTCAAAAGATCTGCAAACGCAAGTATGGGATATGGGTATAGAGGGGGGAGACGGAGGACAAAATATTTTTTCATTCACTGTATATCAGCGGTTACTAATCATAGGTCGTATTCAAAATGGACTAAATACGGAGCTAACGTCCAAATACTAATGAGCCCATTATAACATATTCGGAAGAGCTTAGAGCTAAAATCAGAATATTGTAGTTTGACCTTTATGGTCTAACTTCAGATGCGGCACTGACATCTAAAAGTCTTGGTGACATTGGAGGTTAGTGCACGAGGACGAAGGGGGCCTGGCCCCCCAAACGTTTTTGGTCACTGGACTTTTCTATGTCGTGCAAGTTTTTGCCGATAGGCATATTATCTGGATCGACTTTAAAGACGTATTCATATTAAAAGCACAATATAACTTTTGCTCTTAATATTTAGAACTACTTAGTTATATTAATTTTCAATGAAATTATTCTTTGAAGGATTTGAAGTATATTATCATTTTTTGTGCTTATGTAATCTTATTATAGTAATAGAAATAATAATAGGAAAATAAAATAATCAAACTTTTAGTTTTAGAAATTAGT